>OW387024.1:43589629-43927129 GCA_936439885.1 Nowickia ferox
TAATAATAATAATAATAATAATAATAATAATAATAATAATAATAATAATAATAATAATAATATAATAATAATAATAATAATAATAATAATAATAATAATAATAATAATAATAATAATAATAATAAAATAATAATAATAATAATAATAAATAATAATAATAATAATAATAATAATAATAAAATAATAATAATAATAATAATAATAATAATAATAATAATAATAATAATAATAATAATAATAATAATAATAATAATAATAATAATAATAATAATAATAATAATAATAATAATAATAATAATAATAATAATAATAATAATAATAATAATAATAATAATAATAATAATAATAATAATAATAATAATAATAATAATAATAATAATAATAATAATATAATAATAATAATAATAATAATAATAATAATAATAATAATAATAATAATAATAATAATAATAATAATAATAATAATAATAATAATAATAATAATAATAATAATAATAATAATAATAATAATAATAATAATAATAATAATAATAATAATAATAATAATAATAATAATAATAATAATAATAATAATAATAATAATAATAATAATAATAATAATAATAATAATAATAATAATAATAATAATAATAATAATAATAATAATAATAATAATAATAATAATAATAATAATAATAATAATAATAATAATAATAATAATAATAATAATAATAATAATAATAATAATAATAATAATAATAATAATAATAATAATAATAATAATAATAATAATAATAATAATAATAATAATAATAATAATAATAATAATAATAATAATAATAATAATAATAATAATAATAATAATAATAATAATAATAATAATAATAATAATAATAATAATAATAATAATAATAATAATAATAATAATAATAATAATAATAATAATAATAATAATAATAATAATAATAATAATAATAATAATAATAATAATAATAATAATAATAATAATAATAATAATAATAATAATAATAATAATAATAATAATAATAATAATAATAATAATAATAATAATAATAATAATAATAATAATAATAATAATAATAATAATAATAATAATAATAATAATAATAATAATAATAATAATAATAATAATAATAATAATAATAATAATAATAATAATAATAATAATAATAATAATAATAATAATAATAATAATAATAATAATAATAATAATAATAATAATAATAATAATAATAATAATAATAATAATAATAATAATAATAATAATAATAATAATAATAATAATAATAATAATAATAATAATAATAATAATAATAATAATAATAATAATAATAATAATAATAATAATAATAATAATAATAATAATAATAATAATAATAATAATAATAATAATAATAATAATAATAATAATAATAATAATAATAATAATAATAATAATAATAATAATAATAATAATAATAATAATAATAATAATAATAATAATAATAATAATAATAATAATAATAATAATAATAATAATAATAATAATAATAATAATAATAATAATAATAATAATAATAATAATAATAATAATAATAATAATAATAATAATAATAATAATAATAATAATAATAATAATAATAATAATAATAATAATAATAATAATAATAATAATAATAATAATAATAATAATAATAATAATAATATATATAAATACCTTGAAATATTTTTTATTAGAATATAGTGATAATTTTCACCACATGGGCTTTCCAATAACATCAAATTTATGTGGAACTCTTTTTCTGATTTTGTAATGTAATATGGTCCAACCACTTTTTTCAGCTTGTTGTCATAACCGAAAACATTTATGCTAATGTCAGGATTTTTTCTCTCAAAAACTTTTATATCCTTGACATCGTTTGGAAATGTCATTCCCTCGAAATTCAAAATCCTACCGCATTCCAGCGTAATGTTTGTGGCAGATATGTTTCTAATTCTATACGTTGATGGCAGGTGCATGTTGTCTGCAGTATAGAAAACTGCTATCACACACCATTTAAAACAATATATGTCATTATTTTTTATGTTGATGCAAGCTTTCTTCTGATCTAGCTCCACAGGTGTTTTTACGTGCAGAGATCCTGGAATCGGTGATGCTTTACTAATGTTTAAATCCAACCATTTTATTTGGATTAAAGTCCATCCAGAATCTCTCTCTTGGAACTCAGACATCTTTGTTTTTATAGATTCTATCTGAGCCCCTAGCGTATCACCTATGTCATCCGCTCTTGTCAAACGAACCATTTCCGTTATATGGAACATATCGTTCTCTGGCATTGTAGGATTCGCAGGTAATTTGTAGTTCGTTTACTAAATTTCTTTTTGAAGACATTAAGTTGTTTTACAGATTTTTTGGAGAGTGTTGTGATCTACTTGACGCACTTTCAGCTATTGATACAAACATGTAATTTTCCAATCTATAAATTCTCTTATTAAGCTGTTCAATTTGTTCTTCAAAGAATGTTTTAATTTGTAGAATGTCTTTTTGAATTTTATAATTTTCTTCTATATCTAATTTTATTTCGCGTTGTAGCTCCTCAATTTGCATTTGAATATCTTCTCGAATTATAGTATTATCTTCCTTAAAGTATGTTAATAATTTCTCTTCTAATTTTTCGATTTGAGTTTGCAGAAACAATTTATTGATAACATCGTTTTCCTCCAGAGCTTTTGCAACATTTTTGATTCTTTTGTTTTGGACATCAATGTTGTTGTTCGTATCCATAAAGAACCCCAGCAGTTTAGGTGCATTTTTCAAAGAAATTATGCTGCTAGTATCGTTTAAATAGTGTCCAAATTTATCAACAGACATACTTTATATACTTTATTAAAGTTAATGTATTATATTTGCTTCACGTAGTTCTTCAATAATTGATACAATCTCGTTATTGTGATTAGTATGACCTGCACCTTGTGATGCAAGCAGTAGTCGAAGACGATCTACTAACTCATTTGGATCGTCCCAGTATATATAGTTTGGCTTATGGGCGTTAAATTCCATCATTCCATCACCTAAATAACTACCTTTTGGCTTAGATCCTGTTGATTCGTTTAAATTCTTCTGGTTTTTCTCGTCAATAAATTTCTTAATAATATGTTTGTATTTATATTCTCTAGTACCCTTAATTTGACCATCAGGTTTATAGTCCCTTCTATATGCATTAGTAGTAATTAAAATCTTTTTATAGATTTCGAGTTCAAATTTATCATAATTTTTTGGTATTTTATGAAACATTAGAGAAAATAGTCCTGGTGTTAGAGCCCATATTTGACCACCAACTTGTATTTTATCTTCATTAAGTTTGAGGTTACTATCACCAAATTTCCATTCATTATTGAAATCTTTATGTGGACCATAGTTTGTATCTAATTCATTTCTTCCTTCCAAGGCTGATAAGTCAGTATAAGTATCTTCTGTATTGGAAGTCTGTGAGTAAAAATCATCTTCATCATCGTCATCATTCACAGTATTAGCATCATTAAATAAGATGGTATTATCGAAATTTGTTCCTTCTGCTAGTTTCTTTGGTGTACTTGTCTCTATCTTGACTGATGTTTTTTCAGGTTTAAAACTTGTATTATTTTCAACTTCTGTCTTCATTTTACTTTCTTCTTTTATGGGAATTCTTTTAATATTTTTAGAACTATTTATGAATTCTTTGAGTGGTTCTGTTATAGGTTTAAATGTATCTCTTAGTTGTTCACGTGTATCTATTTCACCAGTTTTTATACTACGAAGCTTTTTCTTCAAGACATTTCTTGTCAACACCAACTGTTTTAAAATTTTCTCATCCATGTTTAATAATAGTAAATAACAGGTATCAGCTATTAGATCAGGTATCAGCTATTAGATCAGGTATTAGCTTATCAGGACCTGGTCTGGTTTTCAGATCAGCTTATCAGGACCTGGTCTGGTTTTCAGATCAGCTTATCAGGACCTGATCTGGTTTTCAGATCAGCTTATCAGGACCTGATCTGGTTTTCAGATCAGCTTATCAGGACCTGGTCTGGTTTTCAGATCAGCTTATTAGGACCTGATCTGGTTTTCAGATCAGCTTATTAGGACCTGGTCTGGTTTTTAGATCAGCTTATTAGGACCTGATCTGGTTTTCAGATCAGCTTATTAGGACCTGGTCTGGTTTTCAGATCAGCTTATCAGGACCTGATCTGGTTTTCAGATCAGCTTATCAGGACCTGATCTGGTTTTCAGATCAGCTTATTAGGACCTGGTCTGGTTTTCAGATCAGCTTATCAGGACCTGGTCTGGTTTTCAGATCAGCTTATTAGGACCTGGTCTGGCTGGCTTATCAGGTATCAGATGAGGTTATATTAAATAGATGTATCAAGTTTAAAGTTAGATTAATAACTAGAGGTAATTTTTATGAGTAGTTGCTTATATAGTTATGAAATAGTCAAATTGCTTTCTGTAGCGACCATCGTTTAATTCGTTATCTTTGCTTATCATCAAAAATCCATATTTATCCTTCCAACATTCTCGACAAATTTCTTGAAACTTTTCATAGCTCATATCGCTGGCAACATGATCCTTATAAACATGCTTCATATTTGTCTCATCTTGCTTAAACATTATAATAACATTTGCATTGTCTCTTATTAAATGCTTGGGAATTCTGGTATATTTTTGACACAGGTAGAATGAATCAACATCCCTATGTCGCCCCATACAAAAATATGTACGTATATTATTCTGCTTTTCACATGAAACATCATCAAATATCATAATTGAATTAGTTTTAGCTTCGTCAGGTGGAATAACTGATTCATTATCGGTGAATGTAAAATACCCCATACCTTTAATTGGTGAAATTAGTTTCTTCAGGTATTCATATTTAGGTTGATAGCGAGATTTTGAGTATAAATAGATGTTTTCAAACTTGAGTCCATTAGGACTTTCTAGCAAGCCAATCATAACATTAGTCTTTCCACAATTTGATGGTCCCACTATTAGAGCACGGATAGAATTTGATAAGAGAGGACTATGCTTTATTTTTGAACTGATGTTCACTGAATCATCAATATTACGAACTAAAATATTTTTATGTTGTTTTACTAACTGCATTTTTGTAACTAAATGCATTTCATATATATTACCTCTTATATAGGAAAAATTAGATAATATGGTTATACGATATCAGAAAACTTTTAGTCATAAAAACACCGTCGTTGGAGGAGGTCTAGTAGACAAAATAATAAACTCTCTACCTGTTGAACTTCATCTACCTGGATATCAGTACTGTGGACCTGGAACAAAACTACAAAAACGTTTAAATCGAGGTGATAAAGGAATTAATTTATTGGACTCTGCGTGTAAAAATCACGATATTGCTTATTCCAAAAATAAGGATTTAAGTAGCAGACATAAAGCTGATAAAATACTTGAAAACTCCGCTTGGGATCGAGTTTTATCAAAAGATAGTAGTCTTGCTGAAAAATCATTTGCATATATGGTTACTAACGCAATGAAAGCCAAAACAAAATTTGGTATGGGTGTGGAGAAAAAGAAAAATGAAAAAAGAACAAACTAAATGTTAAAACACTATTTAGAACATCAGTTAGAGCTGCAAGAAAAACCATTAGATATTAACACAGCTATTAAAATTGCACGAAAAAGTATTAACAAGTCATTAAAAGGAAGAAAATCTCAAATTATAGTACCACGTGTGATACGTGTCCCAAAAATTGGTGGCTTTTTGCCTCTAATACCGATTTTAACTGCTCTGGGTGCAATTGGTAGTCTAACAACTGGAGGTGCTGCTATAGCTAAAGCTGTAAATGCAACAAAGAATGCTAAAAATCAACTTGATGAAGCAACTAGACATAATAGAGCGATGGAATCTATAGCAGTTGGAAAAGGACTTTACTTAAAACCATATAAAAAGGGTTATGGTTTAGTTCACAAAGAGGAATCAAAAAACTCTTAGAGATGCTGCCCAACAGACCACTTTCTGATGAGGACCTAAACCGATTCTCTATAAATATTCCATATTTTAGAGGTGTTTTCATGTTGAATACTCTACCAAAACGAACAAAGAAAATTGAATGTGGAATAATCAATTTAGATGTATCAACAGGACCTGGTACACATTGGGTAGCATATTATAAAAACATCAATGAAAAAGAATATTTCGACAGCTTTGGAAACTTACAAACTCCTTCAGAAGTAGTTAAATATCTTGGTACAAATATAAAATACAACTACAATCAACATCAGAATTTTAATACATTTAGCTGTGGACATTTATGTCTTAAATTTCTTTATGAAATAACTGAAAATATTAAATAAAAACACAAACATTTATATTTTACAAAACTCTTTAATGTCTTTTTATTCATAATTTAATAAACGTAATAAATATAATTTATTGCCAGACAGGATATTGGGAATTTTGAATTAGAAATTCACTCAGCTTATTCTCAACGATTAGGTTTTCTTCATCTTCTCTACTTAGGCAATATGATCCGCTCGAGAGATCTTTAATATCGTCATCTGTTAAAGTATTATATCGTTTAGGCAGGAACATTATATGTTTATCCATTTCAACTTTTAGTGTTGCTCCATATTTTGTTTTTACACGTTCCACATTTCGAATAGTATATTTCATGGACGTGAAATTAGATTTGTTGTGGAGTCCATTTTTTTATTTAGTTCTTCTTACTTTGAATGTTTAACTGGAAATTATCTTAAAAGTAGCGATAATGACTTCAAGAAGGCTAATCGAAAATAATTATGGTGAAATAGTGAATAAGTGGGGGATAGTGATAGAGAGAAAGAGATAGTTATAGAGAGAAAAGGGTTAGAGAGAGAGATAGAGTGCTAAAAAGAAATATGGAATAGCGATGATAGTATAGATATTTGAAAAAATTTAAAGAACAAATTAGTCTTAAAAAAACCTTCCAACATTCATCATCATTCATTTATCAGCAAATAAAATGAGCCAAATTAGAGGTACTCTAAACCAATTTATAAGAGATTTTGAAAGCTTCAGGCTTTTCGATCATTGGGAGATGATAAAATTTTTCCAAAATATGCTGGATGAGAACGAAGAATATGGCGTAATAGAAGACGAAGACAACACAGAAGGGCATTTTGGAAACTGCCCATGGTACGATCCGAAGTGTGAGGAAGGACCTGATACTTGTAGATGTACAATATATTTTTTACGGAAAAGTATATTAGAACATCTAATAATTGGATACTATGAAATGTTTCCATCATTATAAATAAAATATTTAAGAAATTAAATTAAATGGTATTATTAACAGAAATAAAATAAAATTGTATTATTAAAATATTCCTTGTTTTGTATTATTTTTTCTAAAGGAAAATTAGGAATCATCTGTTCGAATACAAAATAATAGAAACTTGTAAGTAGTGAAAAATATAAGGACTTATCCGATTATCTTAATTGTGTCTCTTTATAAAAATATCTAATGGAATTTCACAATATTGTGAAATTCAATTTCTCTTGTAGAGAACCTCTCAAAGAAAACAAGATTGTGCATGTTTAATTTATGTGAAGACAAGACTGTGCATGTTTAAGCAATATGAAAACAAGAATTTACAAATAAGCAAAAACAAAAACTGTTTGATCCAACGAAGTAAAGCCAATAAAGAAATAAACACCATTTCATTCTTTTTTCAATATTTTATTTCAAATTTTTTCTTAAAAATTCATATAGATATGTACAATAATTTTTCTTAAAAAATAAATAGGATTTTATTTACAATAATTTTTCTTAATGAATAGGATTTTATATACAACAATTTTTCTTAATGAATATGATTTTATTTACAATTTAAAAATTAACTAAAAATTAATTAATTTTAACAATTTTCTTGCATTCTAGCAATCTCATCTAGCAACATATCAAGTTCGTATTCAGGGTTAGTTTCCTTAATACGAAAATTATTGATAATTTTTCTCTTATCGTCTCCATAACTTAAGACTACCTTATTTAGTTGACTAGTATATATCTGATGTAGCTTAGATTTAAATGTTAACATATTATCATACACATTAGTCTTATTAAATAAACAATTTTTATAAGTAGCTAAACTATATTTATCTAATATGGCTCTCTTTACCCCCTTCGATTTTTTAACGTCATTTTGATTTTGTACACTGAATGAGTACATTTTTGATCGCAGCCCAACAAATTCTGTCATTATTTTACCGCAATTTTCATCCTTCATCATACCAATGACTTTTTTATTTACTAGTGGAAAATTATAAATATTGTCTGTAGGATAGTCCGATGTATCAAATTGTTCTTGTATGTCATTTTTGATGTCAGCGTAAAAGTCGTCCGTTTTTATTGAATATATAAAAGAGTCCGTGTCCATATAGTTCAATGAGAGTTTTGTCTTAAACTTAGGTTGCATGTACCCGTAATGGAAATTATACATTTTCCATTTGGACAGCTCGAGTACACAAAATCCTAAGTAAATTGGTTTATTGTAGCAGGTTTTGACTCTAGTCATTTCGATTGCTACCAGATCTTCGGAAAATATAGATAAACTATGAAAATTTGGTTTTGATATCCAATCTTGGGCACCCAAATGGTTCCGATTCGTTCTCTCCCAACTATTAACAATTTTAACATCTCTCCTCTCATCCACATTTTCCATGGTTTTACCATACACTGCATTATTAAGTAGTTTGAAAATTTTTTTTTCAAAAGCATTTTTAGCAGTGGCCCTATGTCTGGTATTTAGGTCAATATAGCCTTTTAACCATGGAGATTGTTTAAATGCTAGAATACGATGAGTTTTCTTTAAAACTAAGCCATATTCTAAGCACTGTTTAAGAACTCTAAAGTGTATCACGTATGATTGCTTTGTAGAGAAATCGGTTATCAACTTGCTATACTTCGCTTGCATAACTTTTTTATTTTCAGCGCAAAAAGGAAGGTCATTATGCAAGTCGTGTAAATGAGAGGGATAATCCAACGTGACCTCATATACATAACCGTCTGTTCTATTGTCAGCTATGCTTTTAGGGTCCAGACTCAGCTCGTCATGCGATAACCATCTGAACCCACCATAAAGAAGATATTCCGACATCGCCCAACCGTAGAGGTTGTTTGCGTCTAAGTATACAAGAAATTCTGAAGGTTTTTCTTTATCAAAATCTTGCAAATACTTATTATTTGCCTTTGAATATCTTTGAGTACACTGTACGATTCCTCCACGTATACCTTTTTTCATAAAATTGTACATGTCTATGTCTGTCAATAATTCTAATTCAATTTTTGTGTATTTGAGCATTGCATCCCAAGAAAGGCCAGAAGCTGTATAATATTGGCATGGATCGAGCTCATAAATACCTTTACAAACTTTTCTAAAGTTCTCGAAAATATCTGTCAGTAAGAGGACATCTGTTTTTAAGTAAAGTTCCATGTAATCTTTCATAGTTTTGCAACCAAAAGTATTCCATTCCTCTTCAGCATGTGAGTATTCCTCCAAAGAACACTCTTTATTGTTAAACTTATTAAAGAAATCACTGCGTGAAGGCAGCTGACACTCATCTAATTTTTGAAATGAATTTAGGTACTCATACGGGAAAATACCTTTTTTCTTAATAAGCTGAAATTCTTTTTCTGACTGAAATAAGGACCTTATAGTTCTGAAATCATTATCCGACAAATTGCAGGCTAATGATTCCAAACTCTCAGCCATAAAGCGTATTGTATCAAGAAATCTCATCTATTTACCTGTGAACACCAGAGAGATAAGTTCACTAACGCTGAGAGTAGTTGATCAACACGGTGATTTAATTAATTTTCGAGGAGAGGAAATTACAATACGAATACATTTGAGGTCAACTAAATAATGCTAATATACAACACAAATACATTGAAAAATAAAGCAGTAACAACAACAACAAGAACATTAAAGCGACCACTTCAACAGAAAGCACTAACAACATCAAATAAAAATTTTCTAAAGTCCTTGAATTTTAAATTGAAGACAAAATGAGTTCAATAATAGATGTCTTAGATAAACCTTTCTCTGATGAGAATATAATCAAAAAGGATTATCATACATATGTACCATACTTACAATCTTACAACAATAATGATGAAATTAGAATTTCAATACAAAATCAAGATTTATACGTGCTACCCAGTGAGAGCTACATTTATGTAGAGGGGTTTGTTGCCGATGATAATGCCCCTAAATCTTCTTCTTCAGAGAACTTTAAATTAAAAATCAACTTTGTAGCATATCTATTTGATGAAATTCGCTATGAGCTCAATGGAATTGAAATTGATCATACAAGATATTTAGGAGCCACGAGCACCATAAAGAACTTGGTTTCTCTATCACCAAACGAAAGCAATGTGATGCAAAACGCTGGATGGAACAAAATTGACGATGTCACTCTTGCAAATGGATTTTTGAATTTCTATGTACCTCTAAAAATGTTTCTAGGATTCGCTGAAGACTACAACAAAGTTATATTAAATGGAAAACATGAACTGATACTCTTGCGCAATAAGAACGACGAAGATCTTGTACGCTCGAGTGTTTCTACTGAAAAAGCTAAACTTACAATTTCACTCATCTCATGGAGAATACCTCATGTTCAATTATCTGACCTTAGCAAATTGAATATGATTAAAATTATTAACAATGGTGCTTCTATACCCATGGCATTTCGCAGTTGGGATTGTCATATTAATCCACAATTAAACACAGGAACTAGCCATATTTGGAATGTTAAACTGGCTGCAAATAGAGAACGCCCCCGTTTTGTGTTGATTGCTTTTCAACAAGAAAATAAATTTGTTCATTGTGATTTGACTAATTTAAAAGTACATTTAAATTCAGTCTCATACCCGTATGATGATCTTAACATAAAGTTCAAAAATGAACGTTATGCAATTCTATATGATATGTATCTAAGATTCCAACAAAGCTACTATATGAAAGAATCTCAACCGCTTCTAACTGCATCAGAGTTTAAGACAAAAGCTCCTATTATTGTAGTAGATGTCAGTCATCAGAATGAATCACTCAATAATGGACCGATTGATATAAAAATAGAATTTGAAACAGCAACTAATATTGCAGCAAAGACATCAGCTTACTGCATTCTTATTCATGATCGTATAATAGAATATATACCCATCAAAGGACAAGTTCGAAAAGTGCTATAAATTGAATAACATGGAAAATAACATAATTTTTATAGACGTACAAGGTTTCAAAACTAATTCAAACGATTTCATCGCAAAAGAAGTAGCGATTGTTTTCAACAATTATGAATATAACAACTCCATTATAAAACCACCATTTGATTTTAAATGCTTATCAATAAAAAAGCAAAGAGAAGCAAAGTGGCTAACAAAAAACTATCATCACCTAAGCTGGACTGCTGGATCAGTTTCATTTCATAGCGTTTGCAATTTTTTAAAAGCCAACGTAAGATGTTCTAAAATTTACGTAAAAGGTGAAGAAAAAAGACTATGGTTGGAAAAAATGTTACACCGAAAAATTTCTAACGTTGAGGATATAGGCTGCATCAACTTTAAACAAATGGAAATCAAGTATCCAGAATATTTTTATTGTAATTATCATAATTTTGGTGTTTGCGCATTAAGAAATGCTATTTTACTCTCCAAAGAAATATCTTGTTTTAAATTAACTTTTTCACTTTTTAAAATATTTATACTTAAGTATATATTACTGTATGTATTATTATAAAATTTTATAAAATTTTAAACAATAAATGTTTACAAAATAAAAAAATGTAAAAGTGTTTTCTTATTTCAAATACAAACTACATAAAGAGAATAGAAGGAAGTGGGGAGGAGGAGAAGTTAACTTTTTTGCTTACTTGCAAATTTTTACTTTTTGTTTCTCTGCTGATGACTGTACTTAGTTGAAAATCCTCTGCTTTAAAAGAATTGTAGACAAAGAAAATGACTACGTTGCAAAATATAAATGTATTCTACACAAGCACAAAATATTCCACGCACAAGTTCCCACGATCGCACATTTATACATTCATACATTCATTTATACATTCATACAAGCATACATATATACATTCACACATTTATACATTCATACATACATACAAATATATTTCTTAAACAAATAAACAAAAGATATGCTTACCCGCGACAATCAAGCTGGACCACCCACACACAAGCATTAGGGGGTTCACATACATGAGATCATTTTAGGGGTGTTCACATACATGAGAACATTTTATAAATAAATAAATAAAATAAATTAAATTAATTTATTTAATTATTTTATTTATAAACAATTTATAGCGTTAGGAAATCACACAACATACATACTTACATATGTATATATATATACATATATACAAATATACATATATACATATTTACATATATACATATATACATATATATACACACAAATTTCTACAGTCTGGCAACACTGGAAAAAAATAATCATGTTTTGCCGTCGGCATTTGAAAAACATAATCATGTTTTGCCGTCGGCATTAGGAAAAATAATCAAGCATTGCCGTCGGCATTAGGAAAAATCATTTCATGATTTTCCCGTAGGCATTAGGAAAAATAATTTTCACAATTTCCCCATTGGTATTAGGAAAAATTATTTTCATAATTTCCCCATTGGTATTAGGAAAAATCATTTCATGATTTCCCTATTGGTATTAGGAAAAATCATTTCATGATTTTCCCGTCGGCATATCTATATGTATATACTTATAAAATCTTAATCTTATGAAACCCCTTAATCCTCCCCCACAAAAAAATCACCCGTTCACACAATTAATGTCACCACACAAAAAATCACCCGTTCACACAAGGGTTAATGTAAACAAAAAACTCCTTACGTAAACAAAAACATCAAAGCGCCGCCGAAAACACACACATATACACACGTAGGTATCAAATTTCACAAATTTCCAAGAATTTTAAAATTTCAGCCACAATTTAACAATTTCAGCCCACAATTTAACAATTTCAGCCACAATTTAACAATTTCAGCCCACAATTTCACAAGTTTAATTGTCCCCGAACCGCTATTTCCCTACTACTAATTGAGGAAAATAAGAATGGTAATACATATCCAATGACCTTGATCAACTCAAAGTTTCGGATTGTACATCCATAAATGATAGAAAACTTGTAAGAAAATTTAAATTTATATTTCAAAAATCAGAGAAAGAAATGAAAATTTAAAACGATTCTGTTTTAAATGAAATGCGCATCAGATGTACCGATAATCCTTATTATATAGATAATATATTGGAGAAACTACCTTCTGTTTTAGGCAGAACAAATTATGTAAAATTCGCACTAGAAAAAGGTGACGAAATATTTAAGAAAATAAGTATAGAAAAGCTTAAGGAAAAGTTAGACACGTGCAAAGAAAATAATATAAAAATAATGTTATATAGTAATCCTCAAAGAATAACAGATGAAAACAGACAAAATTTATTAATTAAATTGTATCACAACACACCATGCGGGGGACATTTCGGAGTTAGAAAAACTTTAATCAAATTAAAACAAAAATACATATGGAAAAATATGTACAAAATGGTAAAAAGGTACGTTTTAGAGTGTGATCTATGTCAAAAAAACAAACAAGTTAGACACACCAAAGAACCATTATGCGTTACAGACACACCAAAAAATAGTTTTTCCACTATAGTCATAGATACAGTTGGCCCTTTACGATCTTCTGGAAGCTATCGATATATATTAACAATGCAATGTGAGTTAACTAAATACATAATAGCTGCACCAATGGAAACAAAGGAAGCCAAATCAATCGCAAAATGTTTGACAGAAAATTTAATATTGAAGTATGGCATATTTAAAACACTAAAATGGGACAGAGGTACAGAGTTTGTAAATGTCTTAATGAAAGAAATATGTACTTTGCTAAAAATAGAACATAAAATATCCACACCGTACCATCATGAAACACTCGGTACTGTAGAAAGAAATCATAGAGTTCTAAATGAATACTTTTTATCATTTGTGAATAATGACTACTGGCACGACTGGATACCTTATTATTCTTTTGCATACAATATAACGCCTCACGTAGATACAAATTACACACCATTTGAGTTAATATTTGGCAAAATACCTACCTTACCAGGTGAAGAAATAATGAATATTGAAAATAGGACTTATAATTTAGATAATTATGCATTTGAATTAAGAGTAATTAAGAGAGAGAATTAAAAATGCACTAGAAAATGTTAGAAAGCTTATAGAAGCAGTAAAGAACAAGAGACAATTAGAATCATATAACAAAACTAACAGAATAGATCTTAGAATAGGAGATTTAGTTTTAATAAAGAAGGAGAATAGAAGAAAATATGAAGCACCATATCATGGTCCTTACGAAATAATAAATATGGATAATGTAAATGTAGATTTAAAAATTAATGAAAAAATAAAAACTGTACATAAAAATTTATTAAAGAAATATAAGAAATAAAAATTATTATACGTAAGAATAAAATATTTTTAGCATGAGAATTACAAAAATTCATTTATAAAATACAAAAAAAATAATAATTAGTTATAATAAGTTTTAAAAGAACATAACACTAAAATTAAGAGCTATAAAAATCAATGAATATTGTACCTCTTAAACATCACACTACTTTTTTTTATAAATGAATACAATAAGAATTTAATATCTATAAAAAAAATATAATAATAATAATGTAAACATTGCACCACGCCTGCAACACATTAACAAAAAATTTTTTTATAAAATTGCAAAGTTTTGAGAAAATACACAAAATTGTGTTATTTTAACTGAAAGAGTACGGGTGTAGTGTATACATAGTATGACATATGCATGAACTTCACCAAACAGTCACAGCAACATGATATTCATAATAAACAAGAGCATGCAAAAAAATTTAAATAACTTAAAGTCAACGTCTTCTTGAGATAGGTCAGTAACGATTTTTAATTTCAAACACACTTAGTCATAAACGCTGGAATTTCGGTAACATAATATCTTTATAATTTACGGTCAACGTTCGCTATTGCTAAATAGTTTCAATTATGCTGACTTGAATAAATGGTTACTATGTATGATTAAAGCGAAATGGCACTGAACTTCAAATATACAAAAACACATACACAGCCTGGTACAATGTATAATACAATGTAATTTTAAGATGTATAGATGTATTTATATTAGAATAAGTAAAAATAAGAAAAGCGAACTTCTCATAGTTAGTATATAAGCTAAAGAAATTGTAAAATAAAATATCAATATACTCGCTTGTGCCTTTTATTTAAAGAAAGACATTACATTATAAATCAAATTAAACACATTTAAATATATAAAATCCCAGAAATTTTGTCTAAAACATTGTTTTATAATTTATTTTTACTCCCCTCCAATATTCTCAATCACTGAGGATCAATACGAGGATTTCTACAAATCTCTTGGGCCTTGTTTCGTAGCAGCTGACATACGTTCTCGGGTTCACGCCTTATTACACCTAGAGGAAGAGCGTTGTTCAACACAATTTCAAAAATGGGCTTGGAAGTCATTTGCAGTGGGGAGCCCACTTACTGGCCTACAGACATACAAAAAATTCCGGATGTTATAGATTTTAGAGTCATGAAAAATATTTCTAGGGATTTAGTTCATGTCGAAGCTTTCCTAGATCTCTCCTCCGATCACTCTCCCACTATCGTTACAATCTGTAACACTACGACCACACGAGCAATTTGTTGTATCTTAACACAAGCAATAACGCCGGCAGAGCGATGACGTCAAATTGCTTGTGTTCAACAATGTATTTAGAGGTGGTAAACACGTATATGCAAATATATTTGGTTTTTATGCATATAAACACTTAAATTATCAATAAATAGATATCTTTCTAACTATAAATTGAACTTTTATTTAGTTTATGTTGTTAAAAATTTTTTTTTACTTTTTTGTTGAAAAAAAATTAATATTATTTAATTTTGACAGCATGTGTTACGAGATTATTGCTCAGCAATGTATTTTAACATTCGTTGCTGAATATATATTCTAACACATATTCATACGGTCTACACGCTAATATCTTGTGTCGGCAATCTAAATTGACAATTGCCAAGATTATGCTCGTTTGGACGGCTAGTTACTCACTTAGAAGTGATTTACCTCACCCATTGTTAATCATGTTAATTGGCTGTGATTCAAAAAATATCTTAGTAGTCATTGCACGGAAAACATAACGCTAAGAACATCCGATGATACTGAATCGAACATTGTGAATCTTAACGAAAATATTAAGCAGGCTGCTGAACATGCTACTACCTCCCACCCGGAGACTGGGTTATCGAATGTTTATGTTTATTTTATTTTTTGTCATTGTTATTACTATTATGGGTTATTGTTGTCATTCTGTTAGACTAATTTGAAGTGACAACTTCACATACAATATATCCAGTTGTAAATGAATGCGTGAAATTACCCTACAAGAAGAGTTCTAGTTAATTGACTAGTAGCGATCACCGAAACTGTGGTTACAGTCCCCAGTTAGTTTATTAAGGGCTTGGTGAAAAAAATGACCAAAACATTTGTGTACGTGTTATTTTTTATCTCTCTCTTCCTTATTCATTTCACTTAATTAAAACACATATATCTGAACTGCTTACTATGCCCCTTTTTTTGCCAGTCATTGATTACATAAGCATTGGTAAACTATGACTAGTCAATGCTTACATAGAAACTGGTCAACTATTACTAGTCAATGTTTACATAGAAACTGGTAAAATGTAACTTTTAAATAAATAAACATAATTTTTATGTTATTTTAATTGGTTTTTATTATAAGAAAATAAAGAAATAAGTAATATACATTTATATATACAATCCAAAATACAAAATAACCTAGGTGGTCCACTCTAGTCTTCTTCACGCTTTTTCCCAGCTCTAACACACCTTTCTTTTAGTAAATATCTAAAATTTTGAAACAGAAATACATAAATGTATAAATTACATTAAACTTATCAATTTCTTTTATGCAGTATTGATGTTACTTAACTTTCTTAGCACTTATATAAATTTTAATTTCACAGACCGAACGAATTGTATATTTTACAATAAAATGCGATGGCTTAGAAGTTTTGGTATATGCACATTAGATGTTTCACTCTAACATACATATTAGAGAGGAAAAAATATAATTTATAAATGTGTCGGTCATCACTACCGGTCAAAGGACCAGTCAATTGACTGGCACTCTTAAATTCAATGGAAAATTATTGCAAATGTGCTAGTGAAAAAATTTCGTTTGTGTTAGTTTCAGTCATTCATTTCTTGTAAGGTAATAGAAAAAGAAACAACAAAAAGGAAAAAAGTAAATAAACAAAGATAAAACACTATGGAATGAGAAGGTAAACAATAAGGAATTTTCATGTGTGACGACCTATTGCTTTCATGTAAACCTGATACCAGCTACCTGATTGGGATGAATTATGGCTGTTTATTTTATAAATTAAACTGAAATTTATTTCTATAATAATTAAATCAGCATAATAAAGATAAAAAAACAAAGGTCAATGATTTATAAGTAAATAAATATCTTTAAAAAAGTTGCTAAGTCGACTTTATAAGTTTCTGGCGAGGTTCAAGGCACAGAGGAGACCAGAGTTGTAGAAAGTGACTTAAGAAAAAAGCTCAAATAATATGATTTGATCACTGTTAAAAAGGGACAAATATAGTGTTTGTTATTGAATATATTTAGCACAATAATCAAAACAAACAGCAGAAAATGTATACTTAGTGAAATGAACAATTGAACAGTTTTACAAAATTAAACGAAAGATTTTGTAGTGTTGAACTAATTAAACAATGTGTAAAATATTATTAGTATTATAAAAGTTATTAAAATTAGTTTCCAAATGCTTACAAACTCAATTTTAAACATTTTCCTTCAAAAATATTATTTTTTAAATTCAACTTGCAAAAAGCAGACAACGAATGAGACCACAAAGCATGAATTGAAAATACACTTGAGTACATTAACATTTGAACAAAATTAAATGGAGGAATTTGTGGTATTGAATTAAAAAACACAATGCGAAAAGGATTATTAGTATTAATAAAGTGACTAAAATTTGTTTTCAAATGATTAGAGACTTCGTTTAAAGCATTTTCGTTCGCAAATATTAATTTTTACCATTTATTTACAAAAACTAGGCTGCGAATGAGACCACAAGGAATAAAACGTAATTACTTTAAAATAATACCACGCGAAAGAAAAAGTAAAGAGGATTTGATGACTGTGTGAGCGAGACCTCTAAAAACACCACAAAATCACAATTATCTTCCGTCTTACTTTGTGCTCGTGACACCTCTTGTCTACTTTGTGGTTCAAGGCCATAATTACAAAGGCTATTGACTTCATAGTTGAAGCCGTTAGGTATTGATAATCTGTGCCCATGTTCTGTAACTTTGGTGAGAAATTCTCGTGTCGAAAAGATGTGAAACAAAATATTCTATCGTTTCTCGAAAAGTAAGAAAAAAGTGTGTCTGTAAGTCATGTCGAAAACTATCAAAAGTGATTACGTTAGATATGTCAAAATAAAATAGTCGAAGCCGGCGTGACATCGCAGACGTTGTGAACGCTTATCACAAATTTCGTGGACGGCGACCAAAATGTACTAAAATTGAAAAATTTTCAACGACGGCGGCGAAAATATAACAGACGGCTGTACCAAATAATGTATAGTGCGACTTTAATGTTTATTGTTTACTAAATATTTTCCAATAATACAAAAAATAAAAATAGCTTTGTGTTGTAATTAAGTGATTATTAAAACAAAATTGTTGAAGTGGTACATATAAAGAGTTAATGCCATCAAATTGTCTTCTTGCGAAGACATATAGTCTACCAATTTGTCTTGTTGTTGCTTAGAAATTCGCATAGTTTTCTAAAATTATAAAAGAAAAATAGTTAATAATGAAAAAATCACTTTAGAAAAACAAAATACTAACATTTTCCGTGTTATTATCCATCGCACTTGGCTTTTTTAATATATCTTTTATTTTTATGAAATAATTTCTCACCGAGTTTTTATTTGTGAGTGAATTTGACAGTTCAAAGCGAGAACTTTTCTCGCAAAAGTTTTACAGACACACTTTTTCTGTAAATTGGCGAATAATTTCTTTACGTGACAGCTGTTACTCGCCAAAAAAAGTTACAGACACAGTTTAGTGAGAAAAGCAGCTTTTTGTTTCAATTTATTTGGATTTTTGTTTCATTTCACACATTTCAAGCGAAAACTTTCTCGACGCGGGAGTTACAGAACATGGGTACTGGTTAGTACGGTCTGAGAAAGGAAGAGTAATAAATATAAGGTAGGCAAAATGGTGTGAAGTTTTAGATGGCAACGAGCGTGAAGGGGATAGAAATATAAAGAGAAAAATATATTCATGAACTGGAACTGGAAAGGGTTTTGGGTTAGGTAAAGAAGATAAATTAGAGTTCAAATTAATTATTCAAAACTCGTTAAGAAAGATAGACGGTGGAAGCAAATCTTTGGGTATTATCTTTGAGTACACGTGTCCAGGAATTTTTAAATCAGGTAACTATCTAGTGAAAAAAATAAATAAGAAACTTCAGGAAAATTAAGTAGTGCCTATCCGACCCTAGTGTTCCATTAAATAAAAAAATATATTGTCCGGTGGAAGGCAATACTGGGATTGCAGTTCAAAAGCAGGATATCAGAAAAGGATTAAGAGGAATCCTTGGACTGCAATCCACATTTATTTTACATATTGGAGTGGTTGTGTGCTTTGAGGGATCGATAACCTAATATATTATCTTTCCTGACCTAACTTGAGTCCAGTCCATATTATTTGCTTGAAAAAAATTTTTGCTTGTTATATAAAAACAATTTAAATAAAGAGCAAACAAGCAAACAATTATTGAAAATTTATAATTAGAGTTAAAGCCCGGCCAACAAAAGGTGCCGAATCACAAAATTACTGTTGAAAAAGATTACTAAAAGAAAAAGAATTTTTAAGGAAAAAAATACGTAAAAAAGTGTAATTCCAAAAATAAAAGTAAAAATTCTTAGAAGATTTTAATAAGTAAAAAAAATAACAAAAGGATTTTTTTTATATACGAATATAATTTAAAAAAAAACTTGTATTTAACTACTAAGCTTTAAAACGTTAGTTTAGTGTGCAATTAGTGTTAGTTATTTTGTTTTAATAAGTGTTCCAATTGTTAGCCCAAAATTATCCCTGTCGTGTTTTAAATTAAAGGTTCAAAGAGGAAAAGTTAATAAAAAAGGTCCGTTGTTTTAGAGAGCTCTTTAAAATAGGGAAAATAATAGTTTAATTTTGTTTGCGTTCATTCTGTTTGACTGAAGTCCAGATAGGTTAGGGTAATTTTTGGGATTTAGTTAGGACAAAATTTTGTACAAATAATCTAAGTTTTTTTTTGTTCGTATTTCACAATTTAATTAAATTTTTTTATACTTTTTTTATATAATTCCAAATAATTAGGATAAGGCAATTTTCTTTATTTTAATAAATTTCATTTTTATAACGTTTTAAAATATAAAAATTTAATGTTTTCTTTTGGCTGTCCTAGATTCAGATAATGTCAGGCTAAAGTTCTCGTGTGGTGTGTAAAGTAAGTATGTAGTCAAGTGACCAAGTTTTTCTGTTTGTGTGGTAACATAACCATGTCTAATTTATGTTACCAAGGTAGGGTGGGCAGCTAGGGGGATAAATTCCAGCTTTCGTCTCCGTTTATCACAGTTTAGTTAATTGTATGTCTGTCCGAGTTAGATTTATTTTTCGTTCCAGTGTTTTCTTTTATTGTCTTTTGCGTTGTTTTTCATGTTTATAAATTTTTTTGTCAGTCCCTGTACCGAAAGTCGCGAGTCTTACCTCCCCTGACATCGCTGAGCTAGTTTGGGTTTTGGATGGCGTCTTACCGGCTGCATAACAAAGGGTTTTGTGACACTGGGTTTAAGAGAATTTATTCTACGGATATTGAACGTTTTGTATGTGAAAAAAGAAGAGCTAGAAGGGAATGGCAACAACACAGATCACCACAACATAAAATCAGGTTTAAAGAGTGCACTAAACGACTCCAAGAGTTGCTTGCATCTGAAAAAATTGCATCTCTTAAAAATTATCTGGAAAACCTCGATGACACACCAGCATCTAACTACTCTTTGTCGCGCTACGAGAAAGCTCGTATTGCAATTAGAATCCTGTTATTAATTTTTAATGCCATTTTACGACTGGAGTATTATTCACACCACTGGAAGCTCGCCAAGGTCGGGCAAAGATCTTACCGAGGCTGAGTCATACAGGCCAATAAGTTTACTGTCAATAATGTCAAAACTCTTCGAAAAGCTACTCATGATGAAATTGTCCCCAATTCTAACTCATAATGCGTGCATACCGGATCATCAATTTGATTTTAGAAGTCAGCATAGCACCATTGAACAAACGCATAGATTGGTTCAATTTATAAGAAGAACATTTGAAGAAAGAAATATTATTCTGCCCTCTTTATTGATGTTTCTCAGGCATTTGATAAAGTGTGGCATGAAGTCCTAATTTTAAAATTGAAGACATATCTACCAATAAACATTTTTAATCTTTTACAAAGTTATATTCTTGCCCGGAAGTTCACTGTTGTGGAAGAAGACTTCATGAGTGTGCCCAAATCAATCTCATCCGGTGTGCCACAGGGGAGTATACTGGGGCCAATTTTGTATTTGATTTATACTTGTGATATGCCTGTTCGCAGTAACATCCACACATCTACATTTGCCGATGATATAGCCTGCCTTAAGGCCGTGATACACTAGCCTAAACGATCGTGCGACTTTTGAGAAAATACAGCCCTGGTATGATGGGGTCTATGAACATTTTCAAAAGACAAAAACAATTCATCACATCAGGGTTGTATTTTTTCGTAGATCGCGCGATTGTGTAGGATAGTGAATCATGGCCTTTAGTATGCACGAAAGCTCTCACGAGGCATCTCGATATCTTTAGGAACATATTACCCAGCTGGAACTATGACTAAACTTATGGAGAATAAAAGTAAACGAACAAAAGTGTGCTCAGATAATATTTACCCTACGAAAAGATACTTGTTCCCCCATTAGAATAAATAATCAAATTGTTCCTCAACACTCACATGTGAAATACCTTGGTATGCACTAGAGCTGAGCACAAGATGTTTGCTTGCTTAATCTTCATGGTGTACATTATTGAATTGTTCTCTCTTTTTAGTGCTCTTGATTTTATGAGAACACTCAAGGCATATCAAACAGGTACATGCATCAGGAAAATTGCTCATCCGCTGATTTTTTGTTTACACGTTTATAACGAAGAATTCATTTGACAATTACTCTTGTGCCTTGTTTGATGCATACAATTTTTTGACAATTACTTTGTAAAACTATGTGAGAAGCACAAAGTTGCCACAGTGTTTTCTCTAATGCGTGTACCTGTAGTAAATGTGCCTTGAGAACACTGAAACTGGTGCTCAATTTTATCAAAATAATTTTAAAATAATTTTTGATACTAATATGTAATCGTTTTCACATTTTTTTTTAATTCAACACAACAAATTATTTTCATTTTGTAAGTGTTCACTCGTGCAATCGTATTTTGTGCTTCATGGTCTCATTCGCTGTGTACTTTTTGTAAGTAAAAGATAGAAATTATACTTTTTGAACGAAAAAACTTAAAATGAAATACGTAATCAGTTTGAAACAAATTTTAATCACTTTATAAATTCTAATTATCTATTTCACAATCTGGTTTTTAATTCAACACTATAAATTCTTCTTTTAATTTAATAGAACTCACTTGTTCATTTCACTATTTATAAGTTTTCTGTTGTTTGGTTTGGTTATTGTGTTAAAAATTTATTGGCACACTTTTTGTCTCTTTTTAACAGTACGCAAATCATAAACTATAATCTTTTAATTGAAATGTTTTGCTTGTGCATTGGTCAGGAACAGAGAATAAGATAAACAAAACGAACTAAAGACCGAAAACGAATGAAATAACAAGAAAGACTAAAAGAACAAGAAAGATTAAAAGAACAAGAAAGACCAAAATAACAAAGAGGAAAAACTAGACTGAACTAGTTCACATTGTTCACTTAGGGGAATAGTTCAATTGCACTAGTTCCTTCCTTTACAACACAAGTCTAATTTAAATAGGGCGGCTTTTTATGCAAAATAGACTGTTAAAACTTATATATGCATAACCAATAAAAGATTTTGGTTTAGTTTTGCAGACTCTTTCTTAATAATTTAGGGTCGTATGCAAAAAAACTTAACAAAGCTACGCCAAGCAAGTAAAGTTGTATTCTAAAAAAATTATTATATCAAAATTCTAAATTAGTTACCTAGGTTTGTTGATATTTGCAAAATGTGTATTTTGTACCTCAAATAGTTTTGTTAATATAGGACATATTGAATCATGTTACATCTGAAAGTGAAGCTAGAAGTGCTAGCTATTATGTTAAATTTATTATTTCTATCATGTGATGGAAAATATCACCAAATTATCCAACTGACTTGAAATTCATAGCAAAATCCATAAAAATATGTATATTAAAATAAATACAATTATAAAAAAATATTTTAGTGATGTACATACAATCAAATCGAATTGAAAAAAGCTGGATATTCAAATACTCATTTCGTTCGAATAAAATAAATTTTCATATTTTTTCTTTGTTCATCATATATTTTAACAGTTACTTCATAGAAACGCTTATCTGTTTTCCTACCATGTCAGAGCCTCATATTTTTTAAATTAGATTGCTTTACTTCAGGATAATAAAAATGTATTTAATAACAATACAACAATACCAAAACCAACATGCCATTCGTCTGGTTCAAGGCGAATTCAATAGACCCCAGCTGTCAAAAACAGTTGACTAAAGTACCAATCCATACATATGTATAAAAACATATTTTACTATTTGTAAAATAAATGTAATTAAAATGTTGTGCTGGTTAGATGATCCTGATTTTTTGGGACAACGTAAAGAAATCTTACTTGCTGCAGTCTCTCCGATTATTTTTTGAAATAAAAATCAGTGGTGAAAAGGTGTTTTACTGGCTCATCATGGTCGTAAACGCAATATTATTCTTAAATGTATGAAATTATTCACAAAAGTGGACAATGAGATAATTAAAAGTGTACAACAAATACACGTGCGCCTTATTTATACATACATATATAAGAAGTCAGCTAGTACTAGCTGAGCCCGGCAAAAGTTGTCTCACAACAACATTTAAGAATTTGCGTTGTGTTGAGTTGGTACATGAGGAAATGCAGCGCATTGTGCAACGTTGTGGCAATGAAGTGCAACATGAAATGTTAAGAAATTACAGCGTCAAGCGTTGCTTTAGCAGCAGGGTACGTATTTTCAGTACATTCAAATAATATTTTATATGTTTAAATGTACTGGAAATACGTACCCTGCTGCTAACGCAACACTTGACGCTCTAATTTATGGCTTCATTAGTCAAATCGTATCGTCTTACTTTTGAAGTTGTCGTATCGTTTAAGTCTGGATGTTAGTTAGCAAAAACGTGAGGCTAGCAGCGAAAGTGTCAGCTGTTACTTTGCTTTATACGTGTGTGTGTATATATGTTAGCCAGAAGTTGACGTTTGCTACGTAAAAATCTATTTTCTGTAGTTTTTTACGTAGCAAAAGTTGCCAACACATTTTCAATAAGCATCAACATGCTTATTAAATGTTACGGATTTTGTCAGCTGACACGCAACAGCACGATACGATTTCAGTAATTCTACCATTAGGTTGGACTCTAAGGTATGCTTTAATATTTATTTCTATAAGCTTAATTATCTTTTATGTATATATGTATATATATATATATGTATATCTGTTAAGGGTTTCTAAATTGCTCGGAAAAATTGTTGATGTGGTGGCAACGCTATTGCGTCGTCGTTTACCAGCCACCAATGTCATAGTTGAGAATTTGGGAGCCATTGAATTGGCCTATATAAATACGAAATATCCAGATTTTCATAAACATCCTAGTCTACTAAAAGCTGATAACATGATAGAACCATATGTATATCAGCATCCACAAAGACGTGCCGTAAAGTATTAATTCTTTGCCTCAAGTAATGCAGATTGTTTGATAAAATCTTATTTCTATATTCTATATCAATAAATAAACTAATGGAGTTAATTTAGAATGCATGAGTATTCATACATTATAATTCTAAGTGAAATTTATTTGCTAGTGGTTAAGCGATGTCTATATGCATTTCATTTATTATAATATAATTATGACAATATGTCGAATAATAAATCTCTTGAATGTTACATTATAATTCTTTTAACTTTAAATTTTTTTTTAATTTTTTTCACTTTAAATGTATTATTAAAGATTCTATTTCATAACTAATATTGTGTGGCTGGGGAGTCACTGACACTGAGAGTTATTAATTTCATGAATATATAATTTTTATTTTTTATATAATATAACATATAGTTTATATTCTGTAGCTTTAAGTGAATATTAATATAATTCGATAGATACATGTATAATTGGCCTTTTAGGCTTCCTATGTATCGGATTAAAATAAATAAATAAATAAATAAATAAAGAAGAGATTTTGACAGTCGGGGTCTAAAGCAGTTTTCGAACACCTGATAATCAACTGAACTGTTAGGGTCACCTGTTGTGAATTGGCCTTGATATGACGATAATCAAGGCATATCAAACAGGTACATGCATCAGGCAAATTGCTCATCCGCTGATTTTATGTTTACACGTTTATAACGAAGAATTCATTTGACAATTACTTTTGTGCCTTGTTTGATGCATACAATTACTTTGTAAAACTATGTGAGAAGCACAGAGTTGCCACAGTGTTTTCTCTAATGCGTGTACCTGTAGTAAATGTGCCTTGGACGATAATTTTATATTTTATCGGTATTTCGACGATTTTTCGATAATTTTATCTGGCAGCCCTGGGTAAGCGGAAATTGGCAGTAGATGTTGGCAGCTCACAACCGATCGGCGTTGTTTGTGTAAGATTTAGTTATTAAGTTCTGTTTTAAAGGTTTAGGTAATTTGAATAGTGAAACATACATATAGAAATGTCCTGGAATTAAGAGAATGATTATTTCATTATTTTGCTAAAAAAATGCTACAAAATAATGTGTATTAACTCTCATGTGTATTCAGTTATTAATAACTTAATAACTTTGCTTAAAGTACTACGGATGTTTGCATGTACAAATGTATGTATGTACATACATGCATTTGCATCTACCTATAAAAATACTCATATATTTGAGCTCATTTTTTTATTGATTTCAGTGAAAATAAATAAATGAATTTTTGAAGATGGAACTGTATGAGGAAAATGAACACATAATCAGCAGTGATGAATACAGCGATGATGATGATGCACTTATGAATGATGCAGTTACTACAAAAGATCATAATCGATCTATTAACTATATCGAGCAGAACCAGCAACCCAAATGGAGAATTGATCAGAAACATAAAGAGTTGAGCTCATTGATACGAAGAAATAAAATTGCTGTTATATACAAAAACAAAGCTATTAAATGGTAACTATATTATACGTAAAATATTATGCATGTTACATACAGCAGGACTGTTTGACGGAGTAAAGTGGAAAATTGCCACTTTTTCGACTGCCTTGCCACTTTTTGTTCTCCTTTTTTATGAACTGCATCTGCTACCTTTTGTGATATGTTGCCCTTTTTTTGTTAAATTGTAAACAAACAAAAAAGTAGGAAATATAGATTTTATGGCTTAAAAGATTTAGGTCCTCCTCGCAGAAACATATACATATATATATATCCTATGCGATAGAAAATTAAAAAATACGAAGAAAAAGTTAAATAAAAAAATTCGCAGCGAGTATTAGTTTCCGAGTTATGAACCTTTAAAATTTTCATATAAAACTCTCATCATTCCATTTCTGAATGCAACGGGCCAATATTGGTATCAATTAACAGATATGCAAAGAATATTTAGTAAGTACTACCGTGTTAGTGCGCAGCGCCGTGTTGGGAAAAACCATGGTAGAGAAAATCCTTAAGCCTATACAAAAAACCTTTAGTACCAAGCGCCGTGTTGGAAAAACATGGTGGAGAAAATCCTTAAGCCTGGCCCAAGGCCGGCTATTCCAAAAAGCTTAGTACGCAGCGCCGTGTTGGGAAAAGCCATGGTGGAGAAAATTCTTAATCCCGTCCAAAGGTCGGCTGTACAAAACACTTTTAGTACGCAGCGCTGTGTTGGGAAAAACCATGGGTGAATGAATTTTTCAAAAATTTCAATAAATCTGAAAAGATCTTAAAAGCATTTAAATGATACCATGATACTGCATTGGATGGAAAATACATCAAATAATCACAATTGTGTACTGGATCTTTGGATGCCCATAACTCTGAAACGAAGGCTCGCCGCCGATTTTTTTATTTAATTTTTTCTTATTTTTTAATTTTCTATCGGGTAGGATAGTTTTTATTTATTTCTGTGAGGAGGACCTAAACCCTATTTGTTCCGATTTTACTGACATTTTATACGTTAAAGATATCGTTGACATACTTATATATTGTCCATGAAGCCGAAAAGGAGATACATATGTGTTTACGTATGTGATGAAGGATTTTTTGAGAATTGTATAATTGTTATTAAAAGTAAACTTTTAACTTTGTATCAAAAACTGTGTGAAGAAATACTATCAAGAATTGATATTGAGGATAAAAAGTTTAGTGTACTAACGTATTTGGATCCAGTACTTTTAAACTCCAATGAAGACATAAATTATTTCAAGTTTGTTTCATAGTTTACTTACAGATAAGGCCGAAACTATTTGTACACCCATAATATTCGGGGTTTGAGGTAAATAGAGAAGAAATTTAAAAAATATATTACGCCAATATTAAGAGTGCTAATAAATATGTTTATACAAAAAATAAAAAAGTAATTTATAATTAACACAACAACAATAATAACAACAAAACTTAAAAAGTCATTGGACAAAAGTATTTGTACAGGCATAAAATACATTGAAAAAGTACATGCAAAATGCTTGGGGCATTTAACTTGTTTGATAATTTGCTGATTTGCGGAACCAAGCCGTCAACAAATGACATCCGAATATGGTGTTATATGTTCCTACAATAGTAATAGTTCACATTAACTCTGAAATGATCTAAAACAATGACACTATTGGATCAATTCCTCGTCATGTATAATAATGACTTAATATTACCTCAAGTAAAGCATGGTGGTAGCAATGTTAAGGTTTAAAGGGCAGCGGCGCCATTCGTGGGAAATGTTTTGAATTCTTTCGGAGTTAATGTGATCTATTACTATTTTAAGAACATATAACACCATATTGGGATGCCATTTGTTGGCGGCTGGGTGCCGCAAATCAGCAAATTTTCAAACAAGTTAAATACCCCAAGCATTTTGCATGTACTCTTTCAATGTATTTTATGCCTGTACAATGACTTTAATTTTTTTGTTATTATTGTTGTTATGTTAATTATAAATTACTTTTTTATTTTTTGTATAAACATATTTAATAGCACTCTTAATAATGGCATAATTTATTTTTTTAAATTTCTTCTCAATTTACCTCAAACCCCGAAAATTATGGGTGCACAGATAGTTTTGTCCTTATCTGTATGTAATAAATGATTCAGACGCGTTTCTTAGGGCCATTATTACAAGTTAGCGGTAACCAAATGTAGGATTTTATCGGACGTATAAAATGCTTTTCGTTAGTACAATTTTACTTTAAGCTAAAGTGAGCGATAATTAATAATAATATAAATTAAATTTTTAATAATGAACAAATTTTTATACGTCCGATAAAATCTTGCTTTTAACGATCTTTAAGTTGTAATAATGGCCCTTAATGAATTAAAGTTATTAGAATCCAAAATAAATAACCAAAACTATGATCACATATTTAAAATTTCTAATGCTGAACAACTATTTATTATCAAACCAAAAATAATGAAGCGATTTAATTTTTGCTTTTTTGAATTATATTTATTATTCAGTTGCTGACATTAATTGTTTTTAAAACGAAACAAAAAACTACCTATTCAAGGAAAAAACAAAATAAAATTAAAATAACTCTTATGTACTCACTTTTGCACCTTCAGGCAACATTTAAAATATGTTGTATTTTTAGCACTTGATCCATAGACATTTATTTTGTAATGCACTATTTATACGTTTGGGCATACTTTTAAACTAAGTTTGGATAATTTCGTCTGGAATTTTCTGCCACTCTAGCTGCACACATTGTCACAACTCGATTCAGATACTGTGCCAACCATATTTTCACAATTGACCACAAATTCTCAATTGGGTTGAGGTTGGTACTTTGCGGAAGCCACTACATCAATTGAAAATTTTTCTCAGTCAGCCATTCCCTAACGATTTTTGAGGTGTGTTTCGGTTTTCCATCCTGTTGAAACACATTTTCTTTCTCAGGATATGTGGTCAAGTCTAGAAAATCGGGAATATGGGTCTGCAATTTATTCAAACTAGTGTTCGCCCGGTGGTTGAAATTCAACCATTATTGCAATAATTCAAAACCGCTCAGGTAAAATGTCATATTTTTCTTTATTTCTAATAAAATGTGATGAAAACAATGAACAAAAACACACACAAAATAAACCAAAAATAAAAAACTTACTTTGTGCTGCAGGTGAATTTAACTTTAATCAAAGTTATTAATAATTGAAAAAATTTATTATTTTTAAGCATCTAAAGAAAAATAATACAGTACCATAATGTATTTAACTCTAATAAAACTCACTCGTTATTTAAATGTCCAAATTTTATTAGTTTCAGCAATAATCGTTTAAGTACATACAAAGATGGAAATAAGAATACAATGAACAAATAAAATAAGTTTTTCCTTCTGAGTGTTTACGGAGTTGCCAAGCCAAATTTAATTTAGTTAATTTTGAGTTTTTTGTTGTAATTTTTTAGCAAATTAAGAGAGAAAGAGAGATCATGGCTTTATGATTGGCTAATATTCTTAACTGTTTTTAACTATCTTAGACACAAAAATATAGTAGAAAAAATACATTCTGCACTGCTCCTATTGACAATCTATCAAACAAAACAAAAATTAAGCGAATACGTTGAGTTTAAGTCAGTTAAAATGGTTCTTAACTTTTTTCACTTGCCTATTTATATATAGATAGTATTCTTTTCTCATGATGCTATCAATTTTTTGCAATGGACCAATATACCACCATGTATATATGTCTATCTAACCTAATATTCAAAATTACAGGATCTGTAGGGTTACGGTTTTTTGATCCCTTTTGATTTTGAAAAGTTATACACTACTAGACTTCAAGTTTTACGAATATTTGGGGCATTATAATTTCTTACATCGCACTCTAACTACAAATTATACAGCGTGTGCACATACCATTTCTTAAAAAGAACGGCTTACCCAACATAACAAAAAAGACCGCAACCTTTTATCGATAATAGTTTTCGAGGAATTGTAATTTATTTCAGATAAAATATGAGAAGTTTTTATTTTTTTTTTTCAAATTAACATGTGTTGTCTAAAAATCAATAAAATTTTTAAATATCTTAAAAAATAAAATTTATCTTAAAATAATTAACTAACAATAAGTGTTCAAATCTTAAATCTAGATATAATAATTAGGCCCAACCAGTGTCAGGCATAAACTTAGTGATGGTAATCAATAATTCATAAATATCATATTAAGCACAAAAATATTTTCAAGCTGTTTCATCTGTAGTGTTGAGTATTAGAGCCATAGTGTAATGTGTATATTTCTTATAAAATTTACATACAAAATATTTATTGAATAAAGTTCTCAGTTATGTATTTTTGTAACGAGTTTATTTTATTTAATGTAGTTTATTTAATATTTTTATAACAGTTAAATTTTAAATTTTGTTAAAGAAAACATTTTAAAGCAAAAAACTTAAGTGTGTGCTGTAATGTTTATATTTTATTAATTAATGTCTCTAATTTTTTAAATACAAACTTATTTATATTAAACTTATTCTAGGAAGTTGAAGCGTCATGAATTTGTCAAAAAATGTGGGTCACTAAAGAATATTGACAGTAACCGGATCTACTGAAAAGTTGCTTAGTTCATAATGATTCCAATTAATTGTCGTGTGGGACAATGCACTCATAAGAATGTTAAATATTTATATTCTGTAATTCTAGCTGTTTTGAGTAAAGTGTTAATGCTCTTTACTTAACAAAGAAAAGTGAATCACAGCAAAAATAATAAATAATAAAATACATTCATGACACTTCCCCTCTTTACAAGAATAATCTTATAATGTAAGTTATGAGATTATTCAGATACATTTTTAAAATAAAATTTTTTTTTTTATATTTTTTTTTTTTTGTTATATAATTATATTATATCTAGGATGCATCTTTAGTCTAATTATGATAATAGAATTTATGATTTATCAAATAATTTTACTCTATTCTTATGGATTGTTAGTGTTTCGTTATTTTCTAGTTCTAATACTAAATTCTTATCTAGGACTGCTTTTACTTTATATGGACCTAAATATAATTGAGATAATTTATGACCTGCCGCGTTTTCTACAAGCACTTGTTCATTTATTTCAAAGTTTTGTGGGTTGGTATTTCTATCATAAATTTGTTTTTGTTTTTCTGTATTTTTGTTAAGCAGTGCCTTAGTTCTTTCATGTGCTACTTGCATTCTGTACTTTACCTCTTTGCTGTATGCTTCAATGTTGTATAGTGGGTCTATCCCTCCCTTCATTAGAAAGTTGAGCGGCGTAGGTGCTTTGCCGAAGATTAGCTCAAAAGGGCAATAACCATGTGTAGAGGAAGGGGTGGTATTATAACAAAATTCAAAGTATGGAACCCATTCGTCCCAGTCTGTTTTGTTTGGGGCTAAATATGATCGTAGGTACTCGTTAAATGTTCTATGAGAACGTTCGATCGTACCCAGAGTTTCGTGATGATATGCCGTTGAATGTACTTGGTTTATGTTAAGCAGTTTGCATAATTCAGATAGTACTTGATTCTTATATTCCGTGCCCATGTCGGTAAGTAAAGTTTTCATAGGTCCAAATTTTAATATACAATTCATGAATATTGCCTGTGCAACAGTTTTTGCTGATTTGTCTTGTATGGGTACGGCTATTAAGTATTTCGATAGGTCACAAATCATAGTTACGGCATACTCATTTCCAAAATTTGATTCAACGAATGGACCAATTGTGTCTATAATAACTATATCAAATGGTTTGGCTGGTGTTGGTGTAATTGTTAAATTTTCTTTTTGTTTGGGACGTGACTTATTTAGTTGACATGATACACAGTTTTTTACATATTTAGCTACGTCCCTGGTCATATTTTTCCAGTAATAATGTCTTCTCAATTTGTTTAATAATCTTGTGATCCCTGGGTGGCCACCAGACAGGGGATCATCATGGAATTTCCTAAGAATATCCATTTTTTCTTTTTCATTGTTTATAATTGTTACTTGGGGTGTCAATATTACAATTAGTTTTTTCAATTTACTATTTGCGCATTCTTTAAATTCATTTACTTGAGTTTCTTTAAAAATTATTTCATTTAACGACAGCTGTAGCTTTGGAATGTTTAGATTGCTTGCTATTATTTCAAGCATTGGTAAGAATTGATTTAGATCAATCTTTCCATTAGCAATATAGTCATCCACCGCGATGTATGTTAAAATTTGTTTGCCCTTCCTTAGGGTACATCTAAGTGTATCACCTATTTGGGAGAAAGTCAAACGGTAATTTTCTTTGATTCATTAGCGTGTATTGCTTCATATATACGTTGTTGTTTTACGTTTCTGTTATCATGTATTTCGTTAGTGTCTTGGTTCCTTGTCTGTGAACGAGTCGTGACTTAAGTACTACCGTGTTAGTGCGCAGCGCCGTGTTGGGAAAAACCATGGTAGAGAAAATCCTTAAGCCTATACAAAAAACCTTTAGTACCAAGCGCCGTGTTGGAAAAACATGGTGGAGAAAATCCTTAAGCCTGGCCCAAGGCCGGCTATTCCAAAAAGCTTAGTACGCAGCGCCGTGTTGGGAAAAGCCATGGTGGAGAAAATTCTTAATCCCGTCCAAAGGTCGGCTGTACAAAACACTTTTAGTACGCAGCGCTGTGTTGGGAAAAACCATGGGTGAATGAATTTTTCAAAAATTTCAATAAATCTGAAAAGATCTTAAAAGCATTTAAATGATACCATGATACTGCATTGGATGGAAAATACATCAAATAATCACAATTGTGTACTGGATCTTTGGATGCCCATAACTCTGAAACGAAGGCTCGCCGCCGATTTTTTTATTTAATTTTTTCTTATTTTTTAATTTTCTATCGGGTAGGATAGTTTTTATTTATTTCTGTGAGGAGGACCTAAACCCTATTTGTTCCGATTTTACTGACATTTTATACGTTAAAGATATCGTTGACATACTTATATATTGTCCATGAAGCCGAAAAGGAGATACATATGTGTTTACGTATGTGATGAAGGATTTTTTGAGAATTGTATAATTGTTATTAAAAGTAAACTTTTAACTTTGTATCAAAAACTGTGTGAAGAAATACTATCAAGAATTGATATTGAGGATAAAAAGTTTAGTGTACTAACGTATTTGGATCCAGTACTTTTAAACTCCAATGAAGACATAAATTATTTCAAGTTTGTTTCATAGTTTACTTACAGATAAGGCCGAAACTATTTGTACACCCATAATATTCGGGGTTTGAGGTAAATAGAGAAGAAATTTAAAAAATATATTACGCCAATATTAAGAGTGCTAATAAATATGTTTATACAAAAAATAAAAAAGTAATTTATAATTAACACAACAACAATAATAACAACAAAACTTAAAAAGTCATTGGACAAAAGTATTTGTACAGGCATAAAATACATTGAAAAAGTACATGCAAAATGCTTGGGGCATTTAACTTGTTTGATAATTTGCTGATTTGCGGAACCAAGCCGTCAACAAATGACATCCGAATATGGTGTTATATGTTCCTACAATAGTAATAGTTCACATTAACTCTGAAATGATCTAAAACAATGACACTATTGGATCAATTCCTCGTCATGTATAATAATGACTTAATATTACCTCAAGTAAAGCATGGTGGTAGCAATGTTAAGGTTTAAAGGGCAGCGGCGCCATTCGTGGGAAATGTTTTGAATTCTTTCGGAGTTAATGTGATCTATTACTATTTTAAGAACATATAACACCATATTGGGATGCCATTTGTTGGCGGCTGGGTGCCGCAAATCAGCAAATTTTCAAACAAGTTAAATACCCCAAGCATTTTGCATGTACTCTTTCAATGTATTTTATGCCTGTACAATGACTTTAATTTTTTTGTTATTATTGTTGTTATGTTAATTATAAATTACTTTTTTATTTTTTGTATAAACATATTTAATAGCACTCTTAATAATGGCATAATTTATTTTTTTAAATTTCTTCTCAATTTACCTCAAACCCCGAAAATTATGGGTGCACAGATAGTTTTGTCCTTATCTGTATGTAATAAATGATTCAGACGCGTTTCTTAGGGCCATTATTACAAGTTAGCGGTAACCAAATGTAGGATTTTATCGGACGTATAAAATGCTTTTCGTTAGTACAATTTTACTTTAAGCTAAAGTGAGCGATAATTAATAATAATATAAATTAAATTTTTAATAATGAACAAATTTGTATACGTCCGATAAAATCTTGCTTTTAACGATCTTTAAGTTGTAATAATGGCCCTTAATGAATTAAAGTTATTAGAATCCAAAATAAATAACCAAAACTATGATCACATATTTAAAATTTCTAATGCTGAACAACTATTTATTATCAAACCAAAAATAATGAAGCGATTTAATTTTTGCTTTTTTGAATTATATTTATTATTCAGTTGCTGACATTAATTGTTTTTAAAACGAAACAAAAAACTACCTATTCAAGGAAAAAACAAAATAAAATTAAAATAACTCTTATGTACTCACTTTTGCACCTTCAGGCAACATTTAAAATATGTTGTATTTTTAGCACTTGATCCATAGACATTTATTTTGTAATGCACTATTTATACGTTTGGGCATACTTTTAAACTAATTTTGGATAATTTCGTCTGGAATTTTCTGCCACTCTAGCTGCACACATTGTCACAACTCGATTCAGATACTGTGCCAACCATATTTTCACAATTGACCACAAATTCTCAATTGGGTTGAGGTTAGTACTTTGCGGAAGCCACTACATCAATTGAAAATTTTTCTCAGTCAGCCATTCCCTAACGATTTTTGAGGTGTGTTTCGGTTTTCCATCCTGTTGAAACACATTTTCTTTCTCAGGATATGTGGTCAAGTCTAGAAAATCGGGAATATGGGTCTGCAATTTATTCAAACTAGTGTTCGCCCGGTGGTTGAAATTCAACCATTATTGCAATAATTCAAAACCGCTCAGGTAAAATGTCATATTTTTCTTTATTTCTAATAAAATGTGATGAAAACAATGAACAAAAACACACACAAAATAAACCAAAAATAAAAAACTTACTTTGTGCTGCAGGTGAATTTAACTTTAATCAAAGTTATTAATAATTGAAAAAATTTATTATTTTTAAGCATCTAAAGAAAAATAATACAGTACCATAATGTATTTAACTCTAATAAAACTCACTCGTTATTTAAATGTCCAAATTTTATTAGTTTCAGCAATAATCGTTTAAGTACATACAAAGATGGAAATAAGAATACAATGAACAAATAAAATAAGTTTTTCCTTCTGAGTGTTTACGGAGTTGCCAAGCCAAATTTAATTTAGTTAATTTTGAGTTTTTTGTTGTAATTTTTTAGCAAATTAAGAGAGAAAGAGAGATCATGGCTTTATGATTGGCTAATATTCTTAACTGTTTTTAACTATCTTAGACACAAAAATATAGTAGAAAAAATACATTCTGCACTGCTCCTATTGACAATCTATCAAACAAAACAAAAATCAAGCGAATACGTTGAGTTTAAGTCAGTTAAAATGGTTCTTAACTTTTTTCACTTGCCTATTTATATATAGATAGTATTCTTTTCTCATGATGCTATCAATTTTTTGCAATGGACCAATATACCACCATGTATATATGTCTATCTAACCTAATATTCAAAATTACAGGATCTGTAGGGTTACGGTTTTTTGATCCCTTTTGATTTTGAAAAGTTATACACTACTAGACTTCAAGTTTTACGAATATTTGGGGCATTATAATTTCTTACATCGCACTCTAACTACAAATTATACAGCGTGTGCACATACCATTTCTTAAAAAGAACGGCTTACCCAACATAACAAAAAAGACCGCAACCTTTTATCGATAATAGTTTTCGAGGAATTGTAATTTATTTCAGATAAAATATGAGAAGTTTTTATTTTTTTTTTTCAAATTAACATGTGTTGTCTAAAAATCAATAAAATTTTTAAATATCTTAAAAAATAAAATTTATCTTAAAATAATTAACTAACAATAAGTGTTCAAATCTTAAATCTAGATATAATAATTAGGCCCAACCAGTGTCAGGCATAAACTTAGTGATGGTAATCAATAATTCATAAATATCATATTAAGCACAAAAATATTTTCAAGCTGTTTCATCTGTAGTGTTGAGTATTAGAGCCATAGTGTAATGTGTATATTTCTTATAAAATTTACATACAAAATATTTATTGAATAAAGTTCTCAGTTATGTATTTTTGTAACGAGTTTATTTTATTTAATGTAGTTTATTTAATATTTTTATAACAGTTAAATTTTAAATTTTGTTAAAGAAAACATTTTAAAGCAAAAAACTTAAGTGTGTGCTGTAATGTTTATATTTTATTAATTAATGTCTCTAATTTTTTAAATACAAACTTATTTATATTAAACTTATTCTAGGAAGTTGAAGCGTCATGAATTTGTCAAAAAATGTGGGTCACTAAAGAATATTGACAGTAACCGGATCTACTGAAAAGTTGCTTAGTTCATAATGATTCCAATTAATTGTCGTGTGGGACAATGCACTCATAAGAATGTTAAATATTTATATTCTGTAATTCTAGCTGTTTTGAGTAAAGTGTTAATGCTCTTTACTTAACAAAGAAAAGTGAATCACAGCAAAAATAATAAATAATAAAATACATTCATGACACTTCCCCTCTTTACAAGAATAATCTTATAATGTAAGTTATGAGATTATTCAGATACATTTTTAAAATAAAATTTTTTTTTTTATATTTTTTTTTTTTTTTTTGTTATATAATTATATTATATCTAGGATGCATCTTTAGTCTAATTATGATAATAGAACTTATGATTTATCAAATAATTTTACTCTATTCTTATGGATTGTTAGTGTTTCGTTATTTTCTAGTTCTAATACTAAATTCTTATCTAGGACTGCTTTTACTTTATATGGACCTAAATATAATTGAGATAATTTATGACCTGCCGCGTTTTCTACAAGCACTTGTTCATTTATTTCAAAGTTTTGTGGGTTGGTATTTCTATCATAAATTTGTTTTTGTTTTTCTGTATTTTTGTTAAGCAGTGCCTTAGTTCTTTCATGTGCTACTTGCATTCTGTACTTTACCTCTTTGCTGTATGCTTCAATGTTGTATAGTGGGTCTATCCCTCCCTTCATTAGAAAGTTGAGCGGCGTAGGTGCTTTGCCGAAGATTAGCTCAAAAGGGCAATAACCATGTGTAGAGGAAGGGGTGGTATTATAACAAAATTCAAAGTATGGAACCCATTCGTCCCAGTCTGTTTTGTTTGGGGCTAAATATGATCGTAGGTACTCGTTAAATGTTCTATGAGAACGTTCGATCGTACCCAGAGTTTCGTGATGATATGCCGTTGAATGTACTTGGTTTATGTTAAGCAGTTTGCATAATTCAGATAGTACTTGATTCTTATATTCCGTGCCCATGTCGGTAAGTAAAGTTTTCATAGGTCCAAATTTTAATATACAATTCATGAATATTGCCTGTGCAACAGTTTTTGCTGATTTGTCTTGTATGGGTACGGCTATTAAGTATTTCGATAGGTCACAAATCATAGTTACGGCATACTCATTTCCAAAATTTGATTCAACGAATGGACCAATTGTGTCTATAATAACTATATCAAATGGTTTGGCTGGTGTTGGTGTAATTGTTAAATTTTCTTTTTGTTTGGGACGTGACTTATTTAGTTGACATGATACACAGTTTTTTACATATTTAGCTACGTCACTGGTCATATTTTTCCAGTAATAATGTCTTCTCAATTTGTTTAATAATCTTGTGATCCCTGGGTGGCCACCAGACAGGGGATCATCATGGAATTTCCTAAGAATATCCATTTTTTCTTTTTCATTGTTTATAATTGTTACTTGGGGTGTCAATATTACAATTAGTTTTTTCAATTTACTATTTGCGCATTCTTTAAATTCATTTACTTGAGTTTCTTTAAAAATTATTTCATTTAACGACAGCTGTAACTTTGGAATGTTTAGATTGCTTGCTATTATTTCAAGCATTGGTAAGAATTGATTTAGATCAATCTTTCCATTAGCAATATAGTCATCCACCGCGATGTATGTTAAAATTTGTTTGCCCTTCCTTAGGGTACATCTAAGTGTATCACCTATTTGGGAGAAAGTCAAACGGTAATTTTCTTTGATTCATTAGCGTGTATTGCTTCATATATACGTTGTTGTTTTACGTTTCTGTTATCATGTATTTCGTTAGTGTCTTGGTTCCTTGTCTGTGAACGAGTCGTGACTTAAGTACTACCGTGTTAGTGCGCAGCGCCGTGTTGGGAAAAACCATGGTAGAGAAAATCCTTAAGCCTATACAAAAAACCTTTAGTACCAAGCGCCGTGTTGGAAAAACATGGTGGAGAAAATCCTTAAGCCTGGCCCAAGGCCGGCTATTCCAAAAAGCTTAGTACGCAGCGCCGTGTTGGGAAAAGCCATGGTGGAGAAAATTCTTAATCCCGTCCAAAGGTCGGCTGTACAAAACACTTTTAGTACGCAGCGCTGTGTTGGGAAAAACCATGGGTGAATGAATTTTTCAAAAATGTCAATAAATCTGAAAAGATCTTAAAAGCATTTAAATGATACCATGATACTGCATTGGATGGAAAATACATCAAATAATCACAATTGTGTACTGGATCTTTGGATGCCCATAACTCTGAAACGAAGGCTCGCCGCCGATTTTTTTATTTAATTTTTTCTTATTTTTTAATTTTCTATCGGGTAGGATAGTTTTTATTTATTTCTGTGAGGAGGACCTAAACCCTATTTGTTCCGATTTTACTGACATTTTATACGTTAAAGATATCGTTGACATACTTATATATTGTCCATGAAGCCGAAAAGGAGATACATATGTGTTTACGTATGTGATGAAGGATTTTTTGAGAATTGTATAATTGTTATTAAAAGTAAACTTTTAACTTTGTATCAAAAACTGTGTGAAGAAATACTATCAAGAATTGATATTGAGGATAAAAAGTTTAGTGTACTAACGTATTTGGATCCAGTACTTTTAAACTCCAATGAAGACATAAATTATTTCAAGTTTGTTTCATAGTTTACTTACAGATAAGGCCGAAACTATTTGTACACCCATAATATTCGGGGTTTGAGGTAAATAGAGAAGAAATTTAAAAAATATATTACGCCAATATTAAGAGTGCTAATAAATATGTTTATACAAAAAATAAAAAAGTAATTTATAATTAACACAACAACAATAATAACAACAAAACTTAAAAAGTCATTGGACAAAAGTATTTGTACAGGCATAAAATACATTGAAAAAGTACATGCAAAATGCTTGGGGCATTTAACTTGTTTGATAATTTGCTGATTTGCGGAACCAAGCCGTCAACAAATGACATCCGAATATGGTGTTATATGTTCCTACAATAGTAATAGTTCACATTAACTCTGAAATGATCTAAAACAATGACACTATTGGATCAATTCCTCGTCATGTATAATAATGACTTAATATTACCTCAAGTAAAGCATGGTGGTAGCAATGTTAAGGTTTAAAGGGCAGCGGCGCCATTCGTGGGAAATGTTTTGAATTCTTTCGGAGTTAATGTGATCTATTACTATTTTAAGAACATATAACACCATATTGGGATGCCATTTGTTGGCGGCTGGGTGCCGCAAATCAGCAAATTTTCAAACAAGTTAAATACCCCAAGCATTTTGCATGTACTCTTTCAATGTATTTTATGCCTGTACAATGACTTTAATTTTTTTGTTATTATTGTTGTTATGTTAATTATAAATTACTTTTTTATTTTTTGTATAAACATATTTAATAGCACTCTTAATAATGGCATAATTTATTTTTTTAAATTTCTTCTCAATTTACCTCAAACCCCGAAAATTATGGGTGCACAGATAGTTTTGTCCTTATCTGTATGTAATAAATGATTCAGACGCGTTTCTTAGGGCCATTATTACAAGTTAGCGGTAACCAAATGTAGGATTTTATCGGACGTATAAAATGCTTTTCGTTAGTACAATTTTACTTTAAGCTAAAGTGAGCGATAATTAATAATAATATAAATTAAATTTTTAATAATGAACAAATTTGTATACGTCCGATAAAATCTTGCTTTTAACGATCTTTAAGTTGTAATAATGGCCCTTAATGAATTAAAGTTATTAGAATCCAAAATAAATAACCAAAACTATGATCACATATTTAAAATTTCTAATGCTGAACAACTATTTATTATCAAACCAAAAATAATGAAGCGATTTAATTTTTGCTTTTTTGAATTATATTTATTATTCAGTTGCTGACATTAATTGTTTTTAAAACGAAACAAAAAACTACCTATTCAAGGAAAAAACAAAATAAAATTAAAATAACTCTTATGTACTCACTTTTGCACCTTCAGGCAACATTTAAAATATGTTGTATTTTTAGCACTTGATCCATAGACATTTATTTTGTAATGCACTATTTATACGTTTGGGCATACTTTTAAACTAATTTTGGATAATTTCGTCTGGAATTTTCTGCCACTCTAGCTGCACACATTGTCACAACTCGATTCAGATACTGTGCCAACGATATTTTCACAATTGACCACAAATTCTCAATTGGGTTGAGGTTGGTACTTTGCGGAAGCCACTACATCAATTGAAAATTTTTCTCAGTCAGCCATTCCCTAACGATTTTTGAGGTGTGTTTCGGTTTTCCATCCTGTTGAAACACATTTTCTTTCTCAGGATATGTGGTCAAGTCTAGAAAATCGGGAATATGGGTCTGCAATTTATTCAAACTAGTGTTCGCCCGGTGGTTGAAATTCAACCATTATTGCAATAATTCAAAACCGCTCAGGTAAAATGTCATATTTTTCTTTATTTCTAATAAAATGTGATGAAAACAATGAACAAAAACACACACAAAATAAACCAAAAATAAAAAACTTACTTTGTGCTGCAGGTGAATTTAACTTTAATCAAAGTTATTAATAATTGAAAAAATTTATTATTTTTAAGCATCTAAAGAAAAATAATACAGTACCATAATGTATTTAACTCTAATAAAACTCACTCGTTATTTAAATGTCCAAATTTTATTAGTTTCAGCAATAATCGTTTAAGTACATACAAAGATGGAAATAAGAATACAATGAACAAATAAAATAAGTTTTTCCTTCTGAGTGTTTACGGAGTTGCCAAGCCAAATTTAATTTAGTTAATTTTGAGTTTTTTGTTGTAATTTTTTAGCAAATTAAGAGAGAAAGAGAGATCATGGCTTTATGATTGGCTAATATTCTTAACTGTTTTTAACTATCTTAGACACAAAAATATAGTAGAAAAAATACATTCTGCACTGCTCCTATTGACAATCTATCAAACAAAACAAAAATCAAGCGAATACGTTGAGTTTAAGTCAGTTAAAATGGTTCTTAACTTTTTTCACTTGCCTATTTATATATAGATAGTATTCTTTTCTCATGATGCTATCAATTTTTTGCAATGGACCAATATACCACCATGTATATATGTCTATCTAACCTAATATTCAAAATTACAGGATCTGTAGGGTTACGGTTTTTTGATCCCTTTTGATTTTGAAAAGTTATACACTACTAGACTTCAAGTTTTACGAATATTTGGGGCATTATAATTTCTTACATCGCACTCTAACTACAAATTATACAGCGTGTGCACATACCATTTCTTAAAAAGAACGGCTTACCCAACATAACAAAAAAGACCGCAACCTTTTATCGATAATAGTTTTCGAGGAATTGTAATTTATTTCAGATAAAATATGAGAAGTTTTTATTTTTTTTTTTCAAATTAACATGTGTTGTCTAAAAATCAATAAAATTTTTAAATATCTTAAAAAATAAAATTTATCTTAAAATAATTAACTAACAATAAGTGTTCAAATCTTAAATCTAGATATAATAATTAGGCCCAACCAGTGTCAGGCATAAACTTAGTGATGGTAATCAATAATTCATAAATATCATATTAAGCACAAAAATATTTTCAAGCTGTTTCATCTGTAGTGTTGAGTATTAGAGCCATAGTGTAATGTGTATATTTCTTATAAAATTTACATACAAAATATTTATTGAATAAAGTTCTCAGTTATGTATTTTTGTAACGAGTTTATTTTATTTAATGTAGTTTATTTAATATTTTTATAACAGTTAAATTTTAAATTTTGTTAAAGAAAACATTTTAAAGCAAAAAACTTAAGTGTGTGCTGTAATGTTTATATTTTATTAATTAATGTCTCTAATTTTTTAAATACAAACTTATTTATATTAAACTTATTCTAGGAAGTTGAAGCGTCATGAATTTGTCAAAAAATGTGGGTCACTAAAGAATATTGACAGTAACCGGATCTACTGAAAAGTTGCTTAGTTCATAATGATTCCAATTAATTGTCGTGTGGGACAATGCACTCATAAGAATGTTAAATATTTATATTCTGTAATTCTAGCTGTTTTGAGTAAAGTGTTAATGCTCTTTACTTAACAAAGAAAAGTGAATCACAGCAAAAATAATAAATAATAAAATACATTCATGACACTTCCCCTCTTTACAAGAATAATCTTATAATGTAAGTTATGAGATTATTCAGATACATTTTTAAAATAAAATTTTTTTTTTTATATTTTTTTTTTTTTTTTTTTGTTATATAATTATATTATATCTAGGATGCATCTTTAGTCTAATTATGATAATAGAACTTATGATTTATCAAATAATTTTACTCTATTCTTATGGATTGTTAGTGTTTCGTTATTTTCTAGTTCTAATACTAAATTCTTATCTAGGACTGCTTTTACTTTATATGGACCTAAATATAATTGAGATAATTTATGACCTGCCGCGTTTTCTACAAGCACTTGTTCATTTATTTCAAAGTTTTGTGGGTTGGTATTTCTATCATAAATTTGTTTTTGTTTTTCTGTATTTTTGTTAAGCAGTGCCTTAGTTCTTTCATGTGCTACTTGCATTCTGTACTTTACCTCTTTGCTGTATGCTTCAATGTTGTATAGTGGGTCTATCCCTCCCTTCATTAGAAAGTTGAGCGGCGTAGGTGCTTTGCCGAAGATTAGCTCAAAAGGGCAATAACCATGTGTAGAGGAAGGGGTGGTATTATAACAAAATTCAAAGTATGGAACCCATTCGTCCCAGTCTGTTTTGTTTGGGGCTAAATATGATCGTAGGTACTCGTTAAATGTTCTATGAGAACGTTCGATCGTACCCAGAGTTTCGTGATGATATGCCGTTGAATGTACTTGGTTTATGTTAAGCAGTTTGCATAATTCAGATAGTACTTGATTCTTATATTCCGTGCCCATGTCGGTAAGTAAAGTTTTCATAGGTCCAAATTTTAATATACAATTCATGAATATTGCCTGTGCAACAGTTTTTGCTGATTTGTCTTGTATGGGTACGGCTATTAAGTATTTCGATAGGTCACAAATCATAGTTACGGCATACTCATTTCCAAAATTTGATTCAACGAATGGACCAATTGTGTCTATAATAACTATATCAAATGGTTTGGCTGGTGTTGGTGTAATTGTTAAATTTTCTTTTTGTTTGGGACGTGACTTATTTAGTTGACATGATACACAGTTTTTTACATATTTAGCTACGTCACTGGTCATATTTTTCCAGTAATAATGTCTTCTCAATTTGTTTAATAATCTTGTGATCCCTGGGTGGCCACCAGACAGGGGATCATCATGGAATTTCCTAAGAATATCCATTTTTTCTTTTTCATTGTTTATAATTGTTACTTGGGGTGTCAATATTACAATTAGTTTTTTCAATTTACTATTTGCGCATTCTTTAAATTCATTTACTTGAGTTTCTTTAAAAATTATTTCATTTAACGACAGCTGTAGCTTTGGAATGTTTAGATTGCTTGCTATTATTTCAAGCATTGGTAAGAATTGATTTAGATCAATCTTTCCATTAGCAATATAGTCATCCACCGCGATGTATGTTAAAATTTGTTTGCCCTTCCTTAGGGTACATCTAAGTGTATCACCTATTTGGGAGAAAGTCAAACGGTAATTTTCTTTGATTCATTAGCGTGTATTGCTTCATATATACGTTGTTGTTTTACGTTTCTGTTATCATGTATTTCGTTAGTGTCTTGGTTCCTTGTCTGTGAACGAGTCGTGACTTAAGTACTACCGTGTTAGTGCGCAGCGCCGTGTTGGGAAAAACCATGGTAGAGAAAATCCTTAAGCCTATACAAAAAACCTTTAGTACCAAGCGCCGTGTTGGAAAAACATGGTGGAGAAAATCCTTAAGCCTGGCCCAAGGCCGGCTATTCCAAAAAGCTTAGTACGCAGCGCCGTGTTGGGAAAAGCCATGGTGGAGAAAATTCTTAATCCCGTCCAAAGGTCGGCTGTACAAAACACTTTTAGTACGCAGCGCTGTGTTGGGAAAAACCATGGGTGAATGAATTTTTCAAAAATTTCAATAAATCTGAAAAGATCTTAAAAGCATTTAAATGATACCATGATACTGCATTGGATGGAAAATACATCAAATAATCACAATTGTGTACTGGATCTTTGGATGCCCATAACTCTGAAACGAAGGCTCGCCGCCGATTTTTTTATTTAATTTTTTCTTATTTTTTAATTTTCTATCGGGTAGGATAGTTTTTATTTATTTCTGTGAGGAGGACCTAAACCCTATTTGTTCCGATTTTACTGACATTTTATACGTTAAAGATATCGTTGACATACTTATATATTGTCCATGAAGCCGAAAAGGAGATACATATGTGTTTACGTATGTGATGAAGGATTTTTTGAGAATTGTATAATTGTTATTAAAAGTAAACTTTTAACTTTGTATCAAAAACTGTGTGAAGAAATACTATCAAGAATTGATATTGAGGATAAAAAGTTTAGTGTACTAACGTATTTGGATCCAGTACTTTTAAACTCCAATGAAGACATAAATTATTTCAAGTTTGTTTCATAGTTTACTTACAGATAAGGCCGAAACTATTTGTACACCCATAATATTCGGGGTTTGAGGTAAATAGAGAAGAAATTTAAAAAATATATTACGCCAATATTAAGGTGCTAATAAATATGTTTATACAAAAAATAAAAAAGTAATTTATAATTAACACAACAACAATAATAACAACAAAACTTAAAAAGTCATTGGACAAAAGTATTTGTACAGGCATAAAATACATTGAAAAAGTACATGCAAAATGCTTGGGGCATTTAACTTGTTTGATAATTTGCTGATTTGCGGAACCAAGCCGTCAACAAATGACATCCGAATATGGTGTTATATGTTCCTACAATAGTAATAGTTCACATTAACTCTGAAATGATCTAAAACAATGACACTATTGGATCAATTCCTCGTCATGTATAATAATGACTTAATATTACCTCAAGTAAAGCATGGTGGTAGCAATGTTAAGGTTTAAAGGGCAGCGGCGCCATTCGTGGGAAATGTTTTGAATTCTTTCGGAGTTAATGTGATCTATTACTATTTTAAGAACATATAACACCATATTGGGATGCCATTTGTTGGCGGCTGGGTGCCGCAAATCAGCAAATTTTCAAACAAGTTAAATACCCCAAGCATTTTGCATGTACTCTTTCAATGTATTTTATGCCTGTACAATGACTTTAATTTTTTTGTTATTATTGTTGTTATGTTAATTATAAATTACTTTTTTATTTTTTGTATAAACATATTTAATAGCACTCTTAATAATGGCATAATTTATTTTTTTAAATTTCTTCTCAATTTACCTCAAACCCCGAAAATTATGGGTGCACAGATAGTTTTGTCCTTATCTGTATGTAATAAATGATTCAGACGCGTTTCTTAGGGCCATTATTACAAGTTAGCGGTAACCAAATGTAGGATTTTACCGGACGTATAAAATGCTTTTCGTTAGTACAATTTTACTTTAAGCTAAAGTGAGCGATAATTAATAATAATATAAATTAAATTTTTAATAATGAACAAATTTTTATACGTCCGATAAAATCTTGCTTTTAACGATCTTTAAGTTGTAATAATGGCCCTTAATGAATTAAAGTTATTAGAATCCAAAATAAATAACCAAAACTATGATCACATATTTAAAATTTCTAATGCTGAACAACTATTTATTATCAAACCAAAAATAATGAAGCGATTTAATTTTTGCTTTTTTGAATTATATTTATTATTCAGTTGCTGACATTAATTGTTTTTAAAACGAAACAAAAAACTACCTATTCAAGGAAAAAACAAAATAAAATTAAAATAACTCTTATGTACTCACTTTTGCACCTTCAGGCAACATTTAAAATATGTTGTATTTTTAGCACTTGATCCATAGACATTTATTTTGTAATGCACTATTTATACGTTTGGGCATACTTTTAAACTAATTTTGGATAATTTCGTCTGGAATTTTCTGCCACTCTAGCTGCACACATTGTCACAACTCGATTCAGATACTGTGCCAACCATATTTTCACAATTGACCACAAATTCTCAATTGGGTTGAGGTTGGTACTTTGCGGAAGCCACTACATCAATTGAAAATTTTTCTCAGTCAGCCATTCCCTAACGATTTTTGAGGTGTGTTTCGGTTTTCCATCCTGTTGAAACACATTTTCTTTCTCAGGATATGTGGTCAAGTCTAGAAAATCGGGAATATGGGTCTGCAATTTATTCAAACTAGTGTTCGCCCGGTGGTTGAAATTCAACCATTATTGCAATAATTCAAAACCGCTCAGGTAAAATGTCATATTTTTCTTTATTTCTAATAAAATGTGATGAAAACAATGAACAAAAACACACACAAAATAAACCAAAAATAAAAAACTTACTTTGTGCTGCAGGTGAATTTAACTTTAATCAAAGTTATTAATAATTGAAAAAATTTATTATTTTTAAGCATCTAAAGAAAAATAATACAGTACCATAATGTATTTAACTCTAATAAAACTCACTCGTTATTTAAATGTCCAAATTTTATTAGTTTCAGCAATAATCGTTTAAGTACATACAAAGATGGAAATAAGAATACAATGAACAAATAAAATAAGTTTTTCCTTCTGAGTGTTTACGGAGTTGCCAAGCCAAATTTAATTTAGTTAATTTTGAGTTTTTTGTTGTAATTTTTTAGCAAATTAAGAGAGAAAGAGAGATCATGGCTTTATGATTGGCTAATATTCTTAACTGTTTTTAACTATCTTAGACACAAAAATATAGTAGAAAAAATACATTCTGCACTGCTCCTATTGACAATCTATCAAACAAAACAAAAATCAAGCGAATACGTTGAGTTTAAGTCAGTTAAAATGGTTCTTAACTTTTTTCACTTGCCTATTTATATATAGATAGTATTCTTTTCTCATGATGCTATCAATTTTTTGCAATGGACCAATATACCACCATGTATATATGTCTATCTAACCTAATATTCAAAATTACAGGATCTGTAGGGTTACGGTTTTTTGATCCCTTTTGATTTTGAAAAGTTATACACTACTAGACTTCAAGTTTTACGAATATTTGGGGCATTATAATTTCTTACATCGCACTCTAACTACAAATTATACAGCGTGTGCACATACCATTTCTTAAAAAGAACGGCTTACCCAACATAACAAAAAAGACCGCAACCTTTTATCGATAATAGTTTTCGAGGAATTGTAATTTATTTCAGATAAAATATGAGAAGTTTTTATTTTTTTTTCAAATTAACATGTGTTGTCTAAAAATCAATAAAATGTTTAAATATCTTAAAAAATAAAATTTATCTTAAAATAATTAACTAACAATAAGTGTTCAAATCTTAAATCTAGATATAATAATTAGGCCCAACCAGTGTCAGGCATAAACTTAGTGATGGTAATCAATAATTCATAAATATCATATTAAGCACAAAAATATTTTCAAGCTGTTTCATCTGTAGTGTTGAGTATTAGAGCCATAGTGTAATGTGTATATTTCTTATAAAATTTACATACAAAATATTTATTGAATAAAGTTCTCAGTTATGTATTTTTGTAACGAGTTTATTTTATTTAATGTAGTTTATTTAATATTTTTATAACAGTTAAATTTTAAATTTTGTTAAAGAAAACATTTTAAAGCAAAAAACTTAAGTGTGTGCTGTAATGTTTATATTTTATTAATTAATGTCTCTAATTTTTTAAATACAAACTTATTTATATTAAACTTATTCTAGGAAGTTGAAGCGTCATGAATTTGTCAGAAAATGTGGGTCACTAAAGAATATTGACAGTAACCGGATCTACTGAAAAGTTGCTTAGTTCATAATGATTCCAATTAATTGTCGTGTGGGACAATGCACTCATAAGAATGTTAAATATTTATATTCTGTAATTCTAGCTGTTTTGAGTAAAGTGTTAATGCTCTTTACTTAACAAAGAAAAGTGAATCACAGCAAAAATAATAAATAATAAAATACATTCATGACACTTCCCCTCTTTACAAGAATAATCTTATAATGTAAGTTATGAGATTATTCAGATACATTTTTAAAATAAAATTTTTTTTTTTTATATTTTTTTTTTTTTTTTTGTTATATAATTATATTATATCTAGGATGCATCTTTAGTCTAATTATGATAATAGAACTTATGATTTATCAAATAATTTTACTCTATTCTTATGGATTGTTAGTGTTTCGTTATTTTCTAGTTCTAATACTAAATTCTTATCTAGGACTGCTTTTACTTTATATGGACCTAAATATAATTGAGATAATTTATGACCTGCCGCGTTTTCTACAAGCACTTGTTCATTTATTTCAAAGTTTTGTGGGTTGGTATTTCTATCATAAATTTGTTTTTGTTTTTCTGTATTTTTGTTAAGCAGTGCCTTAGTTCTTTCATGTGCTACTTGCATTCTGTACTTTACCTCTTTGCTGTATGCTTCAATGTTGTATAGTGGGTCTATCCCTCCCTTCATTAGAAAGTTGAGCGGCGTAGGTGCTTTGCCGAAGATTAGCTCAAAAGGGCAATAACCATGTGTAGAGGAAGGGGTGGTATTATAACAAAATTCAAAGTATGGAACCCATTCGTCCCAGTCTGTTTTGTTTGGGGCTAAATATGATCGTAGGTACTCGTTAAATGTTCTATGAGAACGTTCGATCGTACCCAGAGTTTCGTGATGATATGCCGTTGAATGTACTTGGTTTATGTTAAGCAGTTTGCATAATTCAGATAGTACTTGATTCTTATATTCCGTGCCCATGTCGGTAAGTAAAGTTTTCATAGGTCCAAATTTTAATATACAATTCATGAATATTGCCTGTGCAACAGTTTTTGCTGATTTGTCTTGTATGGGTACGGCTATTAAGTATTTCGATAGGTCACAAATCATAGTTACGGCATACTCATTTCCAAAATTTGATTCAACGAATGGACCAATTGTGTCTATAATAACTATATCAAATGGTTTGGCTGGTGTTGGTGTAATTGTTAAATTTTCTTTTTGTTTGGGACGTGACTTATTTAGTTGACATGATACACAGTTTTTTACATATTTAGCTACGTCCCTGGTCATATTTTTCCAGTAATAATGTCTTCTCAATTTGTTTAATAATCTTGTGATCCCTGGGTGGCCACCAGACAGGGGATCATCATGGAATTTCCTAAGAATATCCATTTTTTCTTTTTCATTGTTTATAATTGTTACTTGGGGTGTCAATATTACAATTAGTTTTTTCAATTTACTATTTGCGCATTCTTTAAATTCATTTACTTGAGTTTCTTTAAAAATTATTTCATTTAACGACAGCTGTAGCTTTGGAATGTTTAGATTGCTTGCTATTATTTCAAGCATTGGTAAGAATTGATTTAGATCAATCTTTCCATTAGCAATATAGTCATCCACCGCGATGTATGTTAAAATTTGTTTGCCCTTCCTTAGGGTACATCTAAGTGTATCACCTATTTGGGAGAAAGTCAAACGGTAATTTTCTTTGATTCATTAGCGTGTATTGCTTCATATATACGTTGTTGTTTTACGTTTCTGTTATCATGTATTTCGTTAGTGTCTTGGTTCCTTGTCTGTGAACGAGTCGTGACTTAAGTACTACCGTGTTAGTGCGCAGCGCCGTGTTGGGAAAAACCATGGTAGAGAAAATCCTTAAGCCTATACAAAAAACCTTTAGTACCAAGCGCCGTGTTGGAAAAACATGGTGGAGAAAATCCTTAAGCCTGGCCCAAGGCCGGCTATTCCAAAAAGCTTAGTACGCAGCGCCGTGTTGGGAAAAGCCATGGTGGAGAAAATTCTTAATCCCGTCCAAAGGTCGGCTGTACAAAACACTTTTAGTACGCAGCGCTGTGTTGGGAAAAACCATGGGTGAATGAATTTTTCAAAAATTTCAATAAATCTGAAAAGATCTTAAAAGCATTTAAATGATACCATGATACTGCATTGGATGGAAAATACATCAAATAATCACAATTGTGTACTGGATCTTTGGATGCCCATAACTCTGAAACGAAGGCTCGCCGCCGATTTTTTTATTTAATTTTTTCTTATTTTTTAATTTTCTATCGGGTAGGATAGTTTTTATTTATTTCTGTGAGGAGGACCTAAACCCTATTTGTTCCGATTTTACTGACATTTTATACGTTAAAGATATCGTTGACATACTTATATATTGTCCATGAAGCCGAAAAGGAGATACATATGTGTTTACGTATGTGATGAAGGATTTTTTGAGAATTGTATAATTGTTATTAAAAGTAAACTTTTAACTTTGTATCAAAAACTGTGTGAAGAAATACTATCAAGAATTGATATTGAGGATAAAAAGTTTAGTGTACTAACGTATTTGGATCCAGTACTTTTAAACTCCAATGAAGACATAAATTATTTCAAGTTTGTTTCATAGTTTACTTACAGATAAGGCCGAAACTATTTGTACACCCATAATATTCGGGGTTTGAGGTAAATAGAGAAGAAATTTAAAAAATATATTACGCCAATATTAAGAGTGCTAATAAATATGTTTATACAAAAAATAAAAAAGTAATTTATAATTAACACAACAACAATAATAACAACAAAACTTAAAAAGTCATTGGACAAAAGTATTTGTACAGGCATAAAATACATTGAAAAAGTACATGCAAAATGCTTGGGGCATTTAACTTGTTTGATAATTTGCTGATTTGCGGAACCAAGCCGTCAACAAATGACATCCGAATATGGTGTTATATGTTCCTACAATAGTAATAGTTCACATTAACTCTGAAATGATCTAAAACAATGACACTATTGGATCAATTCCTCGTCATGTATAATAATGACTTAATATTACCTCAAGTAAAGCATGGTGGTAGCAATGTTAAGGTTTAAAGGGCAGCGGCGCCATTCGTGGGAAATGTTTTGAATTCTTTCGGAGTTAATGTGATCTATTACTATTTTAAGAACATATAACACCATATTGGGATGCCATTTGTTGGCGGCTGGGTGCCGCAAATCAGCAAATTTTCAAACAAGTTAAATACCCCAAGCATTTTGCATGTACTCTTTCAATGTATTTTATGCCTGTACAATGACTTTAATTTTTTTGTTATTATTGTTGTTATGTTAATTATAAATTACTTTTTTATTTTTTGTATAAACATATTTAATAGCACTCTTAATAATGGCATAATTTATTTTTTTAAATTTCTTCTCAATTTACCTCAAACCCCGAAAATTATGGGTGCACAGATAGTTTTGTCCTTATCTGTATGTAATAAATGATTCAGACGCGTTTCTTAGGGCCATTATTACAAGTTAGCGGTAACCAAATGTAGGATTTTATCGGACGTATAAAATGCTTTTCGTTAGTACAATTTTACTTTAAGCTAAAGTGAGTGATAATTAATAATAATATAAATTAAATTTTTAATAATGAACAAATTTTTATACGTCCGATAAAATCTTGCTTTTAACGATCTTTAAGTTGTAATAATGGCCCTTAATGAATTAAAGTTATTAGAATCCAAAATAAATAACCAAAACTATGATCACATATTTAAAATTTCTAATGCTGAACAACTATTTATTATCAAACCAAAAATAATGAAGCGATTTAATTTTTGCTTTTTTGAATTATATTTATTATTCAGTTGCTGACATTAATTGTTTTTAAAACGAAACAAAAAACTACCTATTCAAGGAAAAAACAAAATAAAATTAAAATAACTCTTATGTACTCACTTTTGCACCTTCAGGCAACATTTAAAATATGTTGTATTTTTAGCACTTGATCCATAGACATTTATTTTGTAATGCACTATTTATACGTTTGGGCATACTTTTAAACTAATTTTGGATAATTTCGTCTGGAATTTTCTGCCACTCTAGCTGCACACATTGTCACAACTCGATTCAGATACTGTGCCAACCATGTTTTCACAATTGACCACAAATTCTCAATTGGGTTGAGGTTGGTACTTTGCGGAAGCCACTACATCAATTGAAAATTTTTCTCAGTCAGCCATTCCCTAACGATTTTTGAGGTGTGTTTCGGTTTTCCATCCTGTTGAAACATATTTTCTTTCTCAGGATATGTGGTCAAGTCTAGAAAATCGGGAATATGGGTCTGCAATTTATTCAAACTAGTGTTCGCCCGGTGGTTGAAATTCAACCATTATTGCAATAATTCAAAACCGCTCAGGTAAAATGTCATATTTTTCTTTATTTCTAATAAAATGTGATGAAAACAATGAACAAAAACACACACAAAATAAACCAAAAATAAAAAACTTACTTTGTGCTGCAGGTGAATTTAACTTTAATCAAAGTTATTAATAATTGAAAAAATTTATTATTTTTAAGCATCTAAAGAAAAATAATACAGTACCATAATGTATTTAACTCTAATAAAACTCACTCGTTATTTAAATATCCAAATTTTATTAGTTTCAGCAATAATCGTTTAAGTACATACAAAGATGGAAATAAGAATACAATGAACAAATAAAATAAGTTTTTCCTTCTGAGTGTTTACGGAGTTGCCAAGCCAAATTTAATTTAGTTAATTTTGAGTTTTTTGTTGTAATTTTTTAGCAAATTAAGAGAGAAAGAGAGATCATGGCTTTATGATTGGCTAATATTCTTAACTGTTTTTAACTATCTTAGACACAAAAATATAGTAGAAAAAATACATTCTGCACTGCTCCTATTGACAATCTATCAAACAAAACAAAAATCAAGCGAATACGTTGAGTTTAAGTCAGTTAAAATGGTTCTTAACTTTTTTCACTTGCCTATTTATATATAGATAGTATTCTTTTCTCATGATGCTATCAATTTTTTGCAATGGACCAATATACCACCATGTATATATGTCTATCTAACCTAATATTCAAAATTACAGGATCTGTAGGGTTACGGTTTTTTGATCCCTTTTGATTTTGAAAAGTTATACACTACTAGACTTCAAGTTTTACGAATATTTGGGGCATTATAATTTCTTACATCGCACTCTAACTACAAATTATACAGCGTGTGCACATACCATTTCTTAAAAAGAACGGCTTACCCAACATAACAAAAAAGACCGCAACCTTTTATCGATAATAGTTTTCGAGGAATTGTAATTTATTTCAGATAAAATATGAGAAGTTTTTATTTTTTTTTTTCAAATTAACATGTGTTGTCTAAAAATCAATAAAATTTTTAAATATCTTAAAAAATAAAATTTATCTTAAAATAATTAACTAACAATAAGTGTTCAAATCTTAAATCTAGATATAATAATTAGGCCCAACCAGTGTCAGGCATAAACTTAGTGATGGTAATCAATAATTCATAAATATCATATTAAGCACAAAAATATTTTCAAGCTGTTTCATCTGTAGTGTTGAGTATTAGAGCCATAGTGTAATGTGTATATTTCTTATAAAATTTACATACAAAATATTTATTGAATAAAGTTCTCAGTTATGTATTTTTGTAACGAGTTTATTTTATTAATGTAGTTTATTTAATATTTTTATAACAGTTAAATTTTAAATTTTGTTAAAGAAAACATTTTAAAGCAAAAAACTTAAGTGTGTGCTGTAATGTTTATATTTTATTAATTAATGTCTCTAATTTTTTAAATACAAACTTATTTATATTAAACTTATTCTAGGAAGTTGAAGCGTCATGAATTTGTCAAAAAATGTGGGTCACTAAAGAATATTGACAGTAACCGGATCTACTGAAAAGTTGCTTAGTTCATAATGATTCCAATTAATTGTCGTGTGGGACAATGCACTCATAAGAATGTTAAATATTTATATTCTGTAATTCTAGCTGTTTTGAGTAAAGTGTTAATGCTCTTTACTTAACAAAGAAAAGTGAATCACAGCAAAAATAATAAATAATAAAATACATTCATGACACTTCCCCTCTTTACAAGAATAATCTTATAATGTAAGTTATGAGATTATTCAGATACATTTTTAAAATAAAATTTTTTTTTTTTATATTTTTTTATTTTTTTTGTTATATAATTATATTATATCTAGGATGCATCTTTAGTCTAATTATGATAATAGAACTTATGATTTATCAAATAATTTTACTCTATTCTTATGGATTGTTAGTGTTTCGTTATTTTCTAGTTCTAATACTAAATTCTTATCTAGGACTGCTCTTACTTTATATGGACCTAAATATAATTGAGATAATTTATGACCTGCCGCGTTTTCTACAAGCACTTGTTCATTTATTTCAAAGTTTTGTGGGTTGGTATTTCTATCATAAATTTGTTTTTGTTTTTCTGTATTTTTGTTAAGCAGTGCCTTAGTTCTTTCATGTGCTACTTGCATTCTGTACTTTACCTCTTTGCTGTATGCTTCAATGTTGTATAGTGGGTCTATCCCTCCCTTCATTAGAAAGTTGAGCGGCGTAGGTGCTTTGCCGAAGATTAGCTCAAAAGGGCAATAACCATGTGTAGAGGAAGGGGTGGTATTATAACAAAATTCAAAGTATGGAACCCATTCGTCCCAGTCTGTTTTGTTTGGGGCTAAATATGATCGTAGGTACTCGTTAAATGTTCTATGAGAACGTTCGATCGTACCCAGAGTTTCGTGATGATATGCCGTTGAATGTACTTGGTTTATGTTAAGCAGTTTGCATAATTCAGATAGTACTTGATTCTTATATTCCGTGCCCATGTCGGTAAGTAAAGTTTTCATAGGTCCAAATTTTAATATACAATTCATGAATATTGCCTGTGCAACAGTTTTTGCTGATTTGTCTTGTATGGGTACGGCTATTAAGTATTTCGATAGGTCACAAATCATAGTTACGGCATACTCATTTCCAAAATTTGATTCAACGAATGGACCAATTGTGTCTATAATAACTATATCAAATGGTTTGGCTGGTGTTGGTGTAATTGTTAAATTTTCTTTTTGTTTGGGACGTGACTTATTTAGTTGACATGATACACAGTTTTTTACATATTTAGCTACGTCCCTGGTCATATTTTTCCAGTAATAATGTCTTCTCAATTTGTTTAATAATCTTGTGATCCCTGGGTGGCCACCAGACAGGGGATCATCATGGAATTTCCTAAGAATATCCATTTTTTCTTTTTCATTGTTTATAATTGTTACTTGGGGTGTCAATATTACAATTAGTTTTTTCAATTTACTATTTGCGCATTCTTTAAATTCATTTACTTGAGTTTCTTTAAAAATTATTTCATTTAACGACAGCTGTAGCTTTGGAATGTTTAGATTGCTTGCTATTATTTCAAGCATTGGTAAGAATTGATTTAGATCAATCTTTCCATTAGCAATATAGTCATCCACCGCGATGTATGTTAAAATTTGTTTGCCCTTCCTTAGGGTACATCTAAGTGTATCACCTATTTGGGAGAAAGTCAAACGGTAATTTTCTTTGATTCATTAGCGTGTATTGCTTCATATATACGTTGTTGTTTTACGTTTCTGTTATCATGTATTTCGTTAGTGTCTTGGTTCCTTGTCTGTGAACGAGTCGTGACTTTCAAAACGTTAATTGTTTCACCCATAGTTTTTATGTCACTAAAATTTATTCTCGACAATGCATCTGCTCCACAATTTCCTTTACCTTGTATGTATTCTATTGCGAAATCGTATTCCTCTAGATCTAGTCTCATTCTAGTGAGTTTAGACGACGGGTTTTTCATTGAGAATAGGTATACTAGCGGTCTGTGGTCACTTCGGACCAAAAATTTTTTTCCATAGACATAAGGGCGGAAGAAATTTATTGCCCAGTGTATGGCTGCTAGTTCTTGTTCTATTACAGACTTGTTACTTTCACCTTTAGTAAAAGCTCGTGAGGCATAGGCAATGGGTAACTGAATACCATTATGATCTTGATTGAGTACTGCTCCGCAAGCGTTTTTGCTTGCATCTGTTGTTATGCAAAATTGCTTATCGAAATTAGGGTATTGTAATATTTTGGGCGATAGGAGGGCCTTTTTGAGGTATTGGAATGCATTTTCGCATTCTTTAGTCCAAACAAATGGTACATTTTTTCTTGTTAATCTCGTAAGCTGGATTGAATGATTAGCGAAATTTTTAATGAATCTTCGATAATAGTTGCAAAAGGCAACAAATCTGCGGGTTTCATCGGCATTCTGTGGTTTTGGGTAATTTTTTATGGTGTCAAACTTTCCATCGTCTGGATAAATCCCTTTGTCTGTGCATTTGTGTCCCAAAAATGTTACTTCATGTTTGAAAAATACACATTTGTCGGGATGAAGTTTTAAATTAAATTTTCTACATGTGTCAAAGACATCTTTTAAATTATTTAGCATATGTTTCTCTGAGCATCCGATGACAACTAGGTCATCCATGTAGAGAAATGCTTGTGACGGTTTAAGGCCCGCAAATGCGAGAGTCATCATTCGTTGAAATGAATTTGGTGCCACTTTCAGACCATAGGGTAGACGTTTAAAGCGAAAAGAACCGTTGTTGGTTGAAAATGAGGTGATGTCTCTGGAATTTTCTTCCAATTCTATTTGATGAAAACCTGACATAAGGTCAAGACATGAAAAGTATTTTGCTCTACCCAGTTGATCGAGGATGTCGTCAATCCTAGGTAGAGGGAATTTATCTGCGACAAGTTTTTTATTAACTTGGCGATAATCAATGACTAGACGCCATCTTTTTTCAGTGCTGTTTGGGAGTGATTTTTTCGGCACTAGTAATATTGGACTATTGTATTCAGAGAACGAAGGTTCCACGATATCATCTTTTATTAATTTGTTTACTTGTCTATTGACTTCTTCTTTTTGCGTTTCGGGTATTCTGTAATTTTTGATGTATATAGGGATATTACTGTTTGTTCTCAATACTTGTTTGTAAAAATTGTTATGTGTAATTTTTTCATTTTCTAACCCGAATATATCTGTATATTTGCTACAGAGTTCAGTTAGTTGTTTTGAAATGTGGTCTGGAAAGTTTTTTTTTGTAATTTTTGTAATATTTCTTGTTCTCTGTATGCGTCTAGATTATCACTTGTGTTGTGCACTTTGTAAATTTCATAATTAGATAATTTTTCTGTTTTAATTTTGATGTCCTTGATATCAGTGGTGTTTTGAGTTGTATTAATTATTCGCACATAGGGTGATTTGCATGAAATGATAGTATTTGCAATATATATCCCAGGTTTGATTTCTTGATTTGGTACTAATAATTCAGAAACAGTTCTGTCTATTTGTATTTTTCTGATAACTTCACTTCTAGAAGGTATAGTGAAATCATAGTTTTGTGGATAATTAACCAAATTGAATATAATTTCACCAGGATGGTTGAAGGGTCGAAGAATTAGTTTTTCATTGTTTTTATAATAATCAAGAATGCAGTTGTATTTCTTTATGAAATCTAAACCCAGAATTCTTTCGCATGGTATTGGGAAAGAATCTTCTACAATATGAAATGTGTGTGGTATGACGTTGTTGTGTTTGTAGAGATTAGCCTCTATACTACCAATAGTGAAGACAGGTTTTTCTCCTATGCCTGTTAGTTTGGATTGGGTTTAGATTATGTTTTCTTTTTTATTGATATAACTATTTCCAAGCATGTTATAATTGCCATCAAAGTCTGGCAAGATTTTGCTGGCTGATTCTATAAATTTTAGTGGATCAGCCATCGTGTTGTTTGTGGTTATGTCACTACTTGCTGTGTTTAGTGAATAGGGTGAGTCGGGTCTAAGGAGTGGTATTTTAATTTCTTTATTATCCGTTAAGGATGTCAGAGGTAGTTCCAGCTCCTCTGCAATTTTTTGAAGCTTTTCGTTTAACGAGAATATTAATTTTTCACAGTCTTTGATGTGCTCTTTGGTTAGCAGATGCTTGAAAAGGTTAACTAATGAAACAACGTTATTGTAGTTAGTTTGAAGTACTTGAAGGTGTTTATTAATAGTATTTCTTGTTGGTTTTTGGGATTTACTTATACATTTGAAGCTTTTATCGAATTCTGTTTTGAAGTAGTTAAATTTCCCGACCAATTCTTCCCAGTTGGGATTGGCCATTTAACCATAATTAAGACAGAGGGTAAAGTCACAGAAAGCAAGGGAGTAAAATAGTATTAAATAAAGTCTTACTAAATTGCATATGTGAATAAGTGTTCTTTAATATTTTAATCGGATAATCATATAAAATGTTCTTTTTAACTTAATTTTCTTAATTGTTATTATAAATTGTTTGAATACAAAGAAAAAAAATTTTTGTAAGAAATTTGCTTTTTAGCAAGTGATAGATATTTATTGCATTTTCACCTATTTGTTACCAATTAATTTGTTTAAAAATTTATATATATACATTTATAGATACTTACATACTTATATAGAAATTAGGAATACTGCTGTGTAACGAACGATTGGCGGGCTGCTATTGATAGTTGTAAGTGTAGCATCTCTTTGGTTATCCATGAGGTGAATTAATCGGCAATTTTACAGCATTTTTGTTGTCCAGTAGATATATGATGATTGTAGAAATAAGGTGGTGTGTTGTCCAGAAGTTAAGTGTAGATAGATGATGATTATGTATACGAGATGGTGTGTTGCACATTAACACCGACACAATTGATTGTTTGTAAAATAAGTTTTTTTTTTGTAATTGTTCTTATATTCGGGTCTGGGGAAGATTGTTTATTGCTGTTTTTAGTAATTTTTTTTAACAATATTGAGATTACGGCTATTAGTAACAGTGCTCCCAATGTTATTTCGATAATTAGATGTGTGTTGGTTTGTTCATCTTGGTTTACTTTAATTATTACTTGTTTTTTTCACTACTTTCCTCTTCATTTAGATTTTTTCCTACCTCGTATCCTGCAAAGAGTACAGATACTGTTTGGAGGAATTTTGTCCACCAGCCCATTGTTATTAAAATTTTTTTTTTCTCACTTATTTCACTTATCTTATGTTTTCAATAGTTTAAGCCAGTTTTTTTTTATTTAGTCGATTCTAATTTTTATTATTTCGCAGTCTTCGCGGTCACGGTCGCCATGTAATGTGTATATTTCTTATAAAATTTACATACAAAATATTTATTGAATAAAGTTCTCAGTTATGTATTTTTGTAACGAGTTTATTTTATTTAATGTAGTTTATTTAATATTTTTATAACAGTTAAATTTTAAATTTTGTTAAAGAAAACATTTTAAAGCAAAAAACTTAAGTGTGTGCTGTAATGTTTATATTTTATTAATTAATGTCTCTAATTTTTTAAATACGAACTTATTTATATTAAACTTATTCTAGGAAGTTGAAGCGTCATGAATTTGTCAAAAAATGTGGGTCACTAAAGAATATTGACAGTAACCGGATCTACTGAAAAGTTGCTTAGTTCATAATGATTCCAATTAATTGTCGTGTGGGACAATGCACTCATAAGAATGTTAAATATTTATATTCTGTAATTTTCTAGCTGTTTTGAGTAAAGTGTTAATGCTCTTTACTTAACAAAGAAAAGTGAATCACAGCAAAAATAATAAATAATAAAATACATTCATGACAATAGTAACCTAGATTAGCTTTAAAAATTTAATATTGAGTATAAGGACAATAATTTGGAAATAAAAATATGTTTCATTCAAATATTTGATTCTAAAAGATTGATACATTTTTATAAGTTTTGCTTTATAGCGTTTTAATAAACACGATACTTTCATAGAAAATTAAACTTAAATTCTTACAGCAGTGAAACAGAATTGGACTTACAAAAAAGATATCTGCTTTTGTCAAAAATTTAAAAAAACGCTACGAGGAAGGTGATTGGAGTAAAAGTAAATTCAATATGTGCTTTGCAAAATGGTTACAAGGTAAACTTACTATCCAGATAACTTCTAAAACTACAGGTAAAAATAGTGGAGGAAGACCACAAAAATCGCTTGATAAGTGTAGCGATATGACTGAACAAATAGATGAAGCAGAGGTTGAAATAAATGAGTATAATCTATTTACTACAACATCTAAATCGACAAAAACTGGAGGTGTTATCTTATATTTTAAAAAACAATGGTGGTTATCAAATATAAAGACATGTGTAAAAGATACAGAGTACTGGATTAGTGCATATATGGCTAAAAATGATAATGTTTCTTTTATTGTAATAGCGATATATAGATCTCCAAGTTGTTCAAAGGCAGCATTTTTTTGATGCATTTCAAGATTTTCTGGAAGAATTGTGTGAAAGGAATTGTGATATATTAATAGCTGGGGATTTCAATATTGACTGGAAGACTGATTTCTATAAACAAAGAGTGCAAAGTATCCTGAATGATAATGGTTTGAAACAGATAATGAGTGTAGACACCAGAATAACACAGAATTCAAAAACAATAATAGATTATATTATAACAAATAATGAAAAAGTATCTGCTAGAACCAATATTAATAACAAAATATCCGATCACGAACCAATAGACATTTTTATTGAATGCGAAAACAATACATCAGAGATAAAAAGAAATCAAATAGACATTTTTAAATATAATAAAAACCATTTTAAATGTGAACTAAGTTAAATATTACAATATAATGAAATGCTAAATGTTAATGAACAGACTGAAAAATTCGATAAATGTATGGAATGTACAAAGCAAAATTTGTAATAAAAAGACAAATAAATGAAAGTAGTAACAATAAGTGGTTTAGTAACGAACTAAGAAATTTAAAAGTGAGAGCATACTAAAGAGCTGTAATTGCGAACACAAATGAAGAATGGATACAGAGCAATTAGAAATAAATACAAAATCAAAATTGAAAATGAAAAGCGGCATTATATACATAATATAATTTCAACTTCGATGGACCAAAAAGAAATGTGAAGTGTGATAAAAGAACTCGTGATAAGAAAACCTAGAAATGTTATAAAATCTGTGATATTTAATCAAGTAGAGTATAAGAAAAACTTAGATATAGCCGAATAACTTAACAGTTACTTTGTAGATAGCATTAAAGAAATAAGAGATTCAATCGAAAATATGCAATACCAAAATCTGATACCTGTGATAAATTATAGGTTTAAGTTTCGTCCAATATCTATACTGGAATTAAAAACCATTTTGAAGAATATGAATAACAAACCTGATTATAAAAAACTACAAAATACATCATTTTAGATACATGGGACACAACTGGCAATATTTATTGAACATTATCAATAAATCAATGGAAACTGGAAATTTTCCTAAAAATTAAAAGGAATCGATGTTTAGACCAGTAGAAAAAGTTAAAAATACACACAAATGTGAAGAATTTCGTCCAATAAATGGTCTAAAAATATGTGAAAAGGTGTTAGAAAAAGTTGTGAAAAATTAATTAGAAGAATATATAGAAAACAATAACTTGCTATCTAAATATCAGTGAGGATTTAGAAAGAAACAGTAAACTATCTAATAAACAGATGGAAATGTGTAAAGAAAAATAATAAAATATTATCAGTTTTTCTTGATCTTAAACGTGCTTTTGAGACAATAGATATAAATATATTAATGCAAAAGCTTTACAGATATGGTATCAAAGATAAGGAGTTAAATTGGTTTAAATCGTATTTAACAAATCGTAAGCAAAAAACTAGAGTAAATAATACGGAATCGAAGGCGATAGAAATTAATTACGGTGTACCACAAGGTTCAATCTTGGGAGCATTACTATTTATTCTTTATATAAACGATATCGAAAATATGTTGGAAAAGTGTGAAATATTATGTATGCAGACGATACACTAATTTTTACGGAAGCAGAGACAGAGGATACGTGTTATGAAAATATAACAAGTGATATGTGCAATATAAATAAGTGGGTAAATATGAATAAATTAAAGTTAAATGAAAATAAAACCAAACTAATGGAAATTAATATGAATACTAATAAAACATTTCAAATAAAAAGTAAACAGTATTAAATACCTAGGCTTTGTAATAGATAAAAATTTAAAATTCAATGAACATACTGAATATATTTGTAAAAAGATCGGGGAAAAAATTGGATTTTTTAAACGTTTGCGAAATAGAGTATCTGCACTAAGAGCAGTAAACATATGTATATAATACAATTATTAAACCGCATTTCAAATATGGGTCAACAATCTACATCTACAATCATCAACAAATTTCAAGACTACAGAAACTGCAAAATAAACCTATGCGTACAATATTAAAATGTAATCGATTAACACCTATTAATATGCTCAACACATTGAAGTGGTTAAATATTAACCAAAGACTGCAACTGAACACAATAAATTTTATTCAGAAATTTAAAATGGCAGATGCACCTGATTATTTGAAGGACCAGACAAGATACGTAAGAGAAGCTCAGCCATATAACGTCAGAAATGCTAATGACTTCAGACTACAACAGGCTCATACTAATGCGATGAAAAGAACTTTTTTCTATAAATTATTGAGACTATATAACCTGATGCCAAATGAAATTAAAAATTAACCAAATATTATAGCATTTAGAAAAAAAGTAGTAAATTTCATCAGAAATAATTTAGTTCAGAACACTTAAAACTTTTATTTTATTTATTTTTATATATTTAATTTTTGTAAACCTCAAAGTATTAATAATACTACTCACTATCAAATAAAAAAAATAGATATAAGAGGCGAAAACTGAAAATAAAAACATTAAATATAGTTTACTTTGCCAATTGTGATTACAAAAACGACTAACGAAAGTGGAAGCCGAAGACTGTTACACGACAGAAGTAATACAGAACCGTATAATGAATATTTGCAAGCAATATTCCAGCCAAATGAATAATAATTATCATTTGCATTTACTATTATTTGAGTGAAATAAAGTATAAAAATATTAACATTTAATGAATGATATTAAAATAACGTATTTCTAACGTGTTTTGTGCATTGTATAAAAAGAGGTCAAATATAAATATCTATGATACATCCATAGATTAACATTTCTTCAGGTACTAATATTTAGTTTTGAATTATGGTTAAAGTTTCTCGTAAGTCCATCATAAAAAAAATCTAATAGCCAGATTTTGGGAAAAATCCCTCATTATATAATACTTAGCATAAGGGCTTTATGATACCTAATTATATTTTAATAATTAACAGGTAATTTGTGCTATCAGTGATACTTAATTATTTTAAACTAGTTTTATGATTCTCATAAGTAGTGTTTTAAGTAATTTTTTTAATACAGTGTCTTGCATATATTGTATGTCTTACATACTTATGTATATATATTGAAATAAACAAGAGTCTATAAGCTATTTATGAATGAAAAAGCTAGGCTTATGTATTAGATTTTCAAAAACTTACTTTGTTGTTTTTATAAAAACGATTTAAGTTTCATTATAAGGTACTTTTTCAACAAAACTTAACGCTAAAAAGCGCGCATTTCTGAGCAAATTAAAAACATTTTTAAAGTTCAACTTTAACCTTAAATTTCTCCACAACCACTGTACGGATTTTAATGAAACTAAAACTGGACAAAAGCTTAAGATGTTATCTATCTACAAAAAAAATTTAAAAAAAATCTTAATTAGTTCAAAAGTTATAGAGTTTCGGACGATGAAAAACGATTCTGAACCACTGTGCGTCGTCAGCTTCAGCTACTACTACAACTACTTTATTCTGTTCCAGCCTTTACTTTTCAGTCGACATGATAGACTTCACAATAATCTCAATTCAACGACAGACTTTAACTGTCACTATAGACCGTGACTATAGTTTCTTCAATTACCAACTCACGTATTGTAAAGCACAGATTAGACTATCAACTTTCTACTGTATCGCAAGCACAGACTGTCACAACTGACTGACTTCTGAGTAGCAACTAACTTCTAAGTAACTAACTTGCCATTGGATGCGTAAAGGCGGTGCCAGATACAACTTTAACGCTTTGCGTGACATTTCGAGCGTTGGCAAAAAAGCATAAAGCAAAATGTGTATGACACAATAAAAACTTTGACAATACTCACTTTTGGTTTTACTGCTTTGTTTAATGCATAAAATACAGCACAATTCGATTAATCTGATGCCACTAAATCGTTTTTTATGTAAATTTCCCAAAATTTTAATAAAATTTCATACTTACATGCGAGTTTGGCCTAACAAATTAAGATAATTATACCAACTGATTGTCAAAGCACGCAAAAAGTTGAGAGTTGGTTAACTTTTCGCTTCGCTTTGCGTTAAAAGTACTTTATGTGGCATGATTCATATAAACATGTACATTTCATCTTAAATGTCAAAGCGAATCTTTAACGCAACGCGAAGCAAAAGTGGTATCTGACATGGCATTAACCCGTTTTTGTAGTTCGCACAAGGTCACTAGAATGTTTCAGCAAAGTCTAGACAATCTCATCATCATTTAAAATGTTGTTTACTATTGTTCATGTGGTAACTATGTACATGCGTGTGTATATGCATACATTATTAAATAAGCAATACATGGTGGTTGTTTACCTTATTTTTGTTTTTCGTTTGAATTGCCATGTATGTAAATATGTGTATCTTTTTAATAAGCAGACGCTTTTAGTTGAAGTTGTTGGTTGTTTACGTTTTGTATGCGCATGTACATATAGCTCTTTTCTACTATTCTAAAGGGTCCGCCAGATAACTTTTTTTTTTTTTGAAAACGGCGCAAAACATCGAGTGTAGCTTCGGCTGTGTGGCACGTAGCGCCGTCCTGTTGAAACCAAATGTTGCCAATATCCTCCTCTTCAATTTTTGTGAAAAAAAATTCTTTCAACGTGTCCCAATAACGGTCGCCATTGACTGTAACGGCCACTCCTTGCTCATTGGCCCAATTATGCCTCTGGACCAAAATCCGCACCAAACAGTGACTCGTTTTGAGTGCGTCGGCTTTTCAATGTATGCGTGCGGGTTTTCTGTGTCCCAAATGCGACAATTTTGCTTGTTTACATAACCGCCAAGATCAAAATGAGCTTCATCTGAAAATATGATTTTTTTTTGGCAAAATCGGCATCTTCTGTAAGTCGATCGCAGGCAATATTTCCCAGCGTTGTTCAAGCGTATACACAACCATATTCGTTCAGCGTAAGGATAAAACTAATTATCTGTCAAATCAGACATGAGCTAAGTGTTCACGAAATAAGCACTAGTTGAAAAAAAACGTTAGATGGCGGACTCTTTAGTTAGTTCTTTGCATCGACCCTGTAGGAATATTTTCCGTAATACTTGAGATAACCCTGTTTGAATATTTTTGCTTAATGCAGCATTTACCCTGTCGACGGCCATTTCCGTAACAATATAATTAATTTAAAAAACAAAAATTAAATCGCTTCATTATTACTATTTTTATGCGCCTACAAATGCAGAAAATGTGTCAAGTTGTCGAATTTAGACCGATCCTTGTTTTTAATTATTATGTAATATTTTTTGGTTTCTTTAATAAACTAAACAAAAGACATGCCATTTGTATTAACAAAATTACCTTTAGTCTTAGGCCGAGTTTACATTTGTTTGCCATGTCCAAAAAAACCGTAACCACTAATTACTAACGAAAAACTGTTTGATTCAAACATGTATTTATTGATTTAACCAGTTTGCAATCATGTCGGATTCTGCAAAATTGTCTATTAGTTATGTATGAAACTGTTAACTTAATAAATGCGTGTCTGATTAGTGGTTACGCTTTTTTGGGCACATGACACACAGATGTAAAATTGGCCTTAGTATACTAATGGCGATTTCTTTTCTGAAAAAAATATGTTATGCAACATTTTTAAATGTGCTACATATTATATTACTGCTTTTATTTACAACGGTAGTAGTAGGGAACTAGCGGTTCGGCGTCAATTAAAATTGTTAAATTGTGGCTGAAATTGTTAAATTGTGGGCTGAAATTGTTAAATTGTGGCTGAAATTGTTAAATTGTGGCTGAAATTTTAAAATTCTTGGAAATTTGTGAAATTTGATACCTACGTGTGTGTGTCCGTCCGTCCGTCTGTGTTTTTTGTTTACATTAGGAGTTTTTTGTTTATATTAACTTTTTTTATTTATATTAAGTATATGTATGTATGTATGTATGTATGACCGTGGGAACTTGTGCGTGGAATATTTTGTGGGAATACATTAAGGGGGTTTATAGCTTTAAGATTTTTATATTTGTATGATTTTTCCTAATGCCGACGGGAAAACATCTTTATTTTTTCTAATGCCGACGGGAAAGTTATGATTGTTGGTAGACTGTGGAAATTTGTTGATGTCCGTGATTTGGGCAGGTGAGGCTTTTGTAACATGTAACCGTGGGAATTTGCGGGTGTATCTTTAAGGCAGCCTGTGTTTGGTGGGGGCGGGTGTTGTAATATGTATCCGTGGGAATTTGTGTGCGGAATATTTTGTAGGAATACATTAAGGGGTTTATAGGTTTGAGGCTTTTATATGTGTATGATTTCCTGATGCCAACGGGAAAACATGTTTATTTTTTTCAAATGCCGACGGGAAAACATGTTTAGTTTTTTCAAATGCCGACGGGAAAATCATGGAAATGATTTTTCCTAATGCCGACGGAAAATTTGAGGGTATGTCTAGCTGTAGGAATTGAAGTCTGGCTGTGATTGGTGGAGGGTGGGGTGTGTCTAGATTGTGAGACCTTAAGGCTTACCGTGATTTGGGTAGGTGAGGGTGTTTTGTAATATGTAACCATGAGAATTCGCTGACGTATATGCTTGTTGGAATTTAAATCAAGCTGGGCTTCGTGGGGGGCAGGATGTATTTGAGGTAGATAGACTGGTGGAGGGCGGGGAGTTGTTGTAATATGTATCTGTGGGAATCTGTGTACATGTATGTATGTATATATGTATGTCTGTAAGAGTTTAAGGCTGTCTGTGATTTATCAAAGGTGAGGTGAGAGTGTTCATGTAATACGTATCCGTGGGAATCTGTGTATATGTATGTTCGTAGGAGTTTAAGACTGATTGTGATTTGAGGTGGGGGAGGGTCTTGTTGTGATAGATAGATAGAATGTGCCTATGTGTGTATGTGTATGTATGTATTTATATATAGCAGTTTAAGTCTGTCCTTGATTTGAGGTAGGCGGGGGGTGTTATTGTAATATGTATCTATAGGAATTTGGGAGTTTATATGTTTATAGAAATTTTTGTGTATGTATGTCTGTAGAAGTTTAAGGCTGATCGTGATTTGGATTGTTCAGATTGAGCGATTGTATGTGACCTTGAGAATTTGTGTATGTATATCTGTAGGCAATTTAAGGCTTATCGTGATTTATGAGGGGCGAGGTGTTCATGAAATATATAACAGCGCAATTTGTGTGTATATCTGTAGGAGTTTAAGGCTGATCATGATTAATGAGAGGTGAGGTGAAGGTGTTCATGTATATGTATACGTATCTGTGTGTATGTATGTCTATATGAGTTTAAGGCTGATCGTGATTTAGGTTGTGAGATTGATAGATTGTATGTTACCTTGAGATTTTGTGTATATATATCTGTAAGAACTTTAGGCTGACTGTGATTTGTGAGGGGAGGGGCGTTGTTGAAATAGGTTTAATTTTTCGTAGATGAATTTTAGTATGTGTGTGTGTGTATGTGATTTTCTCACCCTAGTATTTATATGTACGTTGAAATAAATTATTTCTCATATGAACATTTTTTGCTAGAAAATATCATATATCTGAACTTCCCTAATCCTAGTATGTTTCTCATATTGGAGGATGAGATTGCTTTATATTTTATCAAGCTTAAATTTGTCCAGTGTTATAGTCTGTCGGTAAGAAATTTGTTTATATTTGTATAAATATTAATTTCAGATTTTGCAAAATTCTTGCGTACGATTGTGGTGATTTTGTGTGTGTGTATGCGCGATAGAGTTTGACTGGTCTGTGATAAGTTTGTTTATTTAAGTACATTTGTCTTCTTCGACTTTCGTCTTCAAGCGTCAATAGCTTGGAGAACGGTTTGTATGTTTTCATGATGTAGATATGTAAGTGTGATTGTTAAAATCCAATAAATACGTGAGCATGGGTAAGAAATTTGATAATATGTGTACATATGTACATATGGATCTACAAATTGATTTTATGTATGTATGTATGTACATACAAATAAGTCTGGGGCTCCCTGTTTAAATACATTTTTTTTGTCATGTGCTGTTGTTGCTGTTGTAAATATTCGCCAGGTCTTTTGTGTATAGATGTGAAATATCTCGATAGTTTTTTTATTTGAAATTAAAAAAACGTTCTTTTAATTTTTAGATGTATTTACTTAAAAGTTTGTGAGGAGTTTCTGTTTTAAGTAAAATTTAATTCCTCTCTAGTTGTAGTAAATATAGTATAAATACTTAATATATTTTATTTCCATTTGTTTAAAGTTGATGTAGACTATATAGTCAACGTTAGAAATTTTTCGGTGTAAAATTTTTTCCAACTATCATATTTTTTCTTCACCTTTTTCATATATTTTAGAACATCTTGCATTGGCTTTAAAAAATGATAAACGCTTTGAAATGAAACTGATCCAGCAGTCCAGCTTTTTTTAACCACTTTGCTTCTCTTTCCTTTTTTATTGATAAACATTTAAAATCAAATGGTGGTTTTATAATGAAATTGTTATACTCATTATTGCTAAAAACATCCGCTACTTTTTTTTGTAATGAAAATCATTCGAAACCTTACTTCATTTATAAGACTTTCAGGACTTTCTATTATTCGATCATTAGTAAAAATGCAGTAGCTGAGGTCATTGCTTACTGTTTCATATTAAATTTCTATATCAATTGAGCCGCTATTGAATAAAAGGAACTTTTATCTTAAACTTTAGTGCATTTGGAAGTGTTTGAGATTCTTTCATATAATAGCTTTGTTGGAATCTTAGATACGAGTACATATAATATAGAATTATATAACGTTTATTTTTAATTTTTATGTTAAGATCATCATCATTTAGATATGAGACTAAATTTAAATGTACTTTTAAATTAGTTAAATCATAATGAGGAAACTTGTTTTCTTCTTGAATAGCGATCAACAGAAAACGAAATCGTTTTCTTACAATTTAGGTCTGGCCTCTCAACAGTTCCTCTAGTATACAAGATGACTTTCTATGTCAACATATCTGTCTACTCTTTGTCAGCGTTAAGGGACAATTAAATGTTAAAATTTTAATTCCTCAAATTGTGTTACTTCATACTGATAATATGTTTTCATTAATAAGGTATATGTTTATCTTATGAAGGTTACTCGCCTATGGCTTTTATTTGATGTTCTAGATGATTTTTTTTCTCATTTTATTAAATTTCAGCGTATTGTGTATATATTTCTGATATTTTTAAGTGCGCTTTATTTACCTGTCAGACAAAGTGTACGTATCAGTTGATCACTCAGTCTCTCTTTTTAATATTTTTTTTTTCTTCTTTTAATGTATCACTACTATTTTTTCAGATTTTACTACTTGAAAAAGAGAATATTTGTATAACTTTTAAACGTATTCATATATACATATAGGTAAATATATGTATGTATGTATAGAGAAATTACTTTATCTACAAAGAAATACATGTTTAATAATCAACTATTCTAGAAAATCTACCTCAAATAATTCAGTTACCTCCACCATAAATTCACCGTCTGTGTTTTCATAGTGTCAGAAACATTAGAATAACTATGTTTGAGAGAATTTTTACATCGAGTTTTTCTACATGAGGTTTGCTGGTTGACCCCCTTGAAGTTATTGTTGACGTAGGCTGGGTTGTATCACATTCAGATGTAATCATTTCTCACTTAAAAAAGGTTCTCATCACCTTCTATCAGGTTTTTATATTTTTCTAACATGCATGTCTTAGCATGCTTTTGTCCTTAGTGACGCAAGCGTCCGAGATGTAGTGGTGTTTCAGTTAAAAATCTATACTATTAGAATTTACAATTTCGCTCTTTTTATTCTTTTACAAAGTAGATACATATTTATGTATTTCATTTAGCATAGAATCATAATATTTCTTTACTTACAAAATTATATGACGTGAGGAATTCTTTTAAATTTGCATGCTTCGGCATGCTTTCAATATTTTTTCTGTAAATTTATTTTATACTCATACAGATACAGATATAAAGTAAGATCTGCTGATATTGCATTTTACAATTTATGTATGCTTCAGCATGATTCCAGTTGATGTCCATATTTATTCAGTAAGTTTGTTTGATACTAATTCATACACATATCCATTCTTAAAGATTGGAAATCTAAGTCCAATTTGTGTAGTTTGTCTATATTTTCTAAAGATTTGATAGCTATAGAAATGAATAGAGTGAAGATCTATTACAATAGCCCATGAGCATATTTTAAAATTTCGCTTGCTAGAGCTTTCGAAATGGAAAATGTACAATTTTCACTATAAAAAGTGATAATATTATGTGTTACTGAATATTAATTTATTTTGAACGCTTAAGTTTTCACAATATTTCATACAGGCCAACAAGTTTAGAGAATTTCCAGTATATTAAGTTAATTATCTTTCTTAAGACCTATCATTCCTAATCATTCCTTCAAAAATACAAACCAAACTAGATTATTCCTGTTTAATTATAGATTTTACTTTCATTAAATTTCAACATTTTGTTCATCTTCAAATTATTATATTTAGCCACTTTTTCTCATTTGTTAAGTTAACTTTAATCGGAAACATTTAAATAGTGAGATGAACTTTTATATTGTATAGGAGTACATTAAGTAATTCTTTGTATATTTCAATACACTTATGTGAACCATCATCACATAATTCCTTTGGATGATCTATTAAATCATTCTACTATTGATGCTTTCATATTAAGTAATGTTAAATATTCTACTTATGCATGAATTTTCCAGTATCTATTAAAAAATTCTTTACAATCATCCATTTGTAAGTTTTTTGGTACTCGTAACATTTCAAAAATATTTTCCACAGCCTAGGTTTTTTCGAGTGCAACTTTTATTTTCGACGGTATTGACCATAGAAACTTTGAGAATGAATCATTTACAGTATACTATAATCAATAATTTCTATTTTCTGTAGAATAGTTTCCCATTTCACCTAAATCAGCTCCATAAAAGATCAACTATTCCTTTCATTACATATCTGCAATGCACAAACAATTTTCGAGATTTATTATAGAGTTCGTTTACTAAATTTCTTTTTGAAGACATTAAGTTGTTTTACAGATTTTTTGGAGAGTGTTGTGATCTACTTGATGCACTTTCAGCTATTTATACTATCATCTAGTTAATTTTCCAATCTATAAATTTTATTGTTCAGCTGTTCAATTTGTTTTTTCAAAAGATGATTTAATTTTTAGTATGTGTTTTTTCAATTTTATAACTATCTTCTATCTCTAATTGTATTTCACGTTGTACTCCATCAATTTGCATTTTAATATATTCTTGAATTATATTAATTCCTTAAGCTGTATTATTAATTTGTCCTATAGTTTATCGTTTTGAGTTTCCAGAAACAATTTACTGATAACATCATTCTCCGTCAGTGAATGATGATGATTCTCTATCCATGTATTAGTAGAAATTATATATTTTATATAGTTTTCAAAATAAAATTTCTCATAGTATTTCCATGTTTTATTATCATTCATTAAAGAAAATAAAGCTACTATTAGAGCCTATATTTGACCATCAACTTGTATTTTATCTTCATTTAGTTTTATGTTACTATCACCAAACTTCCATTCATTATTCAAATCTTAATGTGGGCCATAGTTTGTATCTAATTCAATTCTTCCTTCCAAGACTGATAAATGAGTATAAGTGTCTTCAGAATTGGAAGTCTATGAGTAAAAATCATCTTCATCATCCTCATCATCATTCTCAGTATTAGCATCATTAAATAAGATGATATCATCTAATATTGTTCCTTCTGAAAGTTTCTTCGGTGTACTTGTCTCTATATTGACTGATGGCTTTAAACTTATATTATTTTCACCTTCTATCTTGATTTTACTTTCTTCTTTCTTGTGAATTCTTTCAATATTTCTAGAACTATTTATGAATTCTTTGAGAGGTTCTGGTATAGGTTTAAATGTATCTTTTCTAGCTCACAAGTATCTATTTCACCAGTTTTTTTTTATACTACTTGTCAACACCAACTGTTTTAAAATTTTCTCATCCATGTTTAGCAAATAAGAGGTATCAGCTATTAGATTAGGTATCAGCTATTAGATCAGGTATCAGATCAGGTTATCAGGTAGCTGGTCTGGTTTTCAGATCAGCTTATCAGGACCTGGTCTGGTTTTCAGATCAGCTTATCAGGACCTGGTCTGGTTTTCAGATCAGCTTATCAGGACCTGGTCTGGTTTTCAGATCAGCTTATCAGGACCTGGTCTGGTTTTCAGATCAGCTTATCAGGACCTGGTCTGGTTTTCAGATCAGCTTATCAGGACCTGGTCTGGTTTTCAGATCAGCTTATCAGAACCTGGTCTGGTTTTCAGATCAGCTTATCAGGACCTGGTCTAATTTTCAGATCAACTTATCTGATTCAGATTGGGTTATCAGTTTACAATATCAGTTACAATTATCAGTTTACAATATTTTCTGGTGTCGTATAGATGTATTATTTTATTTTTTCTAAATAAGAGACAATATTTATGAAACACATTTCATAAATATTGGTGCATACTCATAGTCAAAACAACCTAAAAATAGGATGGTACGAAATTTTTGATGATTCATCAAACGTTAGTTCAAAAACAAGTCATAGTTCCCTTCTACCAAATTTTATTTGCGCAAAAATAGTTGGTCTGTCAAATTGTAAAAAAATAAAATAAAAAATATGTTATGATTGGCTTGCTAAAAAGACTTAATGAACTAAAATTTTAAAACATCTACATATTAATACTCAAAATCTCTCTATCAACCTAAATATGGATACTTAAAGTAATTACATAATTTCATTAATTAAAGGAATGGGATATTACACATTTATAGATACTGAATCTGTTATTTCTCCTAACAAAGCTAAAAGTAATTCCGATATGATATTTAACGATGTTAGATGTGAGAAACATATTTTTGTATGGAGTGAGATAAGAATGTTGATGCATTCTGCTGTTGCCAAACTTATACCAGAATCACCAAACATTTTATACCAGATAATCATAATGTAATTATAATGTTTAAGTAAGATGAGACAAATAAAATGCATGTTGGAAGGATAAATATGAATTTTGATTATAAGCAACGATATTGAATTAAACGATGATCGTTATAGAAAAAAAGAGAATTTCGTTTTTCATCTGACCTTAAACTGCATTCATCTAAATGTTATAAATAGGCAGCTACTTGTAAACTGATAACCCAATCTGAATCAGATAAGTTGATCTGAAAATTAGACCAGGTCCTGATAAGCTGATCTGAAAACCAGACCAGGTCCTGATAAGCTGATCTGAAAACCAGACCAGGTCCTGATAAGCTGATCTGAAAACCAGACCAGGTCCTGATAAGCTGATCTGAAAACCAGACCAGGTCCTGATAAGCTGATCTGAAAACCAGACCAGGTCCTGATAAGCTGATCTGAAAACCAGACCAGGTCCTGATAAGCTGATCTGAAAACCAGACCAGGTCCTGATAAGCTGATCTGAAAACCAGACCAGGTCCTGATAAGCTGATCTGAAAACCAGACCAGGTCCTGATAAGCTGATCTGAAAACCAGACCAGGTCCTGATAAGCTGATCTGAAAACCAGACCAGGTCCTGATAAGCTGATCTGAAAACCAGACCAGCTACCTGATAACCTGATCTGATACCTGATCTAATAGCTGATACCTAATCTAATAGCTGATACCTCTTATTTGCTAAACATGGATGAGAAAATTTTAAAACAGTTGGTGTTGACAAGTAGTATAAAAAAAAACTGGTGAAATAGATACTTGTGAGCTAGAAAAGATACATTTAAACCTATACCAGAACCTCTCAAAGAATTCATAAATAGTTCTAGAAATATTGAAAGAATTCACAAGAAAGAAGAAAGTAAAATCAAGATAGAAGGTGAAAATAATATAAGTTTAAAGCCATCAGTCAATATAGAGACAAGTACACCGAAGAAACTTTCAGAAGGAACAATATTTGATGATATCATCTTATTTAATGATGCTAATACTGAGAATGATGATGAGGATGATGAAGATGATTTTTACTCATAGACTTCCAATTCTGAAGACACTTATACTCATTTATCAGTCTTGGAAGGAAGAATTGAATTAGATACAAACTATGGCCCACATTAAGATTTGAATAATGAATGGAAGTTTGGTGATAGTAACCTAAAACTAAATGAAGATAAAATACAAGTTGATGGTCAAATATAGGCTCTAATAGTAGCTTTATTTTCTTTAATGAATGATAATAAAACATGGAAATACTATGAGAAATTTTATTTTGAAAACTATATAAAATATATAATTTCTACTAATACATGGATAGAGAATCATCATCATTCACTGACGGAGAATGATGTTATCAGTAAATTGTTTCTGGAAACTCAAAACGATAAACTATAGGACAAATTAATAATACAGCTTAAGGAATTAATATAATTCAAGAATATTTTAAAATGCAAATTATATATAGAAGATAGTTATAAAATTGAAAAAACACATACTAAAAATTAAATCATCTTTTGAAAAAACAAATTGAACAGCTGAACAATAAAATTTATAGATTGGAAAATTAACTACATGATAGTATAAATAGCTGAAAGTGCATCAAGTAGATCACAACACTCTCCAAAAAATCTGTAAAACAACTTAATGTCTTCAAAAAGAAATTTAGTAAACGAACTCTATAATAAATCTCGAAAATTGTTTGTGCATTGCAGATATGTAATGAAAGGAATAGTTGATCTTTTATGGAGCTGATTTAGGTGAAATGGGAAACTATTCTACAGAAAATAGAAATGATTGATTATAGTAGACTGTAAATGATTCATTCTCAAAGTTTCTATGGTCAATACCGTTGAAAATAAAAGTTGCACTCGAAAAAACCTAGGCTGTGGAAAATATTTTTGAAATGTTACGAGTACCAAAAAACTTACAAATGGATGATTGTAAAGAATTTTTTAATAGATACTGGAAAATTCATGCATAAGTAGAATATTTAACATTACTTAATATGAAAGCATCAATAGTAGAATGATTTAATAGATCATCCAAAGGAATTATGTGATGATGGTTCACATAAGTGTATTGAAATATACAAAGAATTACTTAATGTACTCCTATACAATATAAAAGTTCATCTCACTATTTAAATGTTTCCGATTAAAGTTAACTTAACAAATGAGAAAAAGCGGCTAAATATAATAATTTGAAGATGAACAAAATGTTGAAATTTAATGAAAGTAAAATATATAATTAAACAGGAAAAATCTAGTTTGGTTTGTATTTTTGAAGGAATGATTAGGAATGATAGGTCTTAAGAAAGATAATTAACTTAATATACTGGAAATTCTCTAAACTTGTTGGCCTGTATGAAATATTGTGAAAACTTAAGCGTTCAAAATAAATTAATATTCAGTAACACATAATATTATCACTTTTTATAGTGAAAATTGTACATTTTCCATTTCGAAAGCTCTAGCAAGCGAAATTTTAAAATATGCTCATGGGCTGTTGTAATAGATCTTCACTCTATTCATTTCTATAGCTATCAAATCTTTAGAAAATATAGACAAACTACATAAATTGGACTTAGATTTCCAATCTTTAAGAATGGATATGTGTATGAATTAGTATCAAACAAACTTACTGAATAAATATGGACATCAACTGGAATCATGCTGAAGCATACATAAATTGTAAAATGCAATATCAGCAGATCTTACTTTATATCTGTATCTGTATGAGTATAAAATAAATTTACAGAAAAAATATTGAAAGCATGCCGAAGCATGCAAATTTAAAAGAATTCCTCACGTCATATAATTTTGTAAGTAAAGAAATATTATGATTCTATGCTAAATGAAATACATAAATATGTATCTACTTTGTAAAAGAATAAAAAGAGCGAAATTGTAAATTCTAATAGTATAGATTTTTAACTGAAACACCACTACATCTCGGACGCTTGCGTCACTAAGGACAAAAGCATGCTAAGACATGCATGTTAGAAAAATATAAAAACCTGATAGAAGGTGATGAGAACCTTTTTTAAGTGAGAAATGATTACATCTGAATGTGATACAACCCAGCCTACGTCAACAATAACTTCAAGGGGGTCAACCAGCAAACCTCATGTAGAAAAACTCGATGTAAAAATTCTCTCAAACATAGTTATTCTAATGTTTCTGACACTATGAAAACACAGACGGTGAATTTATGGTGGAGGTAACTGAATTATTTGAGATAGATTTTCTAGAATAGTTGATTATTAAACATGTATTTCTTTGTAGATAAAGTAATTTCTCTATACATACATACATATATTTACCTATATGTATATATGAATACGTTTAAAAATTATACAAATATTCTCTTTTTCAAGTAGTAAAATCTGAAAAAATAGTAGTGATACATTAAAAGAAGAAAAAAAAATATTAAAAAGAGAGACTGAGTGATCAACTGATACGTACACTTTGTCTGACAGGTAAATAAAGCGCACTTAAAAATATCAGAAATATATACACAATACGCTGAAATTTAATAAAATGAGAAAAAAAATCATCTAGAACATCAAATAAAAGCCATAGGCGAGTAACCTTCATAAGATAAACATATACCTTATTAATGAAAATATATTATCAGTATCAAGTAACACAATTTGAGGAATTAAAATTTTAACATTTAATTGTCCCTTAACGCTGACAAAGAGTAGACAGATATGTTGACATATAAAGGCATCTTGTATACTAGAGGAACCGTTGAGAGGCCAGACCTAAATTGTAAGAAAACTATTTCGTTTTCTGTTGATCGCTATTCAAGAAGAAAACAAGTTTCCTCATTATGATTTAACTAATTTAAAAGTACATTTAAATTTAGTCTCATATCTAAATGATGATGATCTTAACATAAAAATTAAAAATAAACGTTATACAATTCTATATTATATGTACTCGTATCTAAGATTCCAACAAAGCTATTATATGAAAGAATCTCAAACACTTCCAAATGCACTAAAGTTTAAGATAAAAGTTCCTTTTATTCAATAGCGGCTCAATTGATATAGAAATTTAATATGAAACAGTAAGCAATGACCTCAGCTACTGCATTTTTACTAATGATCGAATAATAGAAAGTCCTGAAAGTCTTATAAATGAAGTAAGGTTTCGAATGATTTTCATTACAAAAAAAAGTAGCGGATGTTTTTAGCAATAATGAGTATAACAATTTCATTATAAAACCACCATTTGATTTTAAATGTTTATCAATAAAAAAGGAAAGAGAAGCAAAGTGGTTAAAAAAAGCTGGACTGCTGGATCAGTTTCATTTCAATTTCATTCATTTTCATTTTTTAAAGCCAATGCAAAATGTTCTAAGATATATGAAAAAGGTGAAGAAAAAATATGATAGTTGGAAAAAATTTTACACCGAAAAATTTCTAACGTTGACTATATAGGCTACATCAACTTTAAACAAATGGAAATAAAATATATTAAATATTTATACTATATTTACTACAACTAGAGAGGAATTAAATTTTACTTAAAACAGAAACTCCTCACAAACTTTTAAGTAAATACATCTAAAAATTAAAAGAACGTTTTTTTAATTTCAAATAAAAAAACTATCGAGATATTTCACATCTATACAGAAAAGACCAGGCGAATATTTACAACAGCAACAACAGCACATGACAAAAAAAATGTATTTAAACAGGGAGCCCCAGACTTATTTGTATGTACATACATACATACATAAAATCAATTTGTAGATCCATATGTACATATGTACACATATTATCAAATTTCTTACCCATGCTCAAGTATTTATTGGATTTTAACAATCACACTTACATATCTACATCATGAAAACATACAAACCGTTCTCCAAGCTATTGACGCTTGAAGACGAAAGTCGAAGAAGACAAATGTACTTAAATAAACAAACTTATCACAGACCAGTCAAACTCTATCGCGCATACACACATACACACACACAAAATCACCACGATCGTACGCAAGAATTTTGCAAAATCTGAAATTAATATTTATACAAATATAAACAAATTTCTGACCGACAGACTATAACACTGGACAAATTTAAGCTTGATAAAATATAAAGCAATCTCATCCTCCAATATGAAAAACATACTAGGATTAGGGAAGTTCAGATATATGATAATATTTTCTAGCAAAAAATGTTCATATGAGAAATAATTTATTTCAACGTACATATAAATACTAGGGTGAGAAAATCACATACACACACACACATACTAAAATTCATCTACGAAAAATTAAACCTATTTCAACAACGCCCCTCCCCTCACAAATCACAGTCAGCCTCAAGTTCTTACAGATATATATACACAAAATCTCAAGGTAACATACAATCTATCAATCTCACAACCTAAATCACGATCAGCCTTAAACTCATATAGACATACATACACACAGATACGTATACATATACATGAACACCTTCACCTCACCTCTCATTAATCATGATCAGCCTTAAACTCCTACAGATATACACACAAATTGCGCTGTTATATATTTCATGAACACTTCGCCCCTCATAAATCACGATAAGCCTTAAATTTCCTACAGATATACATACACAAATTCTCAAGGTCACATACAATCGCTCAATCTGAACAATCCAAATCACGATCAGCCTTAAACTTCTACAGACATACATACACAAAAATTTCTATAAACATATAAACTCCCAAATTCCTATAGATACATATTACAATAACACCCCCCGCCTACCTCAAATCAAGGGCAGACTTAAACTGCTATATATAAATACATACATACACATACACACATAGGCACATTCTATCTATCTATCACAACAAGACCCTCCCCCACCTCAAATCACAATCAGTCTTAAACTCCTACGAACATACATATACACAGATTCCCACGGATACGTATTACATGAACACTCTCACCTCACCTTTGATAAATCACAGACAGCCTTAAACTCTTACAGACATACATATATACATATATACATGTACACAGATTCCCACGGATACATATTACAACAACTCCCCGCCCTCCACCATTCGATCTACCTCAAATACATCCTGCCCCCCACGAAGCCCAGCTTGATTTAAATTCCAACAAGCATATACGTCACCGAATTCTCATGGTTACATATTACAAAACACCCTACCTACCCAAATCACGGTAAGCCTTAAGGTCTCACAATCTAGACACACCCCACCCTCCACCAATCACAGCCAGACTTCAATTCCTACAGCTAGACATACCCTCAAATTTTCCGTCGGCATTAGGAAAAATCATTTCCATGATTTTCCCGTCGGCATTTGAAAAAACTAAACATGTTTTCCCGTCGGCATTTGAAAAAAATAAACATGTTTTCCCGTTGGCATCAGGAAATCATACACATATAAAAGCCTCAAACCTATAAACCCCCTAATATATTCCTACAAAATATTCCGCACACAAATTCCCACGGATACATATTACAACAACACCCGCCCCCACCAAACACAGGCTGCCTTAAAGATACACACGCAAATTCCCACGGTTACATGTTACAAAAGCCTCACCTGCCCAAATCACGGACATCAACAAATTTCCACAGTCTAACAACAATCATAACTTTCCCGTCGGCATTAGAAAAAATAAAGATGTTTTCCCGTCGGCATTAGGAAAAATCATACAAATATAAAAATCTTAAAGCTATAAACCCCCTTAATGTATTCCCACAAAATATTCCACGCACAAGTTCCCACGGTCATACATACATACATACATACATACATATACTTAATATAAATAAAAAAAGTTAATATAAACAAAAAACTCCTAATGTAAACAAAAAACACAGACGGACGGACGGACACACACACGTAGGTATCAAATTTCACAAATTTCCAAGAATTTTAAAATTTCAGCCAAAATTTAACAATTTCAGCCACAATTTAACAATTTCAGCCACAATTTAACAATTTCAGCCCACAATTTAACAATTTCAGCCAATATTTAACAATTTCAGCCCACAATTTAACAATTTTAATTGACGCCGAACCGCTAGTTCCCTACTACTAACGGTTACATTTTATCATTAATGTACTTCATTAGCGATTTTTAAGGCTATTTGAGAGGTTTTTCGCACACTATTATGATTTTTTAACACAATTGACATCACTAATTACGTCTAAAAAAGTCGAAACATTCACAATATTTAAATAAATAATTATTTATTTTAAATTTTATAATAATAATTTTTATATTTTGTGTTTAAGAAACTTTCTCTCGAAATTATAAACATGACATACAAAATAAAACCTTCGTTAACACAGTTTGAAAAAAGGTCAGTATGTACACCTAAAATAAAGTGAGGGTACCATATTTACATGTTTTTCATGCAACATACTCAGAAAGGTTATAACAGGCTGCCGATTTATAGTAAAACCAGCCCACTTGGGTCCATTGAGGTACCTTTGTGCTAACATATTTAGTAAAGAAATCGAAAATTTTTCCCACAGTTGTATTTTTTGTACAAACGAACACATTTTAAATCTTGAAATAAGGTCTTTATCAACACCTGTTATATTAGATGTAGTTTCAGGATCTGTAACATTCAACTGGAAAACAAACCTATGCACATACTGGTGGGCCGGTTGCGGCTCGTCGGCTAATGGGATGGGTCTTATAGGCTGCTTCAGATAGTCACGTAATAATTGTTTGTTGCACATATTTTTATTTTGTTTGTACGTGCCTACAATAAAAAAAAGTTTTCTCAAGAACAAACAGAAAAAAAGGAAGAAAATAAATATCAAGGATGTTAACTGGTCTGGTACGTGCTGATGGTAGCCATACTTCCCCTCCCAACCATGCTCATATAAAAAAAGCAATATCCTTTGTATATGATCCCAATAAATCTACCTTACCCTAACCCTTGCCCAGAAATAAAAACAAAACAAAATTTACAATTCCATATTCATTTTATTCTGACAAAAATTCAAAAAGAAATTATTTATAACCGATAGGTATTTAACATAAATAATCTAAATTATCTTCAATCAGCTGAAGGCTTGAATATTCTTTTTTTTATACATACCCACGCAGAAAAATACAATGGGGTTAACGTTGGCAAAGCGTTTCCTAAGGTGGTTCAAACGTTGGCAAAACATCACAAATTCTACTTTTGGAGTGTTGTGCCAACACACAAGTGATAACCTCATGATGGGGTTGCCCAACTATTTTTTACGTCGTTGGCTAAACACTATGAAACCCACAATTTAAGTGCTTTCCCAACATAATTTTTTTGTTAAGTGTAATACATTCCCAATACTTCAAACTCAAAACACTGAGTTCGTTTTAGAAGCCAATAATTTCATTAGCGCAGGTATAAAGAAAAACGTTCATGTGTTAAATCCGATATGTATATATTTTTTTTATTCTTGCATAGGTATACAATTGAACGGAAAACTTATAAAATTTGTAATTTTAGATTTTTGTTCCAATATGCCAGCCCGTACTTTTATTAAATGCTACAGAGGTCACACTGGATTTCTTCCTGCGAAACGTGTACCGTTAAGGGGAGACAACCAATAAGACACGCGAATTTAAGGAAACAAATTGCGAGGAACGCTCATATTCATCTAAAAATAAATCAAACCCTCAACATCACTTAACAAAAGAAGATAGTCCACTATTGGACATTGTTAATTTTGATCCCATAAAACATGTCGTTTTTGATGAAATGCACATGCTTTATCTTGGAATTAGTAAACAATTCCTTCAAAAGCTAACTGTAAAAAAATTAATTCTCTTATATTTCACAAGAAAATGTATCAGCACTTCAACAAAACCTACTAATGGTATCTAAAAGTATACCTTTTGAGTTTCAAAGAAAATCACACGATTTAACGAATTTAGCAAACTGGAAAGCTACACAATTCCTTTTCTTCTTGTTATATGCTGGTGCAATTACTATAAAAAATGTATTAGATGTTGAAGTTTACAAAAAAATTTACTTTTATTTACTTCGTCGTATTTTGTCGTCAACCAAGTTAGCCGCATTAAAATCAAAATACGTTCAAGAATTGTTAAAATCATTTGCTGAACTTATACCTCGATATTACGGCCCTAATTCGCAAACTATGAATATAAATAATCTAATCCATATACCAGATGATGTAATTAACGTAGAAGCTTCTTTATCACAATTTTCAGCTTTTGACTTTGAAAATAGTTTGGGGTATTTAAAGTCAATTGTTAAATCAACTACAAATCCAATAGGGCAAATTCAACAGAAATTGCACATTTTCCATACTAATAGTTTCTCAAATAATATACCATTAGTATTTCCTTTTGTTAAAAATAGAAAATATGGGAAAAAATTATAGACACAGTTGAATCGAAAACACTATTTGCTTTTGTAAACATTTATGGCTATAAAATTACAACCGTTCCTCCTGATAATACCTGTTTACTAAGTAATGGAAATGTCATGGTAATATCAGAAATTTTTAGTAGCAAACTTTCAGTATACAAATGTGATAATATTTACTTAAAAGGCAATATATTTAAAGAAACTCTTGATTTTTTTACGTATCCACTGTTATCCAGGGAAGTAGGATTATAAATCGTTAAAGATTTAGATAAACAAAAAATTGAAATAGAGCTAAGCATGGTAGATGTTAAGTGTATTCTTACCAAATGCCCAAATGAAACAGTTGCTATCACACTTTTACATAAAGAACTTAATGTACATTAATATAAAAATAAATAAAAACTAAAAAAATAACAAATAACATTTTTTAAAAAACATTGGCAAATAATTTTTCAGATTTTAAACCGTAACGTTGGCAAACCGTTCTGGTTTCTTGAGTAAAAGTCCTTTCCCAGTACTACAATTTTTGTACGGTTGGCAATTTCTGCCTGGGTAGTTATTCAGTTATTCAGATTTTATTAAAATTTACTTAGGGCAACCAAAAAAAATCTAGTTATATTTGGTTTTAAAAAATTCCACAACGTCTGCGCGAAAGGAAAAAATGAATGTACACCGTACCGGTCAAGGACATGCATCCCTTTCGGATACCAAGGACAAGCTGATCTATATACAGAAACAAGTTGACTTGATTATTAATTACTCAACGGCGTATTCAATTAGCGTTCAGAAGACCAAATTTTTTTTTTTTTAGTACATATATTTATTTATTGTATCTTCAAATATGAACTAACAATAATTATTCAAATCTTAAATCTAAATATAATTAATTAGGCCCGACCAGTGTCAGACATAAACTTAGTGATAGTTATTAATAATACATAAGTCGTGATAAGCAAAAACAAAAGTATTTTCAAGCAGTTTCTTGTGGAGTGTTGAGTATTAGAGCCCTTGTGTCCCTCTTTTTTAAGCGGATGTGTCCAGTAAAATTCAAGATATTACGAGCAAGCGGATTAGGATGAGACTCGAGTTTTGTAAGATATTTGCCTGCGTATTTTGCAATTTCTTCAGTTACTTGTGGCATATTCAAATCACGATGTAAATTTGAATTTCTTATGTACCATGGAGCCGATGTTATTATCCGTAAAATTTTGTTTTGCCTTCGTTGAATTTTTTCTATATTTGAAACTGAAGCAGTACGCCATAGCTGAATTCCGTAGCACCATATAGGTTTTAAAAGCGACTTGTATATCAAAAGTTTACAATCTAGACTGAGTTTTGAATTTCTACCAATCAGCCAATTAACACGATTTATCATCTTCACATAAGGATGAGGTAAGTCACTTCTTAATGGGCTACAAATTGAAACGATCTTGGTCGGACGAGAGATCTAGAGAAGCTTCAACTTGAATTAAATCCCTAGAGATATTTTTCATGACGCCAAAATCTATAACATCCGAAATTTTTTGTATGTCTGTAGGTCAGTAAGTGGGCTCCCCACTCGAAATGACGTCCAATCCCATTTTTGAAATTGTGTTGAACAACGCTCGACCTCTGGGTGTGATAAGACGCGAACCCCAGAGCGTATGTTTGGCATTATAGTCCCCAGCTGCTACAAAACAAGGGCCACGAGATTTGAAGAAATCCTCGTATTGATCTTTAGTAATTGCGAATCTGGGAGGGGAGTAAATTGATGATATTACAAAATTAGTGCAAAAATTTTCAATACAAATATTCGTTGCTTGTAGATGTTCTTCAGAAATGTTGTCAATAATATAATGCTTGAGTCTTGACCTTATTAGAATTGCTGATCCACCGCATGCTCTTCCTCTTGGGTCCTTTGAATCATATAAGGTGTAGCCAGAAATTTTAAAAAGACTTCGAAGTCAAATGAATCTCTGAGACCAACATTATATCAATATTTTTTTCCGTGAGGAAGTGCTCAAGTTCATTTTTATGTTGGCGAATGCCGTTTGAGTTCCAGAAACATATTTTTAACGTGTTCATGGTTTGTTAACTAATGCTTGAAGCATTGTATTCTGCATGCGCAGCATTTCTTGCATCATGCTAGTTATATTTGTTTGTAAAATTATTTATAGTTTGCACCAGATTATCAATAGTAGCTTCAAGGCGATTGAAATTACAGCTTGAGTTTGTATTTGTTGAATTATTTGGTGGTGAAACATTTTGACTAGGAATAAAATTTGTCTTAGCAGCATCGGCATACGATACACGGGAAGTAACTGGTTGGCTCACGTGCGCAATAGTGGCGGATAAAGCGTTTGCTGATTGGGCTGGAGCTAATTTAGGTTTTTGCCCCATAGTCTGTTTGACGAAAGAGTACACAGGACAACCTCTGTAGTTAGCGGTGTGATTACCTCCACAATTGCTGCATTTTTTATCACTTTGATTTTTTGGCTTATTGCAACTAGCAGTACCGTGTAATTCGCCGCACAAAACACAAACAGTAGGTAAATTGCAATAAGTTTTAGTATGGCCATATTCTTGACAATTATGGCACTGTACGGGTCCAGAACGCTTATGTGGTTCTTCAACTGTTATTTTTGGGTATAAAAGATATTTTAGATTATAAATTGGGTGCGTCTCATTTTTTCTCAATTTTATATCATTTGGCTCCAGTTCAACGCGAAATAGAGGTTGGGGGATCTTTTCCCTATTTATTATGTTCGATACATTTTTTACCTTAAATCCCTTGAGGACGAGTGCATCTTTTATTTCTTCGGGAGCGACATAGGAATCTATGCCCTTCAATACGATCTGCCGACCTTTAGCACTCTTGAGCTGGTATGTGTAGAAATTTGTTTTACTTTTTTCAAATTCAGAAACCATTGTACGAGAATCTTTTTCTACATAAATTTGAATTTTCGGTTCATCAATGCTAACACGTTTTATTGGAATAATGTGAAATTTATTCTCACCAATTACCGAAATTAATTTTTTAATAAGAGCGTTTGAGTTTTTTTCTCTTAAATAGATTGGTGGCGGCTTGGAGGTTTTGTTCGCAGATTCAGCGGGTTTGTCGTTGTCATCTTGCAATATTTTAAAACGGTTTTGGCGATTAGTAGATGATGCGCTGTTATCCCTAGAGATCTTTGGAGCAGATGAAATTTTAGAAGATTTTGGGCTTCGCCCGCGCTTTACCACAGTTATATATCTGTCCATTCCGACTTGGACCTTGGGTTTTTGGCTACTCTTATATATAGTGAAAACAGGGTTAAGTGATGACCACGAGCCCGAAGCGGATGATATCGCTGAGTTAAATGTAGAGGTACTAGGCAACGGTAATGTTAACGAATCACTAGTTGGCATTGGACAGAGCGAAGTTGATCGCTGACGAAAATGCGGCTTTGCCGTTAGAGAAAGTCTATCATCAGATTTTTTATTTTTATTGTTTTTATTAAGAGCTTCAGAACTCACAGTAAGTCTATAATCAGATTTGTTATTTTTATTGTTATCATTGAGATCATCAGAACTTACAGTAAAATAGGCATTTCTGCCGTTATAACTCAATTCACAATTATTTGTATTTGAGGTACTCATATAGAGTATTCCTCAAGGGTACTTTGTTTGTGTTTTTTTTTTGTTTACGGTTTTTTTTGTTTGTTTTTGTTATTTCTATATGAAAAAATATTAGCAAAGCAAAAAAAAAAGCTTATTTATCAAAGTTAATATGTACTAAAAAATATTTTTTTTAAATAATTTTTTGTTTGTTTAGTATGTACGTAAGATAAATTCCGCTATTACGTTTGTTCACTATGAAGGTACAACGAGAATAGGCAAATACTATAAAAAAATTGTAATCAATTATAAGGTGATAAATTTATCGTCTAAAGAACGGATAAAAAAAAATCTTAAAATTTGACCGTTGGCCACATAGGTGAACTTTAACTTCTAGCTAATTGGCCTCACAAAAATTTTAGTTAAAGATAATGCTTGTCAACTAATTTCTCTGCATACAAAAAAAAATCAACAGAAATAGAGTTAGTATTGGGATATTTTTAGACTTATTAGATAGGAATAATTTTAGTTTATTTAACTTTTTTTTCTTTAATGACTTATTAAACCACCCTCGTAGATCACATTACATCAAATTAAATTACAAACAAACAGATTATACAAAGTTTTTTTTTTTTTTAAATGACACCATCATCAAGGATCCCACGATGAGAGATCTTTCTTGATGACTATGTTTAAGTTGTGGTTGTTGTGCTTGTGATGCTGAAACTGGTTTTAAAGTCTGTTTGATTTTAGTTAGAGTTACGTGTGTAATCTTTTCAATAAAAAAATACCCCAAAATTTTGATCGTCTACGATTTTATGTCACATTACATCAAATTAAATTACAAACAAACAGATTATACAAAGTTTTTTTTTTTTTAATGACACCATCATCAAGGATCCCACGATGAGAGATCTTTCATGATGAAATTTGTGATGACGATGTTTAAGTTGTGGTTGTTGTGCTTGTGATACTGAAACTGGTTTTAAAGTCTGTTTGATTTTGGTTAGAGTTACGTGTGTAATCTTTTCAATAAAAAAAAATACCCCAAAATTTTGATCGTCTACGATTTTATGTTTTGCATGGTCCCTTCTTGCTTTGGTTTTGCTATCCACACCAAACAGGCCACACTCACTTCACCTAACCCGCACACAATTTAGATTAAAAACTTTAATTTATTTTCTTCTATAGTACCGAAACTTTAACAAAATACAGCTTCTTATGAAAATTTTAGTATAATTGTGAAACACCAGTAATTTTAGGGAAAAATTATTTAAACTCTCAAAATACTAGTAAACTTTCTGTGATAACGAAAACTTTGATTTAGAACAAAACTGTGATATTAGGTAGGTTAGACTTTAAGTAATTTTAGGCTGGCACTCGTATAGCTTTTAGATAGATTTTGACTACGGTCTGTGATATACTAGGTGATATTAAATTAGTATGTTGTTTTTGACAAATATTTCTAGGTCAATTTTACTTTTAGTTTTACGTAGTTTTTACTTCTCGGTTAAAACTAAATGTTTACTACTAGGCGAATCTAACCTATAGGCAGATTTTACTTGTCGTAGATAAAGTTCACTGTATCCTTATTTCTTTATTGGCAAATTTTCCAGTAGGTTGTAGACGAATTTTCCTTTTCTGAGTAAATCTTTACTTGAGATTAAGCTTCCAGTAGAATTTAACCCACGTCTCGTTAGGATTTTATACACACATCTGTACGTCTGTCTCCAATGGTATTTTTCAATCGTCTCTCGTTACCACAAAGGCCAAACTCCAAATCAGCTTTTTTTTTTGTTCTCGAACCTTCTTTTTTTCTTCGTAAGCTGAATTAGCTGAAGCAAATATGGAGGAAAACAGCTAATTCAGCTTATCACAACCATTAACCGCCATTAAATTATTATTTTTTTCTTATTGCTATTTAAGCCGCCATATCTAACAGAGTTGCAACGAAGAGTATTTTATTTTAGGCATATGTCAAAAGACAGGGCTGGAAAATAATACTTTATTCCGTCAGCGTTGCCACACTAAACACGCTCTTTCAAAGAAAATAGTCTCGCTGCAAGTGCCTCTACAGATCAAAAAAAATCTTGCGGTATTCCCATCATTTGTATTGCCTGATCCTTGTTTTAATTGATCTATAATCAACCCATGTTTGAGAAATTCATCTTGAACATGTTTCTTTTTTAATTTCCTTAGCTCTTTGTTGGTGTCGTTATTTCTTACTGATCCTGAAGATCCGAAGTCCAAATCATAGCTTATTTTCAGTATGTGTTCCATAAATCTTATTTTTGTATGTAGCGGTGATAATCCAAATTTATATGCATCAGTACTATATACTGACTTTGTCGGTTCTTGGTTTAACTGACTTGATGTTGCTTTGCATATAATACAGCTGGATGAAGCATTTGTCTCAGTCAAAGCCTGGGCAATTTTTCCATCTATCATTGAAAGCACTATTTGGTAGTTTATTTCAATAGTCTGTCCATCTATCTCCAATTCTGGCTGTAGTGTTGAAATTTGAGCTCTAATATCACTTTCTTCATTCTTAATGGTATCATGAGTTTCCTTGTTAAATTAAAATTTTATTGGTCTGCAGTATTTAGTAGAGGATGGTGTTTGATTTTTCCAAATGTACCTTGTTTGCATTGTACTGGTAGAAGGTTCTGACTCTTCTAAGTACTTTATTCATCGCAATGGTACAAATGACACCATGAAGAGATTTGTGTCCGAAATATCTTCACATAAAAATTGTTTATACTGCTTTTGTCCAGAAGATCCATCGCATCCCCATTTACAAAATAGAGTTAACTTACAGTTTCCATATTTCTTCAACTCACTTCGTTTAAATGATTGTAACAAACCGTTCGGCTGTATGATCAAGTAGAGCTTGCAGTTATACCTTTGCAGAAACTGGTGTGATTGTAATAGATTCTTTTGAAGGCCAACAGTCCTTTTTAGCTGCAATTATGTGATGATATGATGGGTATAAATTTGAGCCTTTTTCGATCGCACGCAATCTGAGCTGATTATACTGCTCTTTTGTTAACTTCAAATCCACAAATAATGCAAGCGCTTCCTCATTTGTGAACTGTTTTTCCTCGTTAGGTGTTGGAATGCTTTTAAGGATCCGTTTTATTCTCACTGGACTAGCGGAAATAATTTCAATGATGTCCACTTTAGTTAGTTGTTTTTGTGATCGCAATTGGTAAAGCAAACTATCTTTAATATTTTCACATCCGATTTCTTCATTTATATTTTTCAGTTTTCGCCTCTTAGATCTATCGCTACATTTATCTAGCGAATTTTGTGGTCTTCCTCCACTGTTTTTACTTGTAGTTTCAGAAGTTATATGGATAGTAAGTTCATCTTGTAACCATTTTGCAAAGCACATATTGAATTTACTTTTACTCCAATCAGCTTCCTTGTAGCGTTTTTTTTTAAATTTTGACAATAGCAGATATTTTTTTAAGTCCAATTCTGTTTTACTGCTGTAACAATTTAAGTTTAATTTTCTATGAAAGTAACGTGTTTGCAAAAATTAATCAATATTTTAGAATCAAATATTTGTATGAAACTAAATTTTATTTCCAAATTATTGTCCTTATATACAATATTCAATATAAAATTTTTAAACTTAATCTAGGATACCTACTTAAATGATCAATTTTCGAATAAACTTAACTCCGCTCGCTCTCTCTCTCTCTCCTTCTTTATTTTCTTACAGGTAAGAAGGAAAATACCTCCGAAATGAACGTGGGTTTATAGCTATATCTTCCCACCAACTTGTCTACCTACCCTAATATTCAAAAATCAATTAACTATACAAAATTGCAGGAAAACAATCACCACAATACGTTTTGGTACCTGCGATTTGTACTTATGATTGTTTATTTAAAGTTTGCCGTATTCGGTTTTAAATATTAATCTCTATTTTTTTAATTCAAAGTTATGTGTATAAAAAATGTTTGCTATTGTTATTTTTATTTTGTTCCGGTAGAATGGCATTTACGCTATTTCTAAGGTAGATTTTCTAGCAATTTGGGCACAAATTTTTGTGTGTAATTGTTGAGTATTCTCATTAAAATAAAAAAAGTGTTCCACAGGCGGGTCGTGGCGGGTGCAAAAGTATATATACGCTTAAAGAAGACACTTTCGTCTTTCTCTGTAGGGTTACGGTTTTTTGATCCCTTTTGATCTTCAAAAGTTATACACTACTAAACTTCAAGTTTTATGTAAATATGGGGGATTAAAATTTCTTACATCGCACTCTAACTACAAATTATACAGGGTGTGCACATATCATTTCTTAAAAAGAACAGCTTACCCAACATAACAAAAAAGACCGCAGCCTTTTATGCATAATAGTTTTCGAGGAATTGTAATTTATTTCAGATAAAATATGAGAAATTTTAGTTTTTTTTTTAATTAACATAAATTTGAAATTCATTTTCAAAAGTGCCCATAAAACAGGTTCCCAGCTAAAAAAAATATGTTTGGTCCATATATTATTAATATATATGAATGTATATAAATATATATTAATATGTACGAATTCATGTATGGAAATGTATGGGATTATACATTGTAAAACTATTATATATGAATTGATATATAGACTAATATATGATATCCCAGCTAAAAAAATATGTATGGATCATATATGGTATCCCATATATGGTTCGGATCCGAAAAATGAGGGTATATGGACATATATGGTAATATATATTCATACATTTTCATACATGTATGTACATACATATATATGTTCCCTATATACAGGGTGTTTTTTTTAGAGGTATAGAACTTCGAATTGAAATAAAACACAAGAAAATCGTTTTAATGTCAATCAATTTGGCTTTATTGGAAGGATAATTTTATGCCATTAACGTTTAAATATGATTTCGGGCATGTGGCCGCCGCGGCTGGCTCGAATAAAGCCAATTCTACAGGTCCAATTTTCAACCACTTTTTCGAGCATATGGGGCCGTATGTTGGCAATAACGCCACGAATGTTGGCTTCCAAGTCCCCTAACGTTTCTGGTTTGTTGGCGTAGACGAGCGACTTCACATATCCCCAAAGAAAATAATCCAATGGTGTCAAATCACACGATCTTGGTGGCCAATTGACAGGTCCATTCCGCGAAATTATGCGCTCATCGAATGTTTCCTTCAATAAATCGATTGTGACGTGCGCTGTGTGGCATGTAGCGCCGTCTTGTTGGAACCACAACTCATCCACATTCATGCCATCCAATTCGGGAACAAAATAGTCATAGACAAAGCTCCAATTGCTGTGCACGGTGGCGAATCGATTCATTCGGGTCCTCTTCAACACTTTGCTCTACAGCGGCAATTGTTTCTTCGGTGCGCACTGTGCGGATGCGTATTATCACATAGAGTAAACGTAGTGCGAAAACGATCCATGGTTAACCGAATTAATTGCTCTGATGGACGATTATGTCGACCATAAAATGGACGGAGCTTGCGGTAAACTTCGCGAACTGAACCATTATTTTCGAAATAAATTTGCACGATTTGCAAGCGTTGTTCTTTTGTCAACCTGTTCATGATGAAATGGCAAACCAAACTAAATATTAATCACTTAACAGCTGACAAAATGGCCGCCAGTTAAAAAAGTGATGCCAACTTAAAGTTCTATACCTCAATAAAAAACACCCAATAGTATGCAATAAATTAAATTATTAAAATTACATTTTTGTAAGATTTTGCACATGGAGGTTGTATTTAATGAAACATTTGTTCGAGCAAAATAATTAAAAACAAACTAAAAAAAGATATTTTATTCGTCATTTTAAGAGAAAAGTCGATTATCCAAAAAACACAAAACTCATATTCGTACACAGAATTTAATTTAAAAAATTAGATTATAAACTAATGCAATTAATTATAAAATAAAAAATTATACGTTTTTATACTAACACCAGTTTTCAATATAATATTTTGAAGTAATATGAACTTTGTCTCTCAAAAACATCTAGAGTATTCCGTAGTTTTCTATCAAATTAATGACTTACTTATATTATTGATTATTTGATTTATTAAATAGGGCCACAATGTATTAAATCGTACAATAAGAATATAAATATTTTAGTTATAAGAGTTTTTCCTTTTATCCTCTTTCCCTGACCTGTGCATAACACATGATGCACAACTAGTCCATTTCACACGCTCATGCATCATATGTGATTTACAATTGATATTTTTTTTTTAAGTTTAGTATCATGTGAATCATATGTGATTGACAGGACGTCTGGCTGAAAATATAAAAAATTTATGTGCATCAGTCATAATTTACACACATTTTCAAAGAAAAACTATAGAATACTTAAATTTTATAAAATGATATAAAAAATAATATGTGAAGCACAAAAACCGTTGTAAGCAAAATTAAAATTTTGGACGTACGTTGTAATTTTTTTTGTATGGGGACAGGCAAAGGGTTAAACGTTGACGTATACGTATATAAACTTTGCATACTGTATGTATTTTCTAATACATTTCCAATTCACTAATGATAAAAAAGAAGGGAAAAAGGATCGAGTTAATAAAATGCAAGCTTTTTTGCTTGCAAATACGATCTTATCTGAGATATCATGCATGCATTTTTATATGGTTCCATACATTACATCTTATTTCTGTCCACACATGGAAGAGCTTAATAATTAAATGTCCATATATGATGTCATATATTTTAATACATATCATATATATAATACTTTTAAGCTATTGCATAGCTTTTATCGCGGGCTTTGAGCGCGGCGACCGAATCAAGAAATTCCGTAACGAAAATAAAAAACCTAAGACTATTTGTATTTGAATCGCCCAGTGTATGTTAACCCCTAAAGTATGCTATTGATTTCATTAACATGCAGTACTGCCAGAACAGATTTTTACATGTAGGAAAACACTTACGAGCAATCGTGGTTGACAAAAAATTATATACACAAACTGAAGAAATGTCGAAAATACTTGGTACAAATGGTAATAAATTTCCACTTATCTTGGCTGGCGATTTCAACATCAACTTCGCTGATAAAAAATCAGAGCGGTTGACAACTTTTCTTTCGGAAAAATTAAAATTTTAAAATGAATAATGATCCACAGGAATCCACAACAAAATATGGGACCACCATTGTCGCGGTATTTTCCAGATATTTAGAGGATATCAAGTCTCAAACTTACGTTTCTTATTTCAGTTAACATTGTTAGAAATACTGTATCAAATTTATATTTTGTATTCAATGTATATTCTTCATCGAGTAGTCTTTGAATTTTATGCTTTCATATTTTTCTTCTATGTAACTTGTTCAAAGTATTTTAAGTCAGTTCGTAAAAATTCTTCTTATTAATTACATTGATTTTATACAAAATAAAATTACTTCTAAATATATCCAACATTGGTTATGGGCCCAGGATTGCTATAATTTTTAAATAAAATAATCTGAAAAGCTGTGTATCCTGTTTATTATATGTTATAAGAATGTCGAACTCCAAATAGATAAGCTGAATGGAGAAAATTATTCATCTTGGTTGATACAGATGCGAAGTTTACTGGTAACGTAAGACTATTGGGATGTAGTGGAAACTCCTCTAAGTGAATCTGCAACCGCGCAAGAAAAATCAGCTTGGAAAACTAAAGATAACAAGGCGTTGGCTACAATAACTTTGTCGGTGAGAACATCTGAACTTATTCATCTTAAAGATTGTAAAACTTCAAGAGAGGCTTGGTGTAAATTGCAAAATATTTACAAAGCAAAGGATCCTGCAAGAAAGGTTCATTTATTCAAGAAGTTCGTGCGATTTAAGTTTGTATCAAATGAAAAATTTAGTATTCAAATTAATCAATTTTGTTCCATAGCGGATGATTTAAGAGATGCTGATATAGATATACCGAATGAATTATTTTCAATATTTTTGTTATGCAGTTTGCCTAATGAATTAGAAAATTTCGTTATTACAATTGAAAGTCGTGATTCATTGCCAAATTTAGATCAATTGAAAAACAAGATATTGGAAGAAGAGCAGCGAAGATGTGAAAATAGTCGTGATAGCAAAGATCAAGTATTTTCAATAAAAAATAGTGCAATGATTATTATAAATTCCTGCATAGATGAAAATAACGTATATGAATGGTTGTTAGACAGTGGAGCATCTTCACATGTGTGTCGAGAAAGAAGCTTGTTCTCAGGTATGAGAGAGTATAAAAGTGAAGTAGTTGTAGCTTCCAGTGACAAATTTAGTGTAAAAGGAATAGGCGAAGTTAAAGTAAAATTTAACAATAAATCTTATGATTTGAAAGATGTTTTGTATATTCCTAATATGAAATCAAATTTTCTGTCTATTAGCAAGATGGCTGAGAAAGGATATACCATAAAATTTGGAAATAACAATGTGGAAATTTTCAAGAAAACTCAATTTCAATTTGCAGCCAGAATTATTAATGGGATCTATAAAATTAAATCAACATTGGAAAGTCATTCAATTAATAAAGCTGAAAACAATGATAATACCATTTGGCACAGACGGTTTGGTCATCTAAATTTTAATGATTTGACAAAATTAGCGAATAAAGATATGGTGCGTGGATAACGTAAATGATTTTTATTGTGTTACATGCTCTTTATGTAAATTGTCAGCAAAACCTTTTAAACCAATCGGCACAACAGTTTCCAATAATTTGCTGGATTTAGTTCACACAGATATTTGAGGTCCTATGAGAATTAACTCTAATGGTGGTGCTTTATACTTTATTACATTTATTGACGATTTTTCCCGGTATATTACAGTTTATGTTTTAAAAAGCAAATCCGATGCTTTTAATGCATTTAAAGATTATATTCATATGGCACAGAAACAAACTGGTTGTAAATTAAAACGATTAAGAAGTGATAACAACAGAGAGTACATTAATTAAAATTTTAGCAATTTTTTGAAAGAAAGAGGTATAATTCATGAAACAACGGTTAGCTACACACCTCAACAAAATGGAATCTCTGAAAGAGCTAATAGAACTTTGGTGGAAATGACTAGATCCATGCTGGAAGAATCAAAATTGCCAAAAGGATTATGGGCTGAAGCTATCAGCACTAGTGTTTATATCAAGAACCGTTCACCTACAAAGGTTTTGGAAAACGTAACTCCATTTGAGCGGTGGACTAAAAGAAAACCATGTGTTTCATATTTTAAAGTTTTTGGATGTAAGGCTGTAGTTTTAGAAAAGAAGCCTGGTAGATCAAAATTGGAACCAAAAGGTAAAATTTGTACATTTATTGGATATCAACCAAATACAAAAGGTTATAGATTAATTGATTTGAAGACAAATAAAATAATAATTTCAAGAGACGTTAAATTTTTTGAAAACGAAGTGGAAATAAATAACTATGATGAAAATGATTTTTATGACAAAATATTGGATTGCTCTAATATATTTAATAATCAAAATCAATATGTACAAAATAATATTGTAAATCGTAGTCATTCAGTATATATTGAAGAAAATGACAATCAAAATCCAACTGATAGCAATAATATTGTGGAATATGAATCCTGTTCAATTGAAAACTCAGATTTTTTAGGTTTTGATAATCCAGAATCAGTACTTGAGGACACATGAAAGAAATCCACAAGGAAAACGAAAAAGGAGAAGACCTAGTATATTAAGAACTGGAAATCCTGGCAGACCTAGAAAAATTTATAAAACTGATACTGATGTTTTGAATATGGTTGATGCTTTTGTTTTTTGTCCTGCAAATGCAAAAGAAGCTATAAGTAGTGATGAATCTAAAGAATGGCAAGAAGCAATGGAAAAGGAGTATTCATCATTAATAATAATAATACATGGGAGAAACCTGGTTGAGAAACCTCCAGATAAAAATATTATTGGAAGTAAATGGATTTTTACGAAAAAACGTTTTGCAGATGGCACTATAGAGAAATATAAAGCTCGATTAGTAGCTCAAGGTTGTTTCCAGAAGTATAAAGAAGATTACAGTGAAACATATTCACCAGTAGTACGTCATCCTACAATTCGTTTAGTTTTGTCATTGGCTGTAAAATATAATTAATTAATTAAATATGTGGACGTTACCACAGCATATCTCTATGGAGACTTAAAAGAAGAAGTGTTTATGAAACAGCCTGAGATGTTTATTAAGAAAGGTGGAGAAAACTTAGTATGAAGGTTAAAGAAGTCGTTATACGGACTTAAACAATCTGGAAGAGAGTGGAACTATAAAATAAATGAAATTTTACTTAAAATTGGTTTTGAGCAATGCAAAACGGATAGTTGTGTTTTTATTAATCATAATAAAAATGAAGTTAATATTATCGCTCTCTAAGTCGATGACATTTTATTAGCTTGTAGCTCCAGCAAATCTATAGAATTCATATTGAAAAAGTTGAATGGTGGTCAGCCGAACTATTATTTGGGAATGGAAATTTCAAGAAATGATCCAAGAGGAAACATTGAAGTACATCAAAAGAATTTTGTGAAAGAACTTTTAAAGAAATGGAATATGGAAAATTGTAAGCCTTCAAAGACACCATTTATTTCTGGAACAGTGTTATTGAAATGTAATGAAGAAAACTGCAGTGAAATGGTCGATATAAAGAAATATCAATCAATAATTGGAAGTCTAATGTATTTATCAACTATTTCAAGACCTGATATTTCCCATACAGTTTCAAGTTTAGCACAGTTCAGTTCTCATCCGCACAAAGAACACTTTGTGGCTGTAAAATACGTCTTAAGATATTTAAAATATACAGATTTTTCTCTTATATATACAAAAGATAAAAATGATTTAATTTGTTATTCCGATGCAGATTGGGGATCAAATGTAAACGATCGAAAATCATACAGCGGATATGTTCTATTTTCCGCAAATGGTCCAATTTCGTGGGAGTCGATAAAACAAAGTATTGTCGCCTTGAGTTCCATGGAAGCTGAATACATTGCAATGTGTCAGGCCGTGAAAGAAATCAGTTTTTATCGAAGCCTTTTAAATGAAATGGAATTAGAAGATTTTATAAAGAAACCAACTACATTATGCTGTGACAATCAAGGTGCCCAATTTTTAGCAAAAAATAGTATGACTTTGAAGAGGAGTAAACACATAGACATAAGATACCATTATATCAAAGAGAAGTAAACGCAAATGAAATCGAATTGAAATATGTTCCAACTGAGGAAAAGGTTGCAGACATATTTACTAACGGCCTTATGTATAATCAAAAACTGGCATGAAGTTAGCATAAGTGACAAAATTGAACTACGTGTTGACGAGTTTCTCTATACAATTTTATATTAAAAATCGCCGCATAATATAGTTTTAACACACGATTACATCCTAGCATGATTTTTAATGTAAAATTGTATGGCAAAACACGTTAAGACCATGTTGAATTTTGCCACTTATGCTAACTTCATGCCAATTTTTGATTATACATAAGGCCCTAAATGTTTAACAAATCAAAATCATTATAAATGTTGTAACTTGTTGAATTTAAAATGTAAATAATTTTTATTTTTGTAAATGTTGAATCTGCATTGAGGGGGTGTTTGTTAGAAATACTGTATCAAATTTATACTTTGTATTCAATGTATATTCTTCATCGAGTAGTCTTTGAATTTTATGCTTTCATATTTCTATGTAACTTGTTCAAAGTATTTTAAGTCAGTTCGTAAAAATTCTTCTTGTTAATTACATTGATTTTATACAAAATAAAATTACTTCTAAATATATCCAAGAACCGTAAACCTATAGTTTCAATGATAAAAATTCCCGAATAACCTACATGTATTGTAAGATAATAAAAATATTTTAAACGGTATTAACTTCTCATTTATTCAATAAACGAAAACAATTTGTTTTCTTATCGGTCATCACTATCAAAAACTGTAAATTGAATTAATATCAAAGAAAAAACTTGAATTAATATCAAAGAAAAAAAGTACTGCATAAATAAAAAATAAATAAATAATTATAATTGAATAAGTTAATAAAAAATGCTAAGCAATAGCTTTACATATATATATATATATATATATATATATATATATATATATAGAAATATATATATATATATATATATAAATATATATATATATATATAAATATATATATATATAAATATATATATATATATATATATATATATATATATATATTTATATTTATATATATTTATATATATATATATATATATATATAAATATATAAATACATATATATATATATAAATGCATTCATATATTAATAATATATGGACCATAAATATTTTTTTAGCTGCCCAGCTAAAAAAATATGTGTAGGACATATATGATGTTCCATATATGGTTCGGATCCGAAAAATGAGGGTTTATGGACATATATGATAATATATAATCATACATTTTCATACATGTATGTGTATATATTTCCTATACATTATGCAAAGTTCCCATTCATAATCCCTTGATTCAAAAAAACACACTAATGTGCAATAATTTAAATTATTAAAATTTGGACAGATAATTAAAAACGAATTAAAAGAAATTTTTTCTTCATAATTTTAAGAGAAAAGCTCAATCGATTATTTAAAAAACACAGAACTCATATTTGTGCATAAAATTTAATTTAAGAAACCAGATTAAAAACTAGTGCAAATAGAGAAAATATTTTGCTTTCATACAGACACTAGTTCAATATAATTTTTTGCAGTAATAGGTATGAACTGAGTTTCTTAAAAATATCTAGAGTATTCCCTTATTTTCTATCAAATTAATGACTGACTTATCCTTTTGATTATTTGATTTATTAAATATGGCCACAATATATAAAATCGTACAAGAATGGTTTTTTTTTTTGTTACAAGAGTTTTTATTTTTTAAACATTGAGGCTCCATGCATATGAACTTTGCATATTGTATGTATTTTCTAATAAATTTTCAATTCACCAGTAATAAAAAAAGAGAGAAAAAGATCGAAGAAGTAAAATGCTAGCTTTTTTGATAGCAAATACAATCTTATGTAATATATCATGTATGCATACATTTTTATATGGCTCCATATATAACATTTTAGTTCTATTGTATATGGATCCACATATCAAGAGCTTCATAATTAATTTTTCATATATGATATCATATATTATAATATATTTCATATATTAATCCATATATCAATTCATATATAATACTTTTGCATTTATAATCCCATACATTTCCATAAATGAATTCATACATATTCATATATATTGTTACGTTTTTATTCTTTAAAAACGCTTTTCCGTAGACTCGAAGATTTGCAAATAAATAAAAGACCCCAGTGTAGTAATTAGGGTTAAGAATGATACAAGTTTATTTACAAAAATTCTTAAACTAACTTAATCAAGAGCTTAAATACATCATACACCTTAAATTACTTAAATATTCACAACTGGTTACCACTACACCTTCCTTGTTGTTATATACGCACGTCTCTTAACTGGCTGCGCTAGTATTGACGCAATTCCTCCTTGTCTGCTGTTCGTCACACACGACACTCACTCTATTTACGCTCTTTGCTCGTACAACCAAAATATCCCACTGCTTTATTATAAAGGTAGAGGTCCATAACTCGCTTTTTGCGCGTTACGCTTTCTATGCATCTGTCAAAAAAGTAGAATCAATGTAATAGTATGTGACAAGTTACATTGCAAAAAGCGCAGAACGCGTAGGCGCGTTCAAAGCAAAAAGTAGGTCTACTTTCTACTTTTGTACGCGTTACAAGCACCATGAAAGAAAGTCAGCTCTTCTTGAATGCTAAAGATGTTAAATAATACTTTATTTCTTACGTTATCGATAAATATTATTTTGCCGTGGATAATTTTTTTCAATAAAAAAAATTTCTTAGTAAAAAAAAACTTGTTTAATAAGATATGTGAATATTTTCATTAATGCGATGTATTTTAATTAACTTTTCACCACACTTTTCTCAGTAACAAATTTTGCATATTAGTTATCGATTACTTTTACGACTAACTCCACAAATTCTTTTAAAAACTCGATTTCACTCTTCATTTTTTCTTTATAAGTATTTATAAAGAAACGCACACAGCTGATCAAAACAAAAATAAAATGGCGCATGAAAAGCAGTGCATGTAACTCAACGCGAACAAAGTATAGAATGAAACAAGAGGATGAAACGCGTGTAAAGCATAACGCGCAAAAAGCGAGCTATGGACCTTTACCTTAAGACATACTTATGTACGAATTTCAACACTTTCAACTGAGGTTTACTTTTTCTTTACCACGATGAACAGAACTCTTTAGTAGATAACTCTTTTTAAATCTCTTCACAGTAGGCGCTTTAGTTATCAACTGACTCGCCATTGGATGCGTTACCCCTTTATATAGTTCGCACAAAGTCACTACAATTTTTGAGCAAAGTCTAGACATCATCATCATCATCTAAAATGTTGTTTACTAATCGCGCAATTAATTCATGTGGTAACTATGTACATACATGTGTATATGCATAAACAATACATGGTGGTTGTTTGGTGGAGTACATTTGTTTTTTTTTCGTTTGAATTGACATGTATGTACATATGTACATAAACATGTGTATCTTCTTAATAAGCATACGCTTTTTGTTGTTGTTACTGGTTGCTTACGTTTTGTATGTGCTATGCATGTACATATAGATCTGCTATTGTTCTAGTAAGTTCATGATAAAATTATACAAGGTACTTGCACGACTACAACAAAATTACATCACCAAAAAACACACGCATTTTGTTGGTAGAAACAAACGGATAATTGTCAGAAACACATGTCTTTTGTTTTTAAAAACACCAATCACAGGGTAACTAAAGTACAATTGCAGACGCGGCATTCATGCATGATTATAGTCATTCAGTGTTGCCAATATGTGTGTAATACACAGTGTGCAATTTCTACTCTAATGTGTGGGCCATGTAATAAGATTTATGTATAATCTGTGTGTAATTATACTTTGGGTTCTATTTTTATTTATTTTTGTTTAAATTTTAACCTACACAAAAGATGTGTAGTGTAATTTTCTTCAATGTGTAATTGGAGACACAGCCATATGCAAATTCATTGGCAACACTGTAATCCTTTTATTCACACACATCCACTAACATTTTTGCAGCTTGTAAACAAAGTCTGACAACTTTCTGCATTGTATACATAAACAGGCTGGGCTTGTGCAAGTACCTTGTATAATTGTATCATGAGTAAGTTCTTTGCATATACCCCGTAGGAATATGTTCCGTAGCACCCGCGTTAATCTTGTTGGAATATTTTTGCATAACAATATTTACATATATACATTCATATATTAAAAATATATGAACCATACATAATTTTTTTAGCTGGCTGGGTACCCATGTATTTTTAATATATGAATGTATATAAATATATATGAATTCATGTATGGAAATGTATAGGATTATACTTTGGGCAAAGTACCTATTATATATGAATTGATATATGGACTAATATAGGGTGTTTTTTTAGAGGTATAGAACTTCGAATTGAAATAAAACACAAGAAATACAGCGGATGCGTATTATCATATAGAGTAAACGTAGTGCGAAAACGATCCATGGTTAACCGAATTAATTGCTCTGATGGACGATTATGTCGACCATAAAATGGACGGAGCTTGCGGTAAACTTCGCGAACTGAACCATTATTTTCGAAATAAATTTGCACGATTTGCAAGCGTTGTTCTTTTGTCAACCTGTTCATGATGAAATGGCAAACCAAACTAAATATTAATCACTTGGCAGCTGACAAAATGGCCGCCAGTTAAAAAAGTGATGCCAACTTAAAGTTCTATACCTCAATAAAAAACACCCTTTATATGAAATGTCTTATAATATATGAGCTCATATGTATATGGATATATAATTATGAAGCTCTTCATATGTGAGTCCATATATAGAAATAAGATGTAATATCATCAATCAAAAAAGCTTGCATTTTATTAACTCGATCTTTTTCTCTCTCTTATTTTACCACTGCTAAATTGCAAATCTATTAGAAAATACAAACGATATGCAAAGTCTTTATGCGTACAGACTCAACGTTTAAGAATAAAAACTCTTGTTACAAAAAAAAACATTATTGTAGGATTTTATATATTGTGGGCCTATTTAATAAATCAAATAATCAAAAGGAATGACACTTTCATTAATTTTATAGAAAATTACGGAATTCTCTATATATTTTTAAGAAACAAAGGGTGTTTTCGTAAATGCATCACTGCGCTGCAAATGAAAATTTAAATGTTCTAAATTGGTTCACTGAGGTAGATAACGCACAATTAAATATCAAATATGGTATACAAACATGATTACTACTAAAACAAATTATCAGCAAAGTTTTATTGCATTTTAAATAAAAGTTTGCACGTATAATGCAGAGCAGTGATGCTTTTACGAACACACCCTAAGTTCATATAACTGCAAAAATTATATTGAAAACAATTGTTAGTATAGAAAAATAATTATTTTTTCTTTTATAATTGCATTAGTTTTTAAGCTGATTTCTTAAATTATATTTTGTGCACGAATTGAGTTTTGTGTTTTTTTAATAATCGATTCACTTTTTCTCTTAAAATGTTGAATGAAATGTATTTTAGTTCGTTTTCATATATTTTGTTGGAACAAATGTTTCATTAAACACAACCCTTCTGTACAAAATCTTATAAAAAAATATTTTTAGTAATTAAATTTATTGCACAGCAGTGCGCTTTTTTGAATCAAGGGTGTATGAATATGAACTTTGCATACTGTATAGGGAAAATTTACACATACATGTATGTAGTGGTCGGACTTACCTTGGTTCCGCCCTAGTGGAAGACAGAGACGATTCTTTGTATTTTGTTTGTTTATTTTGATTTTCTTAAAACTATTTAGACTGTATTTCATTATGGTTTTATGAAATCATTTTTAGTTTTCTTAAAGTTATTTTATTTTATGTTTTCTTATTTTAATTATTGTCTTTGCCAATTCATTTTGTTTTCTTAAAGTTGTTTTATTTTATGTTTTCTTAGTTTTAGTTTACACCGCACATAATGTTCTAGTCGCTTTGAGTCTCTGTCTTCTACTGAACTTGTTTTCTTTTTCTTTGCTTTTGTGGTCCCCATCGTTTCATCTATTCTGTCACTGTTGTGGTCTTGTTGGATCCCTCGCGTCTACCCACCTTCTCAACCTCGTACCGATCATGCTTGAGCTTTTTGGTTACCTTGTAAGGATCCAGGAATTTGGGATTCAACTTTATACCAGCATCAAATTGTGTGCGGTTAATGGCGACTAATTCTCCAACTTCATACGCTGTGTCTAGAACTCTCTTTTTGTCGAAATTTTTCTTGTTTTCCTGTTGTATACGCAGAATGTTACTTACAGCTTCTACCCTGAATCTTTTCCGATCTTTATCCAATTCCCGTACCCAAAGTTCACCTAACAAATCTTCTAATTCAGAATCATCACTACATCTCATGTCTAAGCCCGTGAGCAATTTAAATGGCGCGATACCTGTACTTCTTGGGCAGTATTGTTTATAAGGCGTTGTACTCGGTCCACATGTTTGTACCAATTCATTGGTTTTTCAACGCATAACTTTGTCAGCATAGAAATAACTACACGATGTACCCTTTCGACTTGACCGTTCCCGCGCGGCACACCTGTTGTCGTCAAAAACTTTTGTATTTTTGTCCCTCGCAGTACTCCTTAAATTGTTTTGATGTGAAAGCTGAACCCCTGTCGGTTATAACCCTTGTTGGGTTCCCAAAAATCACTGCCTGTCTTTCTAGCCTATCGATTACCTCGTTAACTCCGGTGCTCTTGGTTGGGTATAACCAAACAAATTTGGAGAATGCATCCATCACTACGAATATTTGGTTATATTGTCTGTGTGTTGCTTCCATTGGACCCAAGTGGTCTAAATGATATGTGATCAGTGGATGATCAGCTTTGTCTATCGGACATAGGAAGCCCTCCTTATTTCCCCTTATGGCTTCTGACATTATATACTCAACACACAATTTAACAATTTTGTCGAGTTTTGTCTTAAGATCGGGTTTTTCGGGACGCAAAATGGCCTTGACGGTGCGCAATTTTTATGATCTCATGTTCCATGAGACTTGGCACAACGACTAGTTCTTTATTCGGGTCTTTGTGCAATATATCAAGCTTGACATAATAGTCATCATAGTCATTATAATCTAGGACTTTCCGTATGGCCTTTATCCATTCGTCCTGCATCTGTGCTTCTTTTATACGGTGTCTCAGTGAATCTTCCATCATAAGGTATGACGCTCGACTCAACGAGTCCACGTGTTTAATTTTTGACCCGGACCTATGTTCAACTTCATAATCGAATTCCTATAAAAATAGTGCTCACCATGAGACTCTGTGGGGAACGTCTTGCTTCCGCATCGTTAGCGCGAATCCGTTGCAATCGGTTACTATCTTAATCTTTAGCCCTAGCACATATACCCTCCATTTTTTTAACGCTTCTATCACCGCTAGTACCTCGAGCTCGTACGAGTGGTATTTCTGTTCTGTCGGCTTTGTCTTGCGGCTCATATATTCCACGGGATGCATTAACGAGTCGTCGCCTTTTTGTAAAAGGACCGCTCCATAGCCATGTATACTGGCATCCGTATGGATTTCCGTTACTGCATTCGGGTCAAAAAGTTTTAATATCGGTGAGGCCACCAACGAATTTCTCAACTGTTCGAATGCTACCCTTTCGCTGTCGCCCATTTTATACCTAGAACCTTTTCGCAAAAGATCTGACAACGGTTTGGCCACAATAGCATAATTCGGAATAAATCACCTGAAGTACGAGACCAGTCCTAAAAATCGTTCAATGGCCTTTTGATTATATGGTAAAGGGAAGTTTGCCACAGCGCTAGTCTTTTCCTCTGAAGGTCTTATTGTCGAGTTTTCTATAACGTAGCCTAGAAAGTTTATCTTTCTTTTGAAAAACTGGCACTTCCTCCATTTAATATCCACCCCGTTTGTTTCCGCGACCTTCAATACCCTTTTCAACTTCTCGATGCCCTCTTCCTCGCTTGCCGCAGGAATCACTCATCATCATTTATAAGGTCTCTAAAAACAACCGAAAGATATCTGCAGAATACTGCCGGAGAATTTGATATTCCGAATGCCCCGTAAAAAAATTCATGTACTTCACTATGCGTTACGAAGGCGGTATATTTGCGTGAGTCTGGTTCCATGGGAACATGAGAAAATTCGTTTCTTAGGTCTAGGGTGGTGAAAACTTTTGCTTCTTGTAGGTGTTGAACAACGTACAATTTTCTCATTTAGCTTGCGATAGTCGCAACAAAAACGTTTAGTGCCGTCTTTCTTGTTTGCAAGTACCACGGGAGCGGCATATTCTGAATGACTCGGTCGTACTATACCCTCCTTAAGCCATTCCTTAACCTGTTCATCTACTATTTTCTGATCCCTTAATGGCATTTTTCTAGGCGTCTGGCTAATGCGGATATTCTTTGGGTTTCGCAGGTTTGTAAGTCTTCACTAAACTTTTTACCTGTCTAAGTGTCCCACTTGACCACCTACAAGGTCCAATTCTTCATCGACAGAATTTTCTAACGCCGCGGAATGGATAATATCCCGGAATTCTACTTGTAATTCACCTATTGGACCGGGGTCCCTGTCAACAACAACCTTTTTCAGTTCTTCGACCAACACCTTTTTTCTAAACTCCGCGCCCTTATCATCTATCACCAAATCAACCTGGTCAAAAATATCGTTGCCCAAAACAATGAAATATATAGTAATATATCCCCCTCTTTGACTACGTGAAAAGTGATCTCTAACTCGATGTTGTCAATTTTAACTAGCGTCGTGAAATCTAGAGTCGTTATGATTTTACCTCCAATACCAACTAGCGTTTTGTTAGAAGGTTGGAGGTCAAAGTCACCTAAAACGAAGAGTGCGTCCTATTTGATAGCGCATATTATCGCTGCCAGTATCTACAATTGCTGTCATAGTTTTTCCTAAAATCTCTATATCTCTGAATATTCTTCTGGAAGGCGCCATAATACCATATGAAAGGGTATGTACATTGTCATTTCCCCTAGCAGCGTTAACATTTTTTTCGCTCTTGATCTCTTTCTTCCCCTCGACCTTGCATTCGTATGCCTTATGCCCTATGCCAACACACTTGAAGCATTTGATACCTCCAGTGTTACACAAATTCGACAAATGGCCCATTTTACCACATTTATAGCACCGTTTTGTGCCCTTTGTTTCCGTATTATCTCTAACGGGCAGCTTTGATTATGTTCCCATAGAATTTGATGATTCTAGCGTACGCACCTTATCGTAGATTTTCATTTTCTCCTTCAATTCCGCTAGTGTTCTGGACTGGTATAAAACCGATTTGTTTAGTCTGTGATCCCTTCTATGAAATATTGGATCAAACTTTCTTCATCTAAATTTATGGGCTGCCCTATTTCCTGTAAGCTATACAAATATTCTCTGAGTGTCTCACATATTCTTTTCTTTCGATTCTTCAACATCTTATGCACTTCTAACGAGGAAAGCTTTGTCCCGAACTCTCTTACCAGCCTGAACTTCAGTGAGAGCCAATCTCTAATGCCGGATTGACTTCTGCCAAAAATCTTGGCTGCACCTGTTAACAACTGTTTTGCGTAGATGTATTTCTGAAGACTCGAATTCTTCAATCCATTGCCCAATTTCTGGCAATCCATCACCAGAAAATGTTGAGACCGAGTCCTTAATGTCCCTTAAGGTAAAGCTACTACGGCCATCGTATCCTCATATTCGGAAGGGGGGTTCGAATCACCTCTTCCCGAATTTCATTCTTCTCCAAATTTTGTGGGGGTTTGATTCGAATCTACTCTTTCTGACTTCCCGTCTTCCCTAGTCAGGTCAAAGTGCTCTAACAGTCTTTCCCTCAACATTTTCTTATTGTCCGTCTTGGGTAGTTCAAGTTCGTCCAACTTATTACGTAGCCCTTCTACGTTTAACGACAAAATTTCGTCTTTGTCCATATTTTCACAACTTTGTACAGTCAGCGGTTTACAATATTTTAATTTTAAAAATGATTTCTTATAATACTATTTAATGATAATATATAATGACAATGGTTATATTAAATTTATTGCTAAAGTTTATTATTTTTCTAAAAAAAACTCTAATCAAATAGTAAATTGATTTTTATTTTAGGGCGGAAAATTGCAGCTTTTACAAAATTTCCTTTAAGTCCGCAGACGGAAATGTCTTTCCCAAATCCACTTTTCTTTCCCAAGTATAAACGTAACTATTAAGAATTTCACCAAGTTCACACAGAACTTCTAAGTAGTAGGGAACTTGGCATTCGGGGACAATTAAAATTGTAAAATTTTCAAATTTTAATTACCCAAATTTTAAAATTCTTGGAAATTTGTGAAATTTGATACCTACGAGGGTGGTTCAATAAGTCCGTCCAATTTTTTGTTTACATAAGGAGTTTTTTGTTTACATAAGGATTTTTTTTATTACTACATACGAGGGCGGTTCACTAAGTCTGGTTTTTTATGACCGTGGAAATTTATATGTATGTATGTTTGTGGGGTGGATTAAGGGGTTCCATAAGATTAAGATTTCATAAGTATACATATATGCCGACGGGAAAATCATGAAAATGATTTTTCCTAATACTAACGGGAAAATCATGAGTTGATTTTTCCTAATACCAATGGTGAAATAGTGAAAATTAATTTTTCCTAATGCCGACGGCAATGCATGATAATTTTTCCTAATGCCGACGGCAATTCATGATTATTTTTTTCAAATGCCTACCGCAAAACATGAATATTATTTTCAAATGCCGACGGTAAAACATGATTATTATTTCCTAATACCAAAGGGAAAATTGCCGGTGTTGCCAGACTGTAGAAATTTGTTATCGTAATACTATATCAGCAATATCAGAGAAAATAGATTTGATGACTACTAGGCGATTCTCATATGAATCGTGGGAATGTGTATGTGCGATTTCCTCACGCTAATAAATTATTTATCATACCGACATATTATGATGTAAAATGTTCTCATGTCTGTGACCACCCCTAATGCTTGTGTGTGGTGGGTCCAGTTTGATTGTCGCTGGCAATTTTATATTGTGTTTAGTTGTTTAAGAAATATATTTGTATGTATGTACATTTGTATGTATGTATGTACATTTGTGCGATCGTGAGAACTTGTGCGTGGAATATTTTGTTGAATATTTGCAACGCAGTCATTTCTTTGTCTACGATTATTTTAAAGTAGAGAAACAAAAAGTATAAATTTGCAAGTAAGCAAAAAAGTTAACTTCTCCTCCTCCCCACGTCCTTCTATTCCCTTTATGTAGTTTGTATTTGAAATAAGAAAAGACTTGTACATTCTTTTATTTTGTATACATTGTTTAAAATTTTTAAAATATATACATTATTATTTTAAAAAGTAAAAAGGTCATTTAAAACAAGACATTTCTTTTGTTAGTAAAATAGCATTTTTTTAATGCGCATACACCAAATTTATGATAATTACAATAAAAATATTCTGGATACTTGATTTCCATTTGTTTAAAGTTGATGCAGCCTATATCCTCAACGTTAGAAATTTTTCGGTGTAAAATGTTTTCCAACCATCGTCTTTTTTCTTCACCTTTTACATATATTTTAGAACATCTTGCGTTGGCTTTTAAAAAATTGCAAACGCTATGAAACGAAACTGATCCAGCAGTCCAGCTTAGGTGACGATAGTTTTTTGTTAGCCACTTTGCTTCTCTTTGCTTTTTTATTGATAAGCATTTAAAATCAAATGGTGGTTTTATAATGAAATTGTTATATTCATAATTGTTGAAAACAATCGCTACTTCTTTTGCGATGAAATCGTTTGAATTAGTTTTGAAACCTTGTACGTCTATAAAAATTATGTTATTTTCCATATTATTCAATTTATAAGACTTTTCGAACTTGTCCTTTGATGGGTATATATTCTATTATACGATCATGAACAAGAATGCAGTAAGCTGATGTCTTTGCTGCAATATTAGTTGCTGTTTCAAATTCAATTTTTATATCAATCGGTTCATTATTGAGCGATTCATTCTGATGACTGACATCTACTACAATAATAGGAGCTTTTAAACTCTGATGCAGTTAGAAGCGGTTGAGATTCTTTCATATAGTAGCTTTGTTGGAATCTTAGATACATATCATATAGAATTGCATAACGTTCATTTTTAAATTTTATGTTTAGATAATCATACGGGTATGAGACTGAATTTAAATGTACTTTTAAATTAGTCAAATCACAATGAACAAACTTATTTTCTTGTTGAAAATCGATCAACACAAAACGGGGGCGTTCTCTATTTGCAGCCAGTTTAACATTGCAAATATGGTTAGTTCCTGTGTTTAATTGGGGATTAATATGACAATCCCAACTGCGAAATGCCATGGGTATAGAAACACCATTGTTAATAATTTTAATCATATTCAATTTGCTAAGGTCAGATAACACAGTACAACAGCCAATCTGGGGGGTGAGAAATTCCAAGTCAAGGTGATGGTACTAGGTCAGTATAGTAAAACCCTCAAATATTTTTTTTTAAAATTCATAAAAAATCCAAAATGGAAAAAAGTGCCAAAACTAATTACTTTCGCGTAAAGTAACATAACTCATGAGCAAAAAACACGAAATTAATAACACTTGATCCTTTTTTCCGTTTTGGATTTTTTATGAATTTAAAAAAAAAAATATTTTTTGCCTAAAAATTTTTTTGCCTAAAAATATTTTTTTTTTTAAATTCATAAAAAATCCAAAACGGAAAAAAGGATCAAGTGTTATTAATTTCGTGTTTTTTGCTCATGAGTTATGTTACTTTACGCGAAAGTAATTAGTTTTGGCACTTTTTTCCATTTTGGATTTTTTATGAATTTAAAAAAAAAATATTCGAGAGTTTTACTATACTGACCTAGTACCATCACCATGACTTGGAATTTCTCACCCCCCAGATATATTTTTAGGCAAAAAAATATTTTTTTGCCTCCACAAATTTATTTTTAACTTCGAAAGTGTTGCACATATAGGAAAACGGTATAGAAACAGATTAGAGATATTGTAATTCTTAATTTTTCTAAATTTGTTTCATCAAAATCGGACAAGTGAAAAAGAAAAAATTTAAAAGGTCATAAAAAAAACTGACACATACGAACGCCAAACCCTTTGAGGGTTTTACTATACTGACCTAGTACCATCACCCTGACATGGAATTTCTCACCCCCCAGACAATAATCCCAAAAATGTTCCACAGTGTAATTGAACATGAGGTATTCTCCATGAGATGAGTGAAATTGTAAGTTTATCTTTTTCAGTAGAAACACTCGAGCGTAGAAGATCTTCGTACTTCTTATTGCGCAAGAGTATCAATTCATGTTTTCCATTTAATATAACTTTGTTGTAGTCTTCAGCGAATCCTAGAAGCATTTTTAGAGGTACATAGAAATTGACATACATGAGTGACATCGTCAATTTTGTTCCATCCAGCATTTTGCATCACATTGCTTTCTGTTGGTGATAGAGAAACCAAGTTTTATGGTGGTCGTGGATCCTAAATACCTTGTATGATCAATTTCAATTCCATTGAGCTCATAGCGAATTTCATCAAATATATATGCCACAAAGTTGTTTTTTAATTTAAAGTTCTCTGAAGCAGAAGATTTAGGAGTATTATCATCGGCAACAAACCCCTCTACATAAATGTAGCTCTCACTAGGTAGCACGTACAAATCTTGATTTTGTATTGAAATTCTGATTTCATCATTATTGTTGTAAGATTGTAAGTATGGTCCTTTTTGATTATATTCTCATCAGAGAAAGGTTTATCTAAGACATCTATTATTGAACTCATTTTGTCTTCAATTTAAAATTCAAGGACTAGAAAATTTTTATTTGATGTTAGTGATTTCTGTTGAAGTGGTCGCTTTAATGTTGTTGTTCTTGCTGCTATATTTTTCAATGTATTTGTGTTGTATATTATCATTATTTAGTTGACCTCAAATGTATTCGTATTGTAATTTCCTCTCCTCGAAAATTAATTAAATCACCGTGTTGATCAACTACGCGCAGCGCTAGTGAACTTATCTCTCTTTTGTTCACAGGTAAATAGATGAGATTTCTTGGAACCTCATCTATTTTATAGCCTGGAGACACATTAATCTGAAATTCATGAAGTGTATGCGATTTGGAGTTATTCATATATGTGTTAATAGCGATACTACTCTCAATTCGTAAGAGATTCACTTTAAAAATATTAACTGGAAGATCTGAGTAATAATATTTGTTTGCTGTTAGGATTTTGCTATTGGACCCTAAAAGTTTTCCAATTGTGTTGTCTTTGTTAAGATATACAGGATCTTTGGAACTATTAACTTTAACTTGCATTTTATTGTTATTGGCTTCAATACAAATCTTATTTTCTGGACAGAGTCGTTTGTATTGCTCTTGTATAAAATCTACAATATCATTCAATTCGTAAGATCCAAATGGTATTTCAATTGTATATTCCCCTATATGAAACATATTGTTGTAGGTGTCTACATTTGGAATACTGTTGTATGAATGAAAATCAGTTAGAGCACACTCATATGCACCATGCAATTCAATAGGAGGAAAGTAACTAACAGATAATTCTGATGAGTTAGAGCTCAGAGTAAGTGTTATTGACATTATAACAGACTGATTACAATTAAATAAAGTTTAGTACACAGTATGGTTTATATGCATAATTTACATATTTATTTCATTTTCTTATTTTAAAATTAACATTAGTTTCTTAATATTACTGCTATTGTTGTTGATGGTGGCGGTGTTCAGCTATAATATTTCATTCTTACTTATCCAAGAATTGTGCTGATTAGAAAATCCCAACCATTTAACGTATGCCTCCTTTCCTTTAGTTTTAAGAACCTTTTCAACTAGATATGTATTTGGATATCTAGTTTTCGAAAGTTCTTCAGTATAGAATCCACCTTTAATAGGATTACCAAGATAATCTTTTAATATGAATGTTGTAGGATTTGTATTTTGAACTCTTGTAATTGTAAAAATTTCTGTGGTACAATTTGGAGTATAACCTTTTTCAAATGTATGCTTATATTTGCTTATGCGTACATGATCTCCTACATTAAATTTCGACATTTTATACATTTTCAAATGACTGTATACTGTATTTAGTAGGTTTTGCTCATTTGTTGAGTTGACTTTAATCGGAGACATTTTAATGGTGCGATAAACTTTTCTATTGTATGCATTAATTAAATCTTTGTATATATCAATCCACTTATATGAACCATTAAAGCTAAATTCTTTCCACATCGTTCCTTTCAATGTTCTGTTAAATCGTTCTACTATTGATGCTTTCATACTACTATATGTTGAGTAGTGATTAATGTTATATTTATCCAGTAATTTTCCAGTGTTTGTTGAAAAATTCTTTACCATCATCTGTTTGTAAGTTTTTTGGTAGTCGTTCTAATTCAAAAATATTTTCCATCGCCTTGGTTGTTTCGAGTGCAGTTTTAGTTTTTAGTGGTACTGCCCATGCAAATTTTGAAAATGTGTCAATTACAGTTAACAAAAATCGATAATTTCTGTTTCTCTAGAATAGATCCCCATTTCAATTAAATCAGCTTGCCAAAGATCATCTATTCCTTTCATTACAACTCTACGACGCATAAAAACTTTTCGAGCAGTTGGTTTACTAAATTTCTTTTTGAAGACATTATGTTGTTTTACAGATTTTTTGGAGAGTGTTGTGATCTACTTGACGCATTTTCAGCTATTGATATTTTCCAATCTATAAATTTTCTCATTAAGCTGTTCAATTTGTTCTTCAAAAGAAGATTTAATTTTTAGAATGTCTTTTTGAATTTCATAATTGCCTTCTATATCTAATTTTATTTCGCGTTGTAGCTCCTTGATTTGCATTTGAATATCTTCTCGAATTATATTCCCTTAAAGTATGTTAATAATTTCTCTTCTAGTTTTTTCGATTTGAGTTTGCAGAAACAATTTATTGATAACATCGTTTTCCTCCAGAGCTTTTGCAACATTTTTGATTCTTTTGTTTTGGACATCAGTGTTGTTGTTCATATTCACAAAGAACCCCAGCAGTTATCTTTTAAATAATGTCCAAATTTATCAACAGACATACTTTATATACATATGTATATATTTATTAAAGTTAATGTATTATATTTGCTTCACGTAGTTCTTCAATAATTGATACAATCTCGTTATTGTGATTAGTATGACCTGCAGCTTGTGATGCAAGCAGTAGTCGAAGACGATCTACTAACTCATTTGGGTCATCCCAGTATATATAGTTTGGCTTATGGGCGTTAAATTGCATCAATCCATCACCTAAATATCTACCTTTTGACTTAGATCCTGTTGATTAGGATAAATTCTTCTGAGTTTTCCCGTCAATAAATTTCTTGATAATATATTTATATTTGTATCCTCTAGTACCCTTGATTTTACCATCAGGTTTATAGTCTCTGCTATAGGCATTAGTAGTAGTTAAAATCTTTTTATAGATTTCGAGTTCAAATTTATCATAGTTTTTTGGTGTTTTATGAAACATTAGAGAAAATAGTCCTGGTGTTAGAGCCCATATTTGACCACCAACTTGTATTTTATCATCATTCAATTTGAGGTTACTATTGCCAAATTTCCATTCATTATTGAAATCTTTATGTGGACCATAGTTTGTATCTAATTCATTTCTTGCTTCCAAGACTGATAAGTCAGTATAAGTGTCATCGGTATTGGAAGTCTGTGAGTAGAAATCATCGTCATCATCATTCTCATTATTAGCATCATTAAATAAGATGGTATTATCAAATATTGTTTCTTTAGTGTACTTGTCTCTATCTTGACTGATGTCTTCTGACGCTTTAAACTTGTATTATTTTCAACTTTTGTCTTCATTTTAGTTTCTTCTTTTATTGGAATTCTTTCAATATTTTTAGAACTATTTATGAATTCTTTTAGAGGTTCTGTTATAGGTTTAAATGTATTTCTTAGTTGTTCACGTGTATCTATTTCTCCACTTTTTATACTACACCAACTGCTTTAAGACTTTTTCATCCATGTTTGCAAACACAGCAAATAGTAGATCAGCTATCAGCTATTATATCAGGTATCAGCTATTACATCAGCTTATCAGGTACCTGGTCTGGTTTTCAGGTCAGCTTATCAGGTATCAGATCAGTTATAACAAATAGATGTATGAAGTTTAAAGTTAGATTAATAACTAAAGGTAATCTTTTATGAGTAGTTGTTTATATAGTTATGAAATATTCAAATTGCTTTCTGTAGCGACCATCGTTTAATTCGTTATCTTTGCTTATCATCAAAAATCCATATTTATCCTTCCAACATTCTCGACAATTTTCTTGAAACTTTTCATAGCTCATATCGCTGGCAACATGATCCCTCTAAAAGTGCTTCATATTTGTCCCAATAGAATTTATTCTAGGGATATTGAACATCTCGTATGTGCAATAAACGACTCCAAGAGTTGCTTGCATATGAAAAAACTGAATCTCTTAAAACTTATCTGGAAAACCTCGATGTCTCACCAGCATCTAATTACTCTTTATGGCGCGCTGCGAAAAAGCTTAAAACACCCGTTGAGTTTAAACCACCTCTGCGCACTTCTATCGGAGGTTGGGCAAGAAGTGATACGGAAAAAGGTAACTTGTTTGCAAAGCATTTAAAATCCGTATTTACCCCAAACAGATGTACTGCTGCTGTTGATTTACCGAGGGTAGTTGCTCTACCCCCTCGACCCTTAAAGTTTAAGATGCGTGACGTACAGAAACTAATTGCTGAACTCAACCCGAAGAAAGCTCCAGGTATTGATGGAATTAGTAACAAGATGCTGATGAATTTGCCACGTATTGCAATTAGAATCCTTCTATTTATTTTTAATGCCATATTAAGACTAGAGTATTATCCACACCTCTGGAAGCTTGCCAAGGTCAAAATGATTCCAAAGCCGGGCAAAGACCTTACCAAGGCTAAATCGTACAGGCCAATAAGTCTACTATCAACAATGTCTAAACTTTTCGAAAAACTGCTCATGATAAAAATGTCCCCAATTCTAATTGGTAGTGGGTGCATACCAGACCATCAGTTTGGTTTTAGGAGTCAGGATAGCACCATTGCACAATTCAATTTATAAGAAGAACTATTGAAGAAAAGAAATATTGTTCGGCCCTCTTCATTGATGTTTCTCAGGCATTTGATAAAGTGTGGCATGAAGGCCTTATTTTAAAATTGAAATCATATCTACCAATAAATTTTCCGAAGCTATTGGAAAGTTATATTACTACCCGGAAGTTCACGGTTGTTGAAAGAGACTTCATTAGTGTGCCCGAATCTATGTCTTCCGGTGTGCCACAGGGGAGCATATTAGGGCCAGTTTTGTATTTGATTTATACTTGTGATATGCCTTTGAGCAGCAATATCCATACATCTACATTTGCCGATGATACAGCCTGCCTTAGTATGCACGAAAACCCTCACGAGGCTTCCCGATATCTACAAGAACATATTACACAGCTGGAACTATGGCTAAACTCATGGAGAATTAAAGTTAACGAACAAAAGTGTGTTCAGCTAATATTTACCCTGCATACAGAGACTTGTTCCCCAATTCTAATCAACAATCAAGTTGTTAATCAACATTCACATGTAAAATGCCTTGGTATACACCTTGATCGACGGCTTACATGGAAACACCATACTGACTCAAAGCTAACACAAATGAAACTTAAATTAACTCAGATACATTGGCTGATTGGTAGAAATTCAACACTCAGTCTAGATTGTAAACTTTTAATATACAAGTCGCTTTTGAAACCCATATGGTGCTACGGAATACAGCTAAGGGGCACTGCTTCAGCTTCCAATATAGACAGAATCCAACGAAGGCAAAACCAGATTGTAAGACTAATAACATCGGCTCCATGGTACATCAAAAATTCAAATTTACATCGTGATTTAAATATGCCACTAGTGACTGAAGAAATTAAAAAATGCGCAGGCAAATATTTAACAAAACTTGAGTCTCATCTTAATCCACTTGCTCCTAACATCTTGAATTTTACTGGACACATCCGCTTAAAAAAGAGGGACACTATGACTCTAATACTCAACACTCCAGATGAAACAGCTTGAAAATATTTTTGTGCTTAATACGATATTTATGTATTATTGATTACTATCACTAAGCTTATGCCTGACACTGGTTGGGCCTAATTCTTATATCTAGATTTAAGATTTGAAAACTTATTGTTAGTTCATTTTTTGAAGATACAATAAATAAATATACTCATAAAAAAAAAATAAAAATAAAAAATATTTGTCCCATCTTGTTTAAACATTATTATAACATTTGCATTGTCTCTTATTAAATGCTTGGGAATTCTTGTATAAGTTTGACACAAGTAGAATGAATTAATATCCTTATGTTGTCCCATGCAAAAATATGTACGTATATTATTCTGCTTCTCCCATGCAACATCATCAAATATCATAATTGAATTAGTTTTAGCTTCTTCAGGTGGAATAACTGATTCATTATCACTGAATGTATAATATCCAATACCTTTAATTGGTGAAATTAATTTCTTTAGGTACTCATATTTAGATTGATATAGAGATTTTGAGTATAAATAGATGTTTTCAAACTTGAATCCATTAGGACTTTCTAGCAAGCCAATCATAACATTAGTCTTTCCACAATTTGATGGTCCCACTATTAGAGCACGAATAGAATGCGGTAAGAGAGGGCTGTGCTTTATTTTTGAACTGATGTTCGCTGAATCATCAATATTACGAACTAAAATATTTTTATGTTGTTTTACTAACTGCATTTTTGCAACTAAATGCATTTCATATATATTACCTCTTATATAGGAAAAATTAGATAATATGGTTATACGATATCAGAAAACTTTTAGTCATAAAAACACTGTCGTTGGAGGAGGTATAGTAGACAAAATAATAAACTCTCTACCTGTTGAACTTCATCTTCCTGGATATCAGTTTAAATCGAGGTGATAAAGGAATTAATTTATTGGACACTGCGTGTAAAAATCACGATATTGCTTATTCCAAAAATAAGGATTTAAGTATCAGACATAAAGCTGATAAAATACTTGAAAACTCCGCTTGGGATCGAGTTTTATCAAAAGATAGTAGTCTTGCTGAAAAATCATTTGCATATATGGTTACTAACGCAATGAAAGCCAAAACCAAATTTGGTATGGGTGTGGTGAAAAAGAAATATGTTAAAAAGAACAAACTAAATGGTAAAACACTATTTAGAACTATAATTAGAGCTGCAACAAAAATACTAAAAAAAGAAAAACCATTAGATATTAACTCAGGTATTAAAATTGCACGAAAAACTATTAACAAATCATTAAAAGGAAGAAAATCTCAAATTATAGTACCAAGTGTGATACGTGTCCCAAAAATTTGTGGTTTTTTACCTCTAATACCGATTTTATTTGCTCTGGGTGCAATTGGTAGTCTAACAACTGGAGGTGCAGCTAAAGTGTAAATGCAAAAAATCAACTTGATGAAACAACTAGACATAATAGAGCGATGGAGTCTATAGCAGTTGGAAAAGGACTTTACTTAAAACCATATAAAAAGGGTTATGCTTTAGTTCACAAAGAGATATCAAAAAACTCTTAGAGATGCTGCCCAACAGACCACTTTCTGATGTGGACCTAAACCGCTTCTCCATAAATAATCCATATTTTAGAGGTGTTTTCATGTTGAATACTCTACCAAAACGAACAAAGAAAATTGAATGTGGAATAATCAATTTAGATGTATCAACAGGACCTGGTACACATTGGGTAGCATATTATAAAAACATCAATGAAAAAGAATATTTCGACAGCTTTGGAAACTTACAACCTCCTTCAGAAGTAGTCAAATATCTTGGTACAAATATTAAATACAACTATAATCAACATCAGAATTTTAATACATTTACCTGTGGACATTTATGTCTTAAATTTCTTTATGAAATAACTGAAAATATTAAATAAAACACAAACATTTATATTTTACAAAACTCTTTAATGTCTTTTTATTCATAATTTAAAAAACGTAATTAATATAATTTATTGCCAGACAGGATATTGGGAATTTTGAATTAGAAATTCACTCAGCTCATTCTCAACGATTAGGTTTTCTTCACCTTCTCTACTTAGGCAATATGATCCGCTCGAGAGATCTTTAATATCGTCATCTGTTAAAGTATTATATCGTTTAGAATAGTATATTTCATGGACGTGTCAAGCTCCTTTACGTGGATTAAGGTTTTGTTGTTTAGAGAATTAAATTTTGAAATTAGATTTGTTGTGGAGTCCATTTTTTTTATTTAGTTCTTCTCAGTTTGAATGTTTAACTGTTAATGATCTTAAAAGTAGCGATGATGACTTCAAGAAGGCTAATCGAAAATAATTATGGTGAAATAGTGAATAAGTGGGGGATAGTGATAGAGAGAAAGAGATAGTTATAGAGAGAAAAGGGTTAGAGAGAGAGATAGAGTGCTAAAAAGAAATATGGAATAGCGATGATAGTATAGATATTTGAAAAATTTAAAGAACAAATTAGTCTTAAAAAAACCTTCCAACATTCATCATCATTCACTTATCAGCAAATAAAATGAGCCAAATTAGACTTACTCTAAAACAATTTATAAGAGATTTTAAAATCTTCAGGCTTTTTGATCATTGGGAGATGATAAAATTTTTCCAAAATATGCTGGATGAGAACGAAGAATATGGCGTAATAGAAGATGAAGACAACACAGAAGGGCATTTTGGAAACTGCCCATGGTACGATCCGAACTGTGAGGAAGGACCTGATACTTGTAGATGTACAATACATTTTTAACGGAAAAGTATATTAGAACATCTAATAATTGGATACTATGAAATGTTTCCATTATTATAAATAAAATATTTAAGAAATTAAATTAAATGGTATTATTAACAGAAATAAAATAATAAAATTGTATTATCAAAATATTCCTTGTTTTGTGTTATTTTTTCTAAAGGAAAATTAGGAATCATCTGTTCGATTAGAAAATAACAGAAACTTGTATATAGTGAAAAATATAAGGACTTATCCGATTATCTAAATTGTTGGTCTTTACGAAAATATCTAATGAAATTTAATGGAATTTCATAATATTGTGAAATTTAATTTTTCTTGTGCAGAACCCCTCAAGGAAACTTTAACAAGACTGTGCATGATTAATTTAAATATAAATAAAACAAAAATAATGTAAACAAAAATTTGCAAATAAGCAAAAACAACAAATTTTTTGATGCAACTAGTACATCAAGTAGAGAAACAAAATACATGCATATAAGACTGTTGTTGTTAAAATTTCTATTTAGCAAATTTAAGATGAAATAAAAAAGCATTTCCATATTTCATTCTGTTTTCAATATTTTATTTAAAATTTTTTCTTAAAAAATTCTTATGTATATGTACATCACTTTTTGTCTTATTTTTACAATAAAATATTTTTCTTAATAACTAAAATTGTATACATTAATTTTTAATTAATTTTATACGTTTTCTTGCATTCTAGCAATCTCTTCTAGCAACATTTCAAGTTCGTATTCAGGGTTAGTTTCCTTAATACGAAAATTATACCATGCATATGTGTTAATATTATTAGATATAATTTTTCTTTTATCGTCTCCATAACTTAAGACTACCTTATTTAACTGACTAGTATATATTTAATGTAACTTAGATTTAAATGTTAACATATTATCATATACATTAGATTTATTAAATAGACAATTTTTATAAGAGGCTAAACTATACTTATCTAATATTGCTCGCTTTACCCCCTTCGATTTTTTAGTGTCATTTTGGTTTTGTACACTAAATGAGTACATCTTTGAACGCAGCCCAACAAACTCTGTCATTATCTTACCGCAATTTTCATCCTTCATCATACCTAAAACTTTTTTATTAACTAGTGGAAGATTATAAATATTGTCTGCAGGGTAGTCCGATGTATCAAATTGTTGTTCTATGTCATTCTTTATGTCAGCATAAAAGTCGTCCGTTTTTATTGTATAAATAAAAGAGTCTGTGTCCATATAGTTTAATGAGAGTTTTGTCTTGAACTTAGGTTGCATGTACCCGTAATGGAAATTATACATTTTCCATTTGGAAAGCTCCAGTACGTAAAATCCTAAGTAAATTGGTTTATTGTATTATGTCTTGACTCTATTCATTTCGATAGCTACCAGATCTTCGGAAAATATAGATAAACTATGAAAGTTGGGTTTGGATATCCAATATTGTGCCCCCAAATGGTTCCGATTTGTTCTGTTCCAATTTTGGACAATTTTAACATCTCTCCTCTTGTCCATATTTTCCATGGTTTTACCATACACTGCATTATTGAGAAGTTTGAAAAAGCTTTTTTCAAAAGCATTTTTAGCAGTGGCTCTATGTCTGGTATTTAGGTCAATATAGCCTTGTAACCATGGAGATTGTTTAAATGCTAGAATACGATGCGTTTTCTTTAAAACTAAGCCATATTCTAAGCATTGTTTCAGAACTCTATAGTGTATCACATATGATTGCTTTGTAGAGAAATCGGTTAACAACTTGTTATACTTCGTTTGCATAACTTTTTTATTTTCCGCGCAAAAAGGAAGGTCATTATGCAAGTCATGTAGGTGGGAGGATAATCCAAAGTGACCTCATATACATAACCGTCTGTTCCATTGTCAGCTATGCTTTTAGGGTCCAGACTCAGCTCGTCATGCGATAACCATCTGAACCCACCATAAAGAAGATATTCCGACATCGCCCAACCGTAGAGATTGTTTGCGTCTAAGTATACAAGAAATTCTGAAGGCTTTTCTTTATCAAAATCTTGCAAATACTTATTATTTGCCTTTGAATATCTTTGAGTACACTGTACGATTCCCCCACCTATACCTTTTTTCATAAAATTGTACATGTATATGTCCGTCAATAATTCTAATTCAATTTTTGTATATTTTAACATTGCATCCCAGGAAAGTCCAGGAGCTGTATAATATTGACATGGATCCAGCTCATAAATACCCTTGCAAACTTTTCTAAAGTTCTCGAAAATATCTGTTAGTAAGAGGACGTCTGTTTTTAAGTAAAGTTCCATATAATCTTTCATTGTTTTGCAACCAAAAGTATTTCATACCTCTACAGCATGTGAGTATTCCTCTAAAGAACACTCTTTATTGTTCAGCTTATTAAAAAAATCACTGCGTGAAGGGAGCTGACATTCATCTAGTTTTTGGAATGAGTTTAGGTACTCATACGGAAAAATACCTTTTTTCTTAATGAGCTGAAACTTTTTCTGACTGAAATAAGGATCTTATAGTGCTGAAATCATTATCTGACAAATTGCAAGCCAATGATTCCAAACTATCAGCCATAAAGCGTATTGTATCAAGAAATCTTATTTGAAGCTTATGACCATCACTCATTTCTGAAAATTGGGAGAGGGATGTATAAATCTCCTTATTGAGAGGGAGTACTTTTAGTTGCATTGAAATTTCACCTAGTTCTTTAATAAAGATGCGAGTCATAATTTGAGTAGTTGTGAAAGTAAACTGGTATAAACTTGGGGATTTGGTAATTTAAATTACAGTTATTGTGAGCTGCACCTCTATATTTACCACTAATGTGGCAATGATCTCTAACTAAATTTTTGACAAATATGACAATTCACCGCACTATAAAAATTATAAACATCAGAAGGGGATAAAGTATCTATTTGCCTATTATTTACTAAATAATTATTCTATATTTCCTCACAATCTTTAATTAAATATGTCACGAATTTTTTTGAGGCATCTTTCCCTGTATAAATCCTTAACTTATCTAACTTATTGCTATGGAGACACTTAATATAATAGCTAAATGCACAAGGACTGTGCTTTCTGATAAGACTGGTTTTACTTCTTAACCTATCACTAATGTCTTCTAACATACATTCGAAGTCCGCATATACTACGAAGGGCACATCCATTTTTCTCTGATGCCCTTTAAACTGTAGGATAGCATCCGCACCTGATGGCATAGTTGTAACGATTTTGCCGCATTCCCCCTTATGATTAGTCATTCCACTCACGCTATGAGTGTACTGGAGACAACTATTGCAGAAATGTACCTTTTTTCTTAATGAGCTGAAACTTTTTCTGACTGAAATAAGGATCTTATAGTGCTGAAATCATTATCTGACAAATTGCAAGCCAATGATTCCAAACTCTCAGCCATAAAGCGTATTGTATAAAGAAATCTTATTTCAAGATTATGACCATCGCTCATTTTTGTAAATTGGGAGAGTGATATATAAAGCTCCTTATTGAGAGGGAGTACTTTCAGCATTGAAATTTCGCCTAATTCTTTAATAAAAAGTGTGAGTCATAATTTGAGTAGTTGTGAAAGTAAACTGGTATAAACTTGGGGATTTGGTAATTTAAATTACAGTTTTTGTGGGCTGCACTCTAAATTTCCCGCTAATGTGACAGTGATCTCTAACGCGATCTTTACCTAATTTTTTTTGACATATATGGCAATTCACCGCACTATAAAAATTAGAAATATCAGAAGGGGATAAAGTATCCATTTGTCTATTATTTACTAAATAATTATTGTATATTTCTTCACAATCTTGAGTTAAAAATGCTACAAATTTTTGTGAGGCATTTTTCCCTGTATATACTCTTAACTTATCTAACTTTTTGTCATGGAGACACTTAATATAAAAACTAAATGCACAAGGTGTATGCTTTTTAATTAAGCTAGTTTTGCTACTTACACTATCACTTATATCTTCTAATATACACTCAAAGTCTGCATATACCACCATTTTTTTTTGATGTCCCTTAAAGCTCAGAATTGCATCCGGTCCTGATGGCATAGTTGTTACTATCTTGCCACATTCTGCTTTATGATTAGACATGACGTTCTCCCCATGCGTATACTGCAGGCAGCTGTTGCAGATATATAGCTTATCATGGTGCTGCGCTATCTGCTTTAAAAGCCTGTGAATGATAAAAAATAAAAATAGATAAAAATTAATAAGTAAAATGTACATATTTTATAAAATATATAAAACCAATATATGTATCATTAAACTAAAGAGTTGTATAATTTTTTAACTTACCTTGATATATTCTTTATCAAAATGTAGTGATGAGCTGCAGCATTCTCTAAAAGGAGCAAGTTGACGTGGTTAATTTTCTCGTCCTTGGTCACATAATAAAGACCAATGATTTTATCAGCTGCCTCATCATACCCAAATACGTTAACACTTATTGTAGGATTGTTCACCTCGAACTCTTTGATTTTGTTTAGTACTAATAGGAACCTTAAATTGATGAAATTTAACGCTACACCATTTCGCGTAACAATCGTCTCTGCAGTAATGTCAGGGATGTTATAAGAACTACAACGTTTTGGCCGATCGTATTTCGTAGTATCCATTGCAGCAATCAGGCACCACTTGAAGCAATATGCATTGCTGTTTTCTATGTTGATGCAAGCAAATCTTCTTACTAATTTTTCTGGAGTAGATATATAATTTGAACCTTTAACGATAGATGCTTTATTGATGCTTATTTTCGCTCGAACTATACGTATCAAAGTCCAACCAGAGTCCCTCTCTTGGAATTCGGACATTTTGGTTGAAATCTCCTCAACCTGCTTACGGAATAATTCTTCTATGTTATCTGCCTTCGTCAGTAAACTCATTTTGGCTACATGTGATATAACACACATCTCCAATTCTTCTTCCACAATTTTGATGTACTCCGCCACAATACTCACATGAAATTTAATAATTATATGCTTAGACAAAGTCATTTGAAGTCTCTCAATAAAAATATTTATGGTTTTCCTTAATAAATTCTTCCAAGAGAAGTTGATCTTTTTTATTTAGAATTGTATATGTGGCGATATGATTTTTGAAGGCTTTCGATATTTTATATCTCACACTCTCTTCGACTTCTTCTGTTCTAGCATGCGAAGTACTCATTGGAGTTGGCAGAGTTTCTTCTCTTCTTTCTTCTAATTCTCTATCACTTTCCGGTAAACTTATGTCCATAGCATCGTTGTATAAAATCCCTCCATGGATATCCACACCTTGTTGTTGAGCTTGTTGTTGTTGCTGCTGCTGCTCTTGATGATAATTAAGAGGTTGCCATTGCATCAAATTGGGATTATAATTGTAATTTGGATACTCATATTGCATTGGCACTCCTGATCCCAAAAACTGATTATTCCATGACATTGGTGTAGGGTAACTTATCGGTAGTTGATATTGAGTGTATTGTAGAGAAGGTTGTTGCTGATGACGATGACAAAAAGTGTTTAGCTGCTGCTGCTGATTTTGAAGAGAGAGCGGTTGCTCCTGATTTTTGCCCCCTGGATTCATCATACTATGGATCTTAAGGTGATCCAAAAAGGATTTTTGATATTTGTAAACTTTGTTACATATGCCACAATTATAAGCCGAAGAACTCATTTTTCCAAATAGAATCAAAATTATAAACGCGGAAGTATAATGGATTGACGAGAATGATGCTGCTAAATACAATAAAGTACTGATGTGTTGATTAGAAAAGTTGTCGTATTTATACGAAAATTAGTAGCGGTAGCTCTGCTTACTTGCAAATTTATACTTTTTGTTTCTCTGCTGATGACTGTACTTAGTTGAAAATCCTCTGCTTTAAAATAATCGTAGTCAAAGAAATGACTGCGTTGCAAAATATAAATGTATACAAATATTACCTCTGTATTCTACAGAGCCTCAAAATATTCCATGCACAAATTCTCACGGTCACACATGCATATGCATGTACATACATATGTAAATATGTACATGCATACATACATACACATTCAAGAATTTCATAATGATGAAATAAATTTTCTTAAACAAATAAACAAAATATAAACTTATCAGGGACAGACAAGCTCGACCACCCACACACAAGCATTAGGTGGTTCACATACATGAGAACATTTTACATCATAATATGTCGGTATGATAAATAATTTATTAGCGTGAGGAAATCGCACATACACATTCCCACGATTCATATGAGAATCGCCTAGTAGTCATCAAATCTATTTTCTCTGATATTGCTGATATAGTATTACTATAACAAATTTCTACAGTCTGGCAACACCGGCAATTTTCCCTTTGGTATTAGGAAATAATAATCATGTTTTACCGTCGGCATTTGAAAATAATATTCATGTTTTGCCGTAGGCATTAGGAAAAATAATCATGTTTTGCCGTCGGCATTTGAAAAAAAAATAATCATGCATTGCCGTCGGCATTTGGAAAAATTATCATGCATTGCCGTCGGCATTAGGAAAAATTAATTTTCACTATTTCACCATTGGTATTAGGAAAAATCATCTCATGATTTTCCCTTTGGTATTAGGAAAAATCATTTTTATGATTTTCCCGTCGGCATATATGTATACTTATGAAATCTTAATCTTATGAAACCCCTTAATACACCCCACAAACATACATACAAATAAATTCCCACGGTCATAAAAAACCAGACTTATTGAACCGCCCTCGTATGTAGTAATAAAAAAAACTTATGTAAACAAAAAACTCCTTATGTAAACAAAAAACTCCTTATGTAAATAAAAAATTGTACGGACTTATTGAACCACCCTCGTAGGTATCAAATTTCACAAATTTCCAAGAATTTTTAAAATTTGGGTAATTAAAATTTGAAAATTTTACAATTTTAATTGTCTCGGAATGCCCAGTTCCCTACTACTATTCTACCAATTCATTAAGTTCACCCAGAACTTCTACAAATCAATCAATCCCTCAAGCTCACACAGAACTTCTGCAAACTAATCCATTAAGTTCACACAGAACTTCTGTAAATTAATTTTCTGAATTCACACAGAATTCGTACAAATTAATTTTCTAATTCGCACAGAATTGCTACAAATTAATCCGTTAAGTTCCCATAGAAATTTTATTAATTAATTCCCCTAGTTCACTCCGAACTTCTACAAAATTCTTACACAAACCCAGAATCGTATGCCCGTTTGCAATAAATCAGATAAATAAATGTATAAATACGTACATACATACATATATAAATATACTATAACATTATAAAATAATTGTTATTGTTATGCTGCTGATGTAAAACTCCTGTCTGCAAATGAATTTGCTGCTGCTGTTGTCTCCGTTGCCTTTATTTACGTCTAGCGTTGCAGTCAAACATACACTTGTGCATACTTGGCTGGTGTTTGACTGTGATGTATTTATTTTTATTTTTTATATTGTAGTTTCTTTTTCTTGCGTAAAAATTTTGCATGATTTGGTCTGATCAGTGTTTTCTTCTTGGTGTTTGTGTATTTTTTTTTTCTTTTTTTTACAGTTTTCTTTTAAAACTTTTTTCGCTTTTGTGTATTTGTGTATTTCTTTACACTGTTCTCTTTTAAAACTTTTTAAATTCCGTGTGCGTATTAATTTGCCTGCTTGTTCATATTTAAAATTATGACTTTGTGGCTCATTCATTTATATTATTCGCCATTACCATGTAATAAAATATCAATTTGCCTACATGTGACACCGGCTTTCTTTCTCAAGAGATCTAACAGTTGAGCTTCTTATTTTTTTCTTCATGAAAATGTAAAGTAGTTGCACTTATGAAAATGCATGTGTTTGATAATTAAAAAAAAATTTTTTTTAACATATGCACATTAACTCGGTAAAGTTTTCTTTAGAATTCGCCTGATCCCGGTTGAGCCCCCATTTATAGTGGTCGGTCTTACCTTGCTTCCGCCCTAGTGGAAAACAGAGACGATTCTTTGTATTTTGTTTGTTTATTTCTATTTTCTTAAAACTATTTAGTATTTCATTATGGTTTTATGAATTCATTTTTAGTTTTCTTAAAGTTATTTTATTTTATATTTTCTTATGTTAATTATTGTCTTTGCCAATTCATTTTGTTTTCTTAAAGTTGTTTTATTTTGTTTTCTTTTCTATACCTGTTTTTTTTAGAGGTATAGAACTTCAAATTGAAATAAAACACAAGAAAATCGTTTTAATGTCCATCAATTTGGCTTTATTGGAAGGATAATTTTATGCCATTAACGTTTAAATATGAATAAAGCTAATTCTACAGGTCCAATTTTCAACCACTTTTTCGAGCATATGGGGCCGTATGTTGGCAATAACGCCACGAATGTTGGCTTCCAAGTCCCCTAACGTTTCTGGTTTGTTGGCGTAGACGAGCGACTTCACATATCCCCAAAGAAAATAATCCAATGGTGTCAAATCACACGATCTTGGTGGCCAATCCATGGTTAACCGAATTAATTGCTCTGATGGACGATTATGTCGACCATAAAATGGACGGAACTTGCGGTAAACTTCGCGAACTGAACCATTATTTTCGAGATAAATTTGCACGATTTGCAAGCGTTGTTCTTTTGTCAACCTGTTCATGATGAAATGGCAAACCAAACTAAATATTAATCACTTGACAGCTGACAAAATGGGCGCCAGTTAAAAAAGTGATGCCAACTTAAAGTTCTATACCTCAATAAAAAACACCCAATACTGGTTTTCTTTTTCTTTGCTTGCAGTTAGTCATATTCAGAGCTATTCGAGAATAAGCGTTTCACTTCTTCGTCGTCGAACGCTCACGTTCGACTGCTCGACGTCGACAGATTCTAAAATACGTGCGAAGAAATATCGTTTTCAGTAATCGATGTTTAGTAATCTCTTATAAAAACATCAACAACATTAAAAACAGCTGACTTCTATGCAGAAAAATTTGAAAGCCAAATGGGATTTAAAGAAATAATTAATAAAAAACTTATCAGTATAAGTGCTAAGTAACTTAAAAAGAAACAATAAACAGTGAAAGTGAAATTATTTAGTTATTTTATTTGTTTTAAAAACGTGTTTACATCTTTGAAGGAGCTAAAAAAAAGCTAATTGTATTTTAGAGCCTGGCCGAACGCCATTCAAGCTTAATTAACACTGGTAGACACCATATAAAGACTTCGTATTTCTTTTTTCTTTACTTATTTAAACTTAACGCGTTAAAATTGGGGTCGAACGAATATGACATTGAATCATGGTGACCAAGTATTTTAGAATACCTCTAATGTGAAAGAAAACATATCTTTTTAGCACTCATCTCCAACATAGTATTTTCAAATAGCAAAAAGTGAAAGTTGCGCGTATTTGTGGTGAAAGTGACTTCTCGAATAGACCTGATTATCATGAAGCTACATATAGTGGTATGGGTGAGAGAAGTTCGCTTAACCCACGTGTGTCTATCTGTTCATCAGTCACCCCATATGTATGAAAATATATGAATTCATACATATTCATATACATTTATACACATTCATAAATTGAAATATATGTATATATTTATTTTTAGTACATATATTTATTTATTGTATCTTCAAATATGAACTAACAATAATTATTCAAATCTTAAATCTAAATATAATTAATTAGGCCCGACCAGTGTCGGTCATAAACTTAGTGATTGTTATTAATAATACATAAGTCGTGATAAGCAAAAACAAAAGTATTTTCAAGCAGTTTCTTCTGGAGTGTTGAGTATTAGAGCCCTTGTGTCCCTCTTTTTTAAGCGGATGTGTCCAGCAAAATTCAAGATATTACGAGCAATCGGATTAGGATGAGACTCGAGTTTTGTAAGATATTTGCCTGCGTATTTTGCAATTTCTTCAGTTACTTGTGGCATATTCAAATCACGCTGTAAATATGAATTTCTTATGTACCATGGAGCCGATGTTATTATTCGTAAAATTTTATTTTGCCTTTGTTGAATTTTTTGTATATTTGAAGCTGAAGCAGTGCCCTATAGCTGAATTCCGTAGCACCATATAGGTTTTAAAAGCGACTTGTATATCAAAAGTATACAATCTAGACTGATGGTTGAATTTCTACCAATCAGCCAATGTATCTGAGTTAGTTTAAGTTTCATTTGCGTTAGCTTAGAGTCAATGTGGTGTTTCCATGTAAGCCTTCGATCAAGGTGTATACCAAGGTATTTCACTTGTAAATTTTGAGGAACAATTTGATTATTGATTGTAATGGGGGAACAAGTGTCTTTTCGTAGGGTAAATGTTACCTGAGCACACTTCTGTTCGTTTACCTTTATTCTCCACCTGTTTAACGATAGTTCTAGCTGGGTAATATGTTGCTGAAGATATCGGGAAGCCTCATGAGGGTTTTCGTGCATACTAAGGCAGGCTGTATCATCAGCAAATGTAGATGTATGAATATTACTGCTCAAAGGCGTATCACAAGTATAAATCAAATACAAAACTGGCCCCAGTATACTTCCCTGTGGCACACCGGATGAGATTGTTTCAGGCATACGCATAAAGTCTAATTCTACAACAAAAGATTTAGAATGTTTATCGGTAAGTAAGTCTTTAATTTTAAAATTAGGCCTTCATGCCACACTTTATGAAATGCCTGAGAAACATCAATAAACAGCGCAGAGCAATACTTCTTTTCTTCAAAAGTTTTTCGTATAAATTGAACCAATCAATGAGTTTGTTCAATAGTGCTATGCTGACTTCTAAAACCAAATTGATGGTCCGGTATGCACTCATTATCAGTTAGAATTGGGGACAATTCTATCATGAGTAACTTTTCAAAGAGCTTTGAGATTGTTGACAGTAAACTTATTGGCCTATATGACTCGGCCTTGGTAAGATCTTTGCCCCGGCTTTGGAATCATTTTAACCTTGGCAAGCTTTCAGCTGTTTGGATAATACTCCAGACGTAAAATGGCATTAAAAATTAATAACAGGATTCTAATTGCAATACGAGGCAACTTCATCAGCATCTGGTTACTAATTTCATCAATACCCGGAGCTTTTTTCAGGTTGAGTTCAGCAATTAGTTTTGTACATCACGCGTCTTAAATTTTATGGGTCAAGGGGTAGCGCAACTACACTCGGCAAATCAACAGCACCAGTACATGAGTTTGGTGTAAATACGGATTTTAAATGCTCAGCAAATAATTTACCTTTTTCAGAGTCGCTTCTTGAGCAATATCCGGTAGATGTGCGCAGAGGTGGTTTAAACTCGACGGGTGTTTTAAGCTTTCTAACAGCGCGCCACAAAGAGTAATTAGATGCTGGTGTGACATCAAGACCTTCCAGATAATTTCTAAGAGATGCAGTTTTTTCAAATGCAAGCAATTCTTGGAGTCGTTTAGTGCACTCTTTAAAACTAGTTTTATGTTGAGGTGATCTGTGTTGTTGCCATTCCCTTCTAGCTCTTCTGTTTTCACACACGAGACGTTCAATATCAGTAGAATAAATTCTATTAAACCCAGTCTGCGGATGGGAGGTAGTGGCATGTTTAGCAGCCTGTTTAATATTTTCATTAAGGTTGGTAATGTTAGATTCAATATCATCGGGTGTTCTTAGCGTAATATTTTCTGTGCAATGACTACTAAGATATTTTTTGAATCCCAGCCAATTAACACGACTTATCATCTTCACATAAGGATGAGGTAAGTCACTTCTTAATTTGCTACAAATTGAAACGATCGTGGCAGAGTGTTCGGACGAGAGATATAGCGAAGCTTCAACTTGAATTAAATCCCTAAAGACATTTTTCATGACGCCAAAATCTATAACATCCGAATTGCGAATCTGGGAGGGGAGTAAATTGATGATATTACAAAATTAGTGCAAAAATTTTCAATACAAATATTCGTTGCTTGTAGATGTTCTTCAGAAATGTTGTCAATAATATAATGCTTGAGTCTTGACCTTATTAGAATTGCTGATCCACCGCATGCTCTTCCTCTTGGGTCCTTTGAATCATATAAGGTGTAGCCAGAAATTTTAAAAAGACTCGAAGTCAAATGAGTCTCTGAGACCAACATTATATCAATATTTTTTTCCGTGAGGAAGTGCTCAAGTTCATTTTTATGTTGGTGAATGCCGTTTGCGGTCCAGAAACATATTTTTAACGTGTTCATGGTTTGTTAACTAATGCTTGAAGCATTGTATTCTGCATTCGCAGCATTTCTTGCATCATGCTAGTCATATTTGTTTGTAAAATTATTTATAGTTTGCACCAGATTATCAATAGTAGCTTCAAGGCGATTGAAATTACAGCTTGAGTTTGTATTTGTTGAATTATTTGGTGGTGAAACATTTTGACTAGGAATAAAATTTGTCTTAGCAGCATCGGCATAAGATACACGGGAAGTAACTGGTTGGCTCACTTGCGCAATAGTGGCGGATAAAGCGTTTGCTGATTGGGCTGGAGCTAATTTAGGTTTTTGCCCCATAGTCTGTTTGACGAAAGAGTACACAGGACAACCTCTGTAGTTAGCGGTGTGATTACCTCCACAATTGCTGCATTTTTTATCACTTTGATTTTTTGGCTTATTGCAACTAGCAGTACCGTGTAATTCGCCGCACAAAACACAAACAGTAGGTAAATTGCAATAAGTTTTAGTATGGCCATATTCTTGACAATTATGGCACTGTACGGGTCCAGAACGCTTATGTGGTTCTTCAACTGTTATTTTTGGGTATAAAAGATATTTTAGATTATAAATTGGGTGCGTCTCATTTTTTCTCAATTTTATATCATTTGGCTCCAGTTCAACGCGAAATAGAGGTTGGGGGATCTTTTCCCTATTTATTATGTTCGATACATTTTTTACCTTAAATCCCTGGAGGACGAGTGCATCTTTTATTTCTTCGGGAGCGACATAGGAATCTATGCCCTTCAATACGATCTGCCGACCTTTAGCACTCTTGAGCTGGTATGTGTAGAAATTTGTTTTACTTTTTTCAAATTCAGAAACCATTGTACGAGAATCTTTTTCTACATAAATTTGAATTTTCGGTTCATCAATGCTACCACGTTTTATTGGAATAATGTGAAATTTATTCTCACCAATTACCGAAATTAATTTTTTAATAAGAGCGTTTGAGTTTTTTTCTCTTAAATAGATTGGTGGCGGCTTGGAGGTTTTGTTCGCAGATTCAGCGGGTTTGTCGTTGTCATCTTGCAATATTTTAAAACGGTTTTGGCGATTAGTAGATGATGCGCTGTTATCCCTAGAGATCTTTGGAGCAGATGAAATTTTAGAAGATTTTGGGCTTCGCCCGCGCTTTACCACAGTTATATATCTGTCCATTCCGACTTGGACCTTGGCTTTAGTGCTACTATTATCTGTAGTGATAACCTTGTTAAGTGATGTATACGAGCCCGAAGCGGATGATATCACTGACTTATATGAAGAAGTACTAGGCAATTGTAATGTTAACGAATCACTAGTTGGCATTGGACAAAGCGAAGTTGATCGCTGCGAAAATGCGGCTTTGCCGTTAGAGAAAGTCTATCATCACATTTTTTATTTTTATTGTTTTTATTAAGAGCTTCAGAACTCATAGTAAGTCTATCATCAGATTTGTTATTTTTATTATTATCATTGAGAGCATCAGAACTCACAGTAAAATAGGCATTTCTGCCGTTATAACTCACTTCACAATTATTTGTATTTGAGGTACTCATATAGAGTATTCCTCAAGGCTACTTTGTCTGTGTTTTTTTTTTGTTTACGGTTTTTTTTTGTTATTGTTATTTCTATATGTAAAAATATTAGCAAAGCAAAAAAAAAGATTGTTTATCAAAGTTAATATGTACTACGAATATTTTTTTGTATGATTTTTTTGTGTTTAGTATGTATGTAAGAAAAATTACGCTATTACGTCTGTTCACTATGAAGGTACAACGAGAACTGATGTTGAAATATATGAATGTATATAAATGTATATGAATTAGTTTTTTTCATACGGTATTCCGGGAAAAATTTTCCGGGATCCCGCACAATTTCCGGGAAAGAAATCCCGGATATACTTGCGGGAATTCCCGGGATTTTTTTGTTTTGATTTTATTATGGCAACTTTAGTTCATATGTACACATATGGTGAAAAAACTGAAAATATTCAGAGATTATATAATGCTGTGCTTTTTTTTTTGTTTTGATTTTATTATGGCAACTTTAGTTCATATGTACACATATGGTGAAAAAACTGAAAGTGTCCAGAGATTATATAATGCTGTGCTTCTGACTATAAGGCCAACATCCGTAGAAAGCAAACTTATTTTTTTTTATTAGCAGTAGTTTTTTTAAATAAAATTAGAAATAGACTGTCGAACGATTCTATTAATGCTTTTTCTGTACTAAAGTCCTATTTTCAAAGCAAGATTTTGTAATATTTTTTAATAATGTAATTTGTTTTTTTGCGTTATATCAATGCACTTGACTACTGCATTTGCATATAATATTGGAATTTATGCATTACTATTATATAAAGAACTGAAATTATATTAGTTTTTCGACTAATGTGTTTATAAAACATTATTTAATCGATCTCATGAATTGTTATTTGTTTTTTTTGTCGAAATAAATTAAATTAAAAAATATTTTGTATTGTTTTGCGCTGGGCGGGAATTCTCGGGAAACTGAAAAGTCGTTCCCGCTTTCCCGGGAAATGAAAAAGTCCAGGAAAAGAAAAACTCTAATATGAATATTTATAAATTCATGTATGCAAATGTATGGGATTATACATGGCAAAACTATTATATATGAATAGATATATGGAAGAATATATAAAATGTATTATAATATATCAGCTCATATATGGAAATATAATTATGAAGTTCTTCATATTTGGGTCCACATATAAAAATAAAATGTAATATATTGAGCCATATAAATATGTACGCATACATGATATCTCAGATAAGATCGTATTTAAAATCGAAGAAACGCTTGCATTTTATTTACCTGATCTTTTTATTTTTTTTATCACTGTTAAATTGAAAATCTATTAGAAAGTACATACGGTATACAAAGTTTATATGAATATAGCCTCAACGTTTAAAAAACAAAAACTCTTGTAGCAAAAAAAAACCCACTCTTGTACGATTTTATACATTGTGGCACTATTTAATAAATCAAATAATCAAAAGGATATAAGTCAGTCTATAATTTGATAGGAAATTAGGGAAAACTCTAGATATTTTTAAGAATCAAAGTTTATGTTATTGCAAAAAATTTTATTAAAAACTAGTGTTAGCATAAAAACTGATTATTTTGGTTTCTTAAATTAAATTTTATGTACGAATATCAGTTGTGCTTTCTAAATAATTGATACACCTTTTCGCTTGATTCGTTTTTAATTATTTGTCAAAACAAATGTTTCATTAAATACAACCTCCCTGCACAAAATCTTACAAAAATTTAATTTTAGTAATTTAATTTATTTCACAGCGCAAAAGAGCACTTTTTTGAATCAAGGGAGGATGAATATGATCTTTGCATACATGTATGCAAATATATGAATGTATATTATCATAGTTGTCAAAAAGACATCACGAACTGAATTAGTATTGTAAAGGATATTATAAAAAATTGATTTTGATGTAACATTAACAATTGGGCTAGTTATAGTATAATTTTTTTTTTTTGCTTTTTGCTTGAATTGTCGATTGCTGTAAAACAATTTTTTAAATTAAAGTGTTATAGAACCGGTTAGTTGGGAATTGCAATAAACAATATATAAAAAGTGTCTTATGAAAACAAAGTATTTATGAGTAGAAACATTTTGATAAAAAAAAATAATCTTGTAATATCAGTGAACAGCTGTGTTTCAACACCATTAAAATTAAATTTGTGTATAATAACTAAATGTGAAAATTTTTATTAAACAAATTCTTGAAATTTAAGTGAAAAGCATAAACAATATATAATTTGCATCCTGATAATAAAATAGTAACAAAAAGTGGATGTTAAAATAAAATTTTTTTATTGTTTTAATGTACAATATGGATGAATGCAGTAAATGCAAATCAGCAATAAGAGGTGAAAGCGGCATACGCTGCAATGGTGTTTGTGATAAGGTGTATCACTTTACAAAGAAATGTGCTGGTATTGATCAATACTCTGCAAATATTATCGATGAAGACAATTTTGTAAGATATATTTGTAATGACTGTATGTTATATATTCAAAATGTTGACCTTGTTATAAGGGAAATTCAGGCTAACGTTGATAAAAATAAGCAATCGCTTTTAGATTATAAACATGAATTTGAAAATTCACTGAAGAAAAATGAGCATGAAATTAAAATATTATTGGAAGCAATAGAAAAACGGTATGATGATAGATTTAAAAAAATGGATAATGTACAAAAAATGTGTGAAAAAAATGTGGAAGAAGTTAAGAAATTGTATGGAAATATAAGCGAAACTGAAAATAAAAACAAAGATATATGTGATACAATTGAAAAGAACAATGTTAAAATGTGTAACGAAATTAAAAAAGTGATATGTGAAAACGAAAAAACAACAAAGATGTCATATGCACAATCTGTAAAATCAAACATGATGTTGCCAGACGTATCAAAAAATGTCCCCCTAATTATTAAACCTAAGTAGAAACAAAGTGTAGAAAAAACAAAAGCTGAATTAAATAAAAAAGTGGATCCAGTAAATTTGAAAATTATTAATGTCGAAAACAGAAAAAATGGCACCTTGGTGATCCAAAGTAAGAACGTTGAAGAACGTGAAAAAATTAAAGAGGCAATACAAACGCAAATTAGTAACGAATATGAAATAAAAATACCCAAAGATAATAATCTAAAAATTGTAATAACTGGTTTGAATTTCAAACTGTCTGATAAAGAATTAATAGAAAAATTGAAAAAACAAAATGAAGTTATGAAAGATAGTCAGATTGAAGTATTAAAAATATTTGAAACGAAAAGATACAATGGAACAATTTATAATGCAAAATTAAAAATAGACAATGAATCTTATTCGAAAGTAATAACATGCCAGAAGATTAATGTAGGATGGGACAGATGTAGGGTGTTTGATGGTACAAATATAATACAATGTTTTAAATGTCTAGGTTATAACCACAAATCGTCTGAATGTACGAATGAGCAAGTATGCTTCAAATGCCACGAAAACCATAGTGGTAAAGATTGCAATAAGGAACCAGTAATTGAATGTATGAACTGCAAAAAGGAAAACCAAAGGCTAAATTTAAGTTTGGATGAAAATCACCCCACCACTAGCAGGAATTGTCCAGTGTATCAAAATAAATTAAATCTGAAAAAAAGAAGAATAGGCTTATCAGCATAACAACCAAAGCAACTACGTGGAATATATACTAACAGTCAAGGATTAATTAATAATTTTAACCAATTAGAAATAATAGTAGAAATAGATAAACCTGAGTTCATACTACTAACCGAAACGCACCAAAATAAAGAAATCGATGAGAGCGAAATTCAATTAGAACATTATAATTGTTACTACACATTATCAAATTCATCAAGAACAGGCGGATTAATTGCTTATTTTAAAAAACATTGGAAAATAAATAAAATTAAAGATACTATTAAAGACACACGTTATTGGATAAGTGCATATATGGCAAAATACGAAAAAACATCATTAATAATTATTATAATATATAGATTACCAAGTGCATCAAAAGCGGAATTCTGTGACATATTTCAAGAGTTTATAGAAGAGATAAGTGAATCAAACTGTGATATTTTAATAGCCGGAGATTTTAATATAGACTGGAAGAATGATTTTTATACAAGTAGATTAGAAAGTACACTCAACGATAATGGGCTTAAGAATGTTATGAACGATTACACTAGAATAACAAGATACTCAAAAACTCTTATAGACTATATAATAACAAATAATCATAGAATTACTACAAGAAATAATGTAAGTAATAAAATATCTGATCATGAATCCATTGACATTTTGATCGAATGTGAAAATAGAAAGCAATATCATAATTTCAAAGAAATCAACATTTTTAAATATGAAAAACGCAGATTTAAAAATGAAATAAGAGCATTATTAAAATATGATGAAAGTATTGGTCTAAATGAGAATGTTAATAAATTTGATGAATGCATCGAAAATACAGTAAAAAAGTTTACTTTTAAGAAAAGAATAAATGAAAAAAGTAATAATAAATGGTTTAATAACGAACTCAGAAATTTAAAAAGAGAAAAAGTGTTTAGATATCAAACTGCAGTTTTAGAGAATACGAATGAAACATGGAATAAATATAAAACGATAAGAAATATGTATAAGTTAAAAATTGAAAATGAAAAAAATAAATATATTAATAATAGTATTAATAATACAACTAACGAAAAAGAAATGTGGAGTAAAATTAAAGAGCTAGTCTTAAAAAAACCCAAAAATGTGATAAAAAATGTGATATTTAATCAAGTAGAACATGAGGACAATTTTCAAATAGCTGAGAATTTTAATAAGTATTTTATAGAGAGTATTAAGGAAATGAGATGCTCTAAAGACTTAAATAGAGTTGATCCGGATAACTTAAATATATCAAATATTGTTACCAAAAATAATGGAACAGTGGTTATTGAAATAGAAAATAATACGGAAAGAGATAAAGCAAGAAATATGATTAAAGAAAAATTAGGTGATGAATACGAAATTAAAATTCCAAATTCGGTGTACCCAAATGTGTTAATAACGGGAATTAATTTTGAATATGATAATGATCGACTTGTTAGCTTAATAAAAAAAACAAAATCATTGCCTAAATAATACTAAATTAAAATTAGTCAAGAAATATGAAGTGAAGAAAAACAATAAAAGCTATTACAATGCGATAGTGGAAGTTGAACCAAATGCATTTCCTAACATATTGGCAGCGGAAAGAATAAACATAGGCTGGGAACGATGTAAAGTATATGATGGTATTAGTGTAATGCGTTGTTTTAAATGTAAGGGTTTTAACCATAAAGCAATAAATTGCATAAATAATGAAATTTGTATTAAATGTCATGGTCAACACAAACTTTCAGAATGCAGTGCTAGCCCGATAAGTAAATGTATCAATTGTATACGTGCTAATAAAGATTTTAGCCTAGGCTTGAATGAGAATCATGACACGTTGAGTAATTTATGCCCTGCTTACCAAAATAGATTGGAGGCAAAGAAAAAAAAAATTGGGTATTAGCAATTACAGAGTGATGGCAGTGTGCAATTAACAAAAAGATGTAGAAAGCGTAATAGCAGATGGATAAACTGTATATATGTTAATATAAGTAGTATCTTGGCTAACAAGGAAGAACTGGAGAGGACAATCGAACTTCTACAAGCAAATATAATATTGTGTTCCGAAACATGTGCAACATCTAATATTGAAGACGCCGAGATTAGAATTCCTATATTTAACATGGTTCGTTGTGATTCACATTCTCGACATACGGGTGGTGCAATAATATATATACACAAATCCATTCAATATAATTTAATATGTAATAAAAGCTTTAATCAGAATATGTGGTGCATTATAATTAAATTAAAAAATTTTCAAACGAAATGGAAGATTGGGGTGTTATACCATTCACCAAGTGCCAGCAATTCAGAATTCCTTATGTATTTGAGAAGTACAGTAGAGACTTACTTCGAAAACTGTGATAATAACTTGATAATTGGAGATTTTAACATTAATATTAATAATGATACATATTATAGTACCGAGTTGTGCAATATTTTTTCGTCTATGGCTATGAAACAACTTATAAATTTTGATACTCGAATTACAGAACTGACAAGTACTAAAATTGATCTACTTTTTTCAACATCTGATGAAGTACAGACTAGGTGCTTAACTAATCATAATATAACTGATCATGAAACAATATCATTTTTAATACCGATAGAAAAAGAAGTGAAGATGAGATTGAGAATAAATATTACCAGTTGGGAATATTATCGTAAAGATAATTTAGTTGAAATGCTGAGATATAGTAACTTTAATGAAATAAATAGTGGTACTATAGATGAAAAAGTGGAAAACTTTAACAGTGCAATATTAGAAATCATGTATACTCTTACTTATAATAAATGTGTCCATAAAAAAATTATTAGCAAATGGTATGATCAAGAATTAACACGCCTTAATAGAAAGAAATATGATCTCTTTCATATAGCAAAAAGAACGGGAGTGTGGACTGAGTATTATATGACAAAAAACTTGTATAAAAAACTAATAAAAATAAAAAAGAAAAAATATATGGAAAATAAAATTATTACAACAGGTAGAGACCAAAAACTAATGTGGAAATACTTAAAAGAAACGGTTAATATGACACAAATAAATCAATCCATAAAGAAAATAAAGATAAATGATAAATGGATAGAAAATGAACTCGAACTAGCAGAGTCACTAAATAACTTTTTCGTGGACAGCATCAATAAAATCAACAACGAAATTGAGAAGATAGATTTTGATTTCTCGAGAAATATGAACTTAAATTATGAATTTGAATTCAAAGAAGTGGATACATTAAGTATACTTAATATTGTAAAAAATTTAAAAAATAAAATTGGTGGAAAGAAACTTCTGTCTGAAGGTGTTATTAAAGATTCAATGGAATACATGGCATATTTTTTCTCTGGCATTGTAAACGACTGCTTAAGACTTGCTCACGTTCCTGAAAAATGGAAGGTTTCTACAGTGGTACCAATAGAAAAGATTAAAAACACACGTCCAGAAGAACTGCGACCAGTAAATACATTACCATCGGATGAAAAAATTATGGAGAGTGTGGTTAAAGAACAGTTGCTAAGCTATTTAAATCAACATGATATCATTGTCTCTCAACAGTCTGGTTTTCGAGCTAATCATTCATGTGAAACAGCGTTGAATATGGTGCTAGCTGACTGGAAAGATATGATGGCGGAGAAACAAGCTGTGGTAGCTGTATTTTTAGACTTAAAACGAGCGTTTGAAACGGTAGATAGGCAGATATTGCTGATGAAGATGAATCGGATCGGTATAAGAGGACAAGCATTGAAATGGTTTGAGAACTATTTGACAAACAGAAAACAAAGAACAGTGGTTGGAAATATAACTTCATCAGACCGGAGAGTAGATATTGGTCTGCCACAGGGGTCGGTGCTCGCACCATTACTTTTTTTAATTTATATTAATGATATACCAAACTGTTTAAAATTTTGTAAAATAGTTTTATTTGCTGATGATGCTCTTTTGTATTGTAATCACTTATATTTGAATGATGCAATGAATGCTGTTCAGACAGACATGGACGAGTTATATGTATGGTTATGCGGGAATAAGTTAAAACTGAATTGTGAAAAAACTAAATACATGATATTAAATCGAAATTCTGAGAACTGTGATAGTGTGAAGCTGAAAATTAAGGATTACGAAATTGAAAATGTTATGCATATAAAATATCTGGATATAATTATTGATAATAAACTGAAGTGGGAGGAACATGTAAATTATATTGAGAATAAAATAGCAAAGAAAATAGGTTTTATGTGCCGAACCTGCAAATATATTGATAAGCAGTACAAACTAACAATATATAAGTCAACAATAGAACCTTATTTTACCTATAACCCCACAATAATTTTTATGTTAAATAATATGCAAATTAGAAGATTACAAATACAGCAAAATAAAGTAATGAGGTTTATTCTAAACAAAAGGTACGATACATCAATTTCTGAAATGATACGAAGCTTAGATTGGCTTAATATAAAACAATTAATAGCATACCACACTCTAAAATTTGTACATAAGTTAAGATTAGGGCAATTACCAAATTATCTTTATGAGAGAATGCAATATAATTTTGAAATACATAGTTATAATACGAGACATAGAAATAATATAAGACTGCCTAAAATTAAGACTGATCTTCAAAAGAAAAGTGTATTTTTTGAGGGATTCAGAATGTATAACGAATTGCCAACAGAAATTAAAGGCTGTCAGAATGAGTATATCTACAATAGATTAATAAAAACATATTGTAAAACATTATTTGTTATAGAATAATGAAAAATAATTGTAAAATTTACATTAAGACTGATATTGTATCTAGGTCATAGAGACCGTAATAATAATAATAATAATAATAATAATAATATTGAAGATGTGCAATATGAAAATAAAATACCTAGGATAAACCCTAGATTCAAATTCAATGCAATATCTATACAAGAACTAAAAAATATTGTTAAAAGTATAAAGAAAAAACCTGATTATACAAAACTATCAAGTACCATAATATTAGACAATTGGGACATAATCGGAGATATTATATTAAATATTATAAATAGATCACTGGAGACGGGTGTGTTTCCTAAAAATTGGAAAGAATCAATGGTTTTTCCTATTGAAAAAGTGCAAAATACATCAAAATGTCAAGAATTCCGACCAGTTAACACTTTGAAAATATGTGATAAGATAATTGAAAAGATAGTAAAAGATCAATTGGAAAAATATTTGGAAGAACATAAACTTTTGTCGAAATTTCAATCCGGTTTCAGAAAAAAATACTCATGCGAAACAGCGGTAAATTATGTCATAAACAGATGGAAGTGTAAACAAAAGAAAAACAAAATATTGGTAATTTTTCTGGACTTCAAAAGAGCATTTGAAACTATAGATAGAGATATCCTAATACAGAAACTATATAAGTACGGTATTCAAGGTACAGAAATTAAATGGTTTCAATCATATTTAAGAAATCGTAGACAATTAACTAATGTAAATAATGAAATATCAAATGTAACAGAAAACGGTTTTGGTGTACCTCAAGGCTCAATTTTAGGAGCTCTTCTTTTTGTTATATATATAAACGATCTTGAAAACATATTAGAAAAATGTGAAATTGTAATTTATGCAGACGACACATTAATTTTTACTGAAACAACAACTGAAGAGCTATGCTATGAAAATTTAAAAAATGAAATAGATAATATTAACAAATGGCTAAAAATGAATAGACTAAAACTTAATGAAAACAAAACTAAACTAATGGAGATAAATATGAATACAAATATAACATTCAAAATAAATAATGTAATAATAGAAAAAGTAAATAATATAAAGTATTTGGGTTTTCTAATAGATAAAGACTTAAACTTTAAAGATCATATCGAATTTATATGTAAAAAAATTGGGAAAAAAATCGGGTTTTTTAAACGCTTGAGAAACAAAGTAACAACATTAACTGCAATAAACATATATAACATCATGATAAAATCTCATTTGGAATATGGATCAACCATATTATTTACATGCTGCTCTGATCAACAAATGACAAGAATACAAAAACTACAAAATAAGATCATGAGATCAATTTTAAAATGCAATCGCTTTACGTCAGTAAGATATATGCTAGAAACACTGAAATGGATGAATATACAACAAAGGCTACAACTTAATACAATATATTTTATACATAAGATGAAAATGGGAAGAGCACCTGATTACTTGATTGAGCAAATAAGATATGTTGGAGACGTACAACCGTATAACCTGAGGAATGCCATAGATTTTAGAACACAACGAGCAGACACCAATGCAATGCAAAAATCTCTGTTTTTTAAAGGACTGAACCTATACAATATGATACCAAATAATATAAAGAATGAAACAAACATAAACATTTTTAGAAGAAAAATAGTAAATTTTATAAAAAATTCTAATTTTTAATTAGTAATTTTAATTTATTAATTTGATTTATAAATTATTAATTTTTAAATGCTATTAGATTAATATGAAATGTCAGTTAAAAAGTATTTTAAATACTACTAATAAATACATACATACATACAAAATTAAATATGCCCATATACCCTCATTTTTCGTATCCGAACCATATATGGGATATCATATATGCTCCATACATATTTTTTTTAGCTGGGTACCCAAAAATTAGGTGATATGGATATATATGATAATATATATCCAGACATTTTCATACATATATGTTTAATTATTCCCTATACAGTGTGCAAAGCTCATATTCATACTCCCTGGATTCAAAAAACTGCTGTTCAATAAATAAAATTGCTAAAATTATTGTTTTGTAAGATTTTGTACAGAAAGGTTGTGTTTAATGAAACATTTGTTCGAAAAAAATAATTTAAAACGAACTAAAAGAAATTTCATTCCACATTTTAAGAGAAAATGTCGATTATTTAACAAACACAACTCATATTTGTACACAAAATTTAATCAGATTAAAACATACGGCTCTATGCTCCTTGCAGGAATAAAATGAATAAATATATATAAAACTAATGCAATTAATTATAAGATAACAACTAATCCGTTTTTGTACTAACACTAGTTTTCAGTATAATTTTTTGGCAGTAATATGAACTTTGTTTCTTAAATATATCTAGAGAATTCCGTTATTTTCTATAAAATTAATGACAGAATTATCCTTTTGATTATTTGATTTATTAAATAGGACCACAATTATACAACCGTACAATAAGAATATTTTTTATTATTACAAGTGTTCTTTTAAACGTTAAAACTATATTTATATAAATTTGAAAAGTGTATGTATTATGCATAACACGTATCCAAGTCACTAGTGACAAAAAAGAGTTAATAAAATGCAAGCTTTTTTGATTGCAAAAACGATTTTATGTGCGATATGTTTGCATACATTTTTATATATTTCCATATACTACATCTTATTTCTATATATGAAGAGCTTCCCAGCTAAAAAAATATGTATGGATCATATATAATATCCCATATATGGTTCGGATCCGAAAAATGAGGGTATATGGTCATTAGTGTTGAGCGAAACTGTGATTTTTTAATAATGTTGCTCCTTGTGAACGTGATTTCTAAATCGCTGTTCTTTTTTTCTTTTTGTGATTGTGATCACAGTTTAGCAGCATTTTGTTTGTAGGTCTATATTTACACTATGCAAGTCTTATTGCTAAGCTGATTAGTTTGTTAGGAAAGAGAGACGAGGGGAAAAGAAACTTTACTGTTCTCCTCGTCTCTCTCTCCATCAAACTAATCAGCTTAGCAATAAGGCTTGCATAGTGTAAATATGGACTAGCAGTTCTGTTGTTTTGACAGAATCTAATAAGAAGAGCAGTTGTGAAATTAAACAGTGACTGTGATCACGGTTTAACACATTTCAGCTCTTCTGCTTTAAAAGTATGTATTAGTATTGGTATTTTGATAAACGCTAATAAGAATTATCGTATGAGAGTCAGAGAGACAGTAAAATTGCAAATACAAAAATGTGAGAGCTATACATAATTGTCAGAAAAGACGATTTGACACGATTAGACGTTTTTTTCTCGACAAACTGTGAACGTATACAAATAAATTCATGTGGTAGCTTTATTTACTGTAAAGTAAGCATGCAAGAGCATTCACAGTTTGTATGAAAGAACTACATTTGCAAAACCTGTTACTTGATAAATTCAGTCACAGTTGTGATTAGTGATTTTTCAATCGCTGTGAAAAAGTAAAAGGTTTCGAAAAATAGCTCATCACTAATGGCCATATATGATAATACATATTCATACATGTACGAGTATGTCTAAATATTCCCTATACAGTATGCAAAGTTCATATTCATACTCCTTTGATTCAAAAAAGCGCACTGCTGTGCAATGAATAAATTATTAAAATTACTTTCTTTTGAGATCTTGAACAGGGAGGTTGTATTTAATGAAACATTTGTTTGGACAAATAATTAAAAACGAATCAAGACATTTTATTCATAATTTTAAGAGAAAGTGTGAATCGCTTATTTACACAAAATTCATATCGTACATAAAATTTAATTTAAGAAGCCAGATTAAAAACTAATGCAATTAATTATAAAAGAAAAAATAATCCGTTTTTATACTAACACTAGTTTTCAATATAATTTTTTTGCAGTAATATAAGCTTTGTTTCTTAACAATATCTAGAGTATTCCGTAATTTTCTATAAAATTAATGACTGATCTATCCTTTTGATTATTTGATTTATTTAATAGGGTCAAAATGTATAAAATCCTACAATGTTTTTTTTAAACGTTGAGATTCTACGCATATAAACTTTGCATACCGTATGTATTTTCTAATAGATTTCCAATTCACCAGTGATAACAAAACAAAGACAAAAAGATAGAGTAAATAAAATGCGAGCTTTTTTGATTGCAAATACAATCTTATGTGAGATATCATTTATGCATAAATTTTTATATGGCTTTATGCATACATTTTTATATGGCTCCATATATTACATCTTATTTCTATATATGGATTCACGTATGAAGAGCTTCATAATTAAATTTCCATATATGAGCTCATATATTATAATACATTTTATATATTAGTCCATATATCAATTCATATATAATACTTTTGCCATATATAATCCCATACATTTCCATACATGAATGCAGACATACTCATATACATTTATATACATTCATATATTAAAAATTTATGGACCATACATATTTTTTTTTAGCTGGGAGTCATATATCAATTCATATATAATACTTTTGAAGTGTATAATCTTATACATTTCCATACATTAATGCAGACATACTCATATCCATTTATATACATTCATATATTAAAAATATATGAACCTGGGTGGGCAACTAAAAAAAATATGTATGGAGCATATATGATATCCCATATATGGTTTGTATCCGAAAAATGAGGGTATATGGACATATATGATAATACATATTCAGACAATTTCATACATGTATGTGTAAATATTCCCTTTACAGCATCCAAAGTTCATATTCATACTCCCTGGACTCAAAAATGCGCACTACTGTGCAATAAATTAATTTATTAAAATTACTTTTTTTTTAAGATCTTGAACAGGGAGGTTGTATTTAATGAAACGTTTGTTTGGACAAATAATTAAAAACGAACCAAAAGACATTTCATTCGACATTTTAAGAGAAAAGTTGAATCGATTATTAAAAAAACACAAAACTCATATTCGTGCATAAAATATAATTTAAGAAATCAGCTTAAAAAATAATGCACTTATAAAAGTAAAAATAATAATTTTTCTATACTAACACTAGTTTTCAATATAATTTTTTGCAGTAATATGAACTTTGTTTTTAAATATATCTAGAGTATTCCGTAATTTTTTATCAAATTAACGACTGCCTTATCCTTTTGATTATTTGTTTTATTAAATAGGGCCACAATGTATGAAATCGTACAAGAATGTTTTTTTTGTTACAAGAGTATTTATTTTTTAAACGCTGAGGCTCTACGCATATAAACTTTGCATACCGTATGTATTTTCTAATAGATTTCGAATTCAGAATATAAATTTTTTATGGCTCCAAATATTAGATCTTAATTCTATATATGGATTCATATATGAAGAGCTACATAATTAAATTTCCATATATGAGCTCATATATTATAATACATTTCATATATTAGTCCATATATTAATTCATATATAATAGTTTTGCCATCTCTAATCCCATAAATTTCCATACATGAATTTTTTTTTTTTGCTGGGTGGGCAGCTAAAAAAATATGTATGGAACATATATGATGTCCCATATATGGTTCGGATCCGAAAATGAGGGTATATGAACATATATGATAGTATATATTCATACATGTATGTGTATATATTTCCTATACAGTATGCAAAGTTCACATTCATACTTCCTCGATTCGAAAAAGCGCACCAATGTGCAATAATTTAAATTATTAAAATTTGCACAGATAATTAAAAACGAAATAAAAGACATTTTATTCATCATTTTAGGAGAAAATCTGAATCGATTATTTAACAAACACAAAACTCATATTTTGTACATAAAATTTAATTTAAGAAACCAGATTAAAACTAGTGAATTTACTTATAAAAGAGAAAATAGTCCATCTTCATACTCACATTAGTTTTCAATATAATTTTTTGCAGTAATATGAATTTTGTTTCTTAATATCTACAGTATTCCGTAATTTTGTATCAAATTAATGACTGACTTATCCTTTTGATTATTTGATTTATTTAATAGGGTCACAATGAATAAAATTGTACCAAAATGGATTTTCTTTTTAAACGTTGAAGTTCTACGCATATAAATAAACTTTGCATATCGTATGTATTTTCTAATAGATTTCCAATTCACCAGTGATACAAAAAGAGAAAAAAATCGAGTAAATAAAATGCAAGCTTTTTTTAATTCCAAATATGATCTTATGTGACATATACATCTACATACGGATTCACATATGAATAGCTTCATAATTAAATTTCCACATATGATTTCATATATAATGCTTCTCTCAATGTATAATCCTATATATTCCCGTGCATGAATTCATACATATTCATATATTTTTATATACATTCATATATTAAAAATGTGTGGGCCATACATATTTTTTTTTAGCTGGGTAAAATACATTTTATTCATCATTTTAAGAGAAAAGGTTAATGATTATTTAGAAAACACAAAAGTCATATTCGTAGATAAAATTTAATTTAAGAAACCAGATTAAAACCTAATGCAATTAATTGTAAAAGAAAAAATAATACGTTTTCATACTTAGACTAGTTTTCAATATAATATTTTGCAGTAATTCTTTCTTTCTTAAAAACATTTACATTCTATCAAATTAATGACTGAATTATCCTTTTGATTATTTGATTGGTTTAATAGGGCTACAATGTATAAGATCGTACAAGAATTTTTTGTTTGTTTGCTACAAGAGTTTTTATATATAAACTCTGTATACCGTATGTAATGGGTGTTTTTTATTGAGGTATAGAACTTTAAGTTGGCATCACTTTTTTAACTGGCGGCCATTTTGTCAGCTGTGAAGTGATTAATATTTAGTTTGGTTTGCCATTTCATCATGAACAGGTTGACAAAAGAACAACGCTTGGAAATCGTGCAAATTTATTTGGAAAATAATGGTTCAGTTCGCGAAGTTTACCGCAAGCTCCGTCCATTTTATGGTCCACATAATCGTCCATCAGAGCAATTAATTCGGTTAACCATGGATTGGCCACCAAGATCGTGTGATTTGACACCATTGGATTATTTTCTTTGGGGATATGTGAAGTCGCTCGTCTACGCCAACAAACTAGAAACGTTAAGGGACTTGGAAGCCAACATTCGTGGCGTTATTGCCAACATACGGCCCCATATGCTCGAAAAAGTGGTTGAAAATTGGACCTGTAGAATTGGCTTTATTCGAGCCAGCCGGGGCGGCCACATGCCCGAAATCATATTTAAACGTTAATGGCATAAAATTATCCTTCCAATAAAGCCAAATTGATGGACATTAAAGCAATTTTCTTGTGTTTTATTTGAATTCGAAGTTATATACCTCTAAAAAAACACCCGTTATTTTCTAATAGATTTTCCATTCACCAGTGATAAAAAAAGAATGAAAAAGATCGAAGAAGTAAAATAATACAAGTTTTTTTTTGATTGTAAATACGATCTTATGTGAGATATCATGTATGCATACATTTTTAAATGGTTCCATATATTACATCTTATTTCTATATAAGGATCCACACATGAAGAAGATCTTCTTCATAGTTCATATATTTGTCCATGTATCAGTTCATATATAATACTTTTCCCATGTATGTAAAAGAGCGACAATACTACATTCAAGTTCATCTCTACTACAAAACACACAGTCGTACGTAGTTGGATGATGTTAAGTGAAGAAGCTGAGAAGAGGCAGTTGCAATGAAGTTGTCGTGAAAAGAAGACGTGTGGTCAAGTTTTTAAGTTGTCAAGTTTTCTATTTTTACTATAATTTTTTTTTTATAAAACATTTCAAAACTCTGAACTATAATAAAACTTTAATAAATCTGGAATTATCTATAATATAAAATTAAAACACAAACTAAAATTTTTTACATTTGGGGGCTCAACCGTGCTTTGCCTAATTGATTGATATATTTCGAACAAGTTGTTCAAAAATGAACTACATATATCGTTCCTAATTTAAAACAAATTACAAAAACTAATTTAAAGATCATTCGTGGTGTGTCTGAATAATAAAATAAATTTTTTTCGATAATTCACTTCAACAAGTTGAAATACAGTTAGAAATAATATTCAAAGTTTGGCATATAACATGAAACCGTTGTAGTTTAATACACATAAATATAAAGTTTTGTGTATACCAATATAATATCAAGTCGATTAAATATTCATTTACATACATAACTATTCAAATTCTGTGTATAAAATGTTTAAATGAGTGAAAATAACGGCAACGAAGAAATAAGAATCTACGAAACAAGAGCAAGAGTAAAAATATAAAAGAGAAAAATTTAGAACAAGCCCGAAAAAGGCGAAAAAGTGAATCGGATTCACCGCAGAATCTTGATGCAATAGAAGAAGTAACAAAAACACGTTTTGATAATAAAGAAACGAAAAGCTATAATTTGGAAAATTACGAATTTGCAGATCAAAACAAAACAATGGCTACAAATAACAGTGAATTAAGTGAGGCAAGAAATAAAATAACGCATTGCGAAGCTTTTCCTCGACTCGGTATCAGTCAGTGATTACGAAACCTTAAAAACAACTCTCACAAACGAATTTCGCAGAAACTATGATAGTGGTGAAGTGCAAAATATGTTGAGTGAAAGGAAAAAGAAGTATTCGGAATCTTTTGATGAATATATACTTAACATAAAGAAAATAGCTGCATTAGCTAAAATCCAAGAATGTGTCACGATTAGTTATATTGTAGATAGGTTGAACACAAAGAATATATTTAAACAAAATTTATATGCTGCTAAAACATTCAAAGAATTGCGCGAATTGTACGATATTTATGAACATGTGAATCAAAATAGTGTTGCAGAGGTACAAAATAAACAGTCTCATAAACCGGTAAATAACACGTCGGTCAGTAGCTATCGTTGTTTTAATTGCGGATCAAAATAACATAAAAGAAATGAGTGTAAAAATGAGCCTAAATGCTTTACATGCAACAATTTCGGGCATATATTTAAAAACTGTGGAAATAAAAAAAAAATAAAACAAGTAAGAATCTTATATACCCTTCACAAATCATAAAATGTAGAGAAAAGACATGCGTGCATATGTACATATGTATATATTTAGATACGTAGACATGCGTAATTTTATGAGAAAACTTTCGTATCCATTACCAATTAAACTGCAATATGCAGCGCAAAACTGCATTTTAAATGCATCTTGCGGACATAAGATTCCTTAACTGACGCTTGCCTTGTTAAGATGACTGTGTGTGCTCAGCAGCGAACTTGTATAAATACATACTTTCAAATTTATCGGGCCTCTTCTGAAAATCATGGTGATTTTAAATTACGTGATTTCAAAAGTAAACTACTAATAGCTGACTTGATAGTGGGTTTTTATTGTATTTTAAGTTTTTGCCATTTATAATAGAATATTTTCTTCCAACGCTGTAAATCGTGCAATTTAAAAAAGCAATTATTTAGCTTTCATTAATTTTTTAAAATCACCGTGATTTGACATGTGATTTGCAGAACAGGCCCGTGTGAAGTCAAGTGAAACTGAAATATAGGCACTTTGCAGCAATATGCATGGGTATAAGGGTTAAAAAATATGTTTTTTTTATATATATATACACAATATATTTTAGTTTATAAAACTTTTTTCATTTACTCTTCCGATCAATTTTTTAAAATATGTACATTGGAGAGACTCATTTCACAAAAAAGTTTTTGTTACCCCTCAATATAATGTCATACATATCGCTCATTTATTAAAAAAAACTAGTTTATTTTAAACTTTAAAGTTTTCAATTTACACACAACTTAATGGAAACTGATAATTTTATTTGTCTCTCGATAGTTAAGTATACAAGATATGGTATGAAATTTTTACGCAATATGAATAACAATATGAGGATTTTGCATCATTAACCCAAAAATCCCATTTTTTGATATATAATGTTTTTTTTTAGCAACTGACCATCCAATGCGTTTTCGCTTCGCTAAGTGGGCCTGCGATCGACTTACTGGCACCAGAGGTTCACTAGTACATTTTAGGGGCTTTAGTCCACAATATCGAAATTTCCTCGCTGGATGTCAATAGTAAAATTGTAGTGATTTACTAGTGACATCGTCAATAGTACTACTGACCAGGTGTACCCCAGCCCATGTAATCCCCTGTAGACATATAACATATGGTTGTCATTGAAAATCTACCAGTAGAGCTTAGCACTATTATTTTAAGACCATATGGAGACATTTGAACTAAAGATTCATTAGTACATTTTAGTGACTTACGTCTACACTTTTATAAGGGTTGGGGCAACAAACGTAAGCACATACATACATATGTATTCTTTTAACACTATTGCACAGCATAATAAAAAAGAAAAACAAACTATTGACGAGTTCATTGACAATGTCACCTGAAATACACTAGAACTGTTGTCTCTAACATATCTCTACTCTCGCATAAATGAAAAGTTATCGATATTTTAACTAGTGGAATTGTCGCTAGAGAAAAGAGTGTTGACATAGACACATATGGTTCTAGGCTGACTAGAGGGAAGGTTGACAACAAAATACCTGGAAAGAACAATCTGCATTGTATTTGCAGAAAAATAACCCAAAATGTGTATAATAATAATTTATTTCATACAAATTGTATAGGGGTCTGACCAGGCATATGTTAAATTTTTTTTTACAGATAGAAAGCCAACAATATTTTAGGCGGCTACCGGCTTCTACCTAAGCTAGAAGTATGTTAATTAACGCTCAAAAATGAAATATGCCTGGCCAGAACCATGTGTTTGTCCAATACAACCTCCCTGTACAAAATCTTACAAAAATGTAATTTTAGTAATTTAATTTATTTCGCATCAGTGGGGTTTTTTGAATCAACGGAGTATGAATATGATCTTTACATACTGTATAGGGAATATTTACACATACATGTATTAAAATGTATGAATATATACTATCATATATACCCTCATTTTTCGAATCCGAACCATATATGATACCCCGTGTATGGTTCGGATCCGAAAGATGAGGGTATATGGACATATATGAGAATACATACATACATGTATTAAAATGTATGAAAATATATTATCATATATACCCTCATTTTTCGAATCCGAGCCATATATGATACCCCGTGTATGGTTCGGATCCGAAAGATGAGGGTATATGGACATATATGAGAATATATATTCATACATTTTAATACATGTATGTGTAAATATTTCATATACAGTATGCAAAGTTCATATTCATACTCCCCTGATTCAATAAGGTGCACTACTGTGCAATAATTGAAATTATTAAAATTACTTTTTTTGTAAGATTTTGTACAGAAAGGTTGTGTTTAATGAAACTTTCGTTCGAACAAAATAATTCAAAAAAACTAAAAGGCATTTCATTCATTATATTCAGATAAAAAGTGAATCGATTACACAGGTCAACAAAATGAAATTTATTATGTAAGGTCAAAGGTTTCGCAGTCAATTTGTATATACTTGATACTAAGTATCAATGCCTATAAATTAGTTTTTTTTTAAATGACTATCTCGAGATTTTCCGTTATAAAGAAAAAAAGAGGATGCTGCATCACTTAATTTGCATTTATTCGAGAACCACTTCTTCGATTACACAGAAGGATAGGTAACAAGTTGACCTTTAAATTACGCCCGTATTAATTTTTTAACAGTCTTATAGTTTCGGAGATATTCAGTATCTCAGTATACTTAGTATCATATGTACGCAAATTGGCTATTAAAGCGCGGGCCTTAGAAATCGTCTTGACCTGAGTTATCAAAAAAAAACAAAAAAAACACAAAACTCGCATTCGTGCACAAAATATAATTTAAGAAATCTGATTAAAAAATAATGCACTTAATTATAAAAGAAAAAATAATAAATTTTTACACTAACACTAGTTTCCAATATAATTTTGGGTAGTAATATAAACTTTGTTTCTTAAAAATATCTAGAGTATTTCGTTTTTAATGACAGAATTATCCTTTTGATTATTTGATTTATTAAATGATCCACAATATATAAAATCCTACAAGAATGATTTTTTTTTGTTACACGAGTTTTTAACACTTCTCGTTGAACCTTCGTAGTGAACAGTCGTCTTAGCGGAGTTTTTTTCTTCATAGACTTTCGAAACAAACAAAAAATCATACAAAAAAATATTCCTAATACATAAAATTCGTCATACATATTAATGTGTACCTTATCTTTTAAGCGGAAAAGCCGACGCCTTCTATAGGGTGTTTTTTATTGAGGTATAGAACTTTAAGTTGGCATCACTTTTTTAACTGGCGCCCATTTTGTCAGCTGTCAAGTGATTAATATTTAGTTTGGTTTGCCATTTCATCATGAACAGGTTGACAAAAGAACAACGCTTGCAAATTGTGCAAATTTATTTCGAAAATAATGGTTCAGTTCGCGAAGTTTACCGCAAGCTCCGTCCATTTTATGGTCGACAAATCGTCCATCAGAGCAATTAATTCGGTTAACCATGGATTGGCCACCAAGATCGTGTGATTTGACACCATTGGATTATTTTCTTTGGGGATATGTGAAGTCGCTCGTCTACGCCAACAAACCAGAAACGTTAGGGGACTTGGAAGCCAACATTCGTGGCGTTATTGCCAACATACGGCCCCATATGCTCGAAAAAGTGGTTGAAAATTGGACCTGTAGAATTGGCTTTATTCGAGCCAGCCGCGGCGGCCACATGCCCGAAATCATATTTAAACGTTAATGGCATAAAATTATCCTTCCAATAAAGCCAAATTGATGGACATTAAAATGATTTTCTTGTGTTTTATTTCAATTCGAAGTTCTATACCTCTAAAAAAAACACCCTATATAAGGCCTTCTTTGGCAGTTTGATAAGAATAGTAACTAAATCGAACAAATTTCTGAGCAGGCCTTTAATAAGGCCTGAAGCAAGAAGGTCTTCTGAGTTTTACCGCTGGGTATTTGTATATTTTTTTTTAAATATAGGTATTTACATATATACATACATATGTACATATGTATGTACATACATATGTATTTACCTTCATCATTAATTGAACTCATCCAGCGAATCAATCCCTGCCGATTGCCTATATACAAACCACACCAGCTTAACTAAGCAGAAGTTCTTTTTACTAAATTTATTGAAAAAAAAAACCACATGAATGAAATAAAATAGCAACAGCAAGCATCCTCAAACAAACAATCTTGTCCACTTTAAAATATTTATGAGAAATTCATGATATTTAGCAAGGGCTTACTTTTTTTTTGAACATACATATATGTACTCCTATGTATGTATCAACATGTCTTTAAAAGAAATTCATAAGTTCTCAACACAACAACCAGTGTTGCCAGAAAGTGATTGTGCGAGAATGCTAAATAGGTAAAAAAAATTCTGCTAAAATGTTCTACAGAAGAAAAGTATAATGTCAGATTTAAGTGTAGAAAAAATTATTGTAATAGCTTTGAATTTCATGATTATACAAACTTATTAGTATTTACAGGTATTTTTATAGGAAATGTTGCAATTACGTTTTAAATTTTCAACGCACTAATAATCCACAATGACAACAAAAAGCGTTTGGGATAGTTTCATTGTTGCCATTTTAGAATTTTCACTACTAGATCTGGCATTTTCATTAGTTAAACAGCATTCAACTTTCAAAAAATTCTGCTAAATGCTTTCTAGCAGAGTTTGTTGCAAATAAAAAATTTTAATTTCTTAAAAAAATTTTTTTTGTATGGAGGATTTTTCTCATAAATGTACATGTATTTCAGGGTAAAGGTTCTTTGATGATCTGCACTAGCAACAGTGAAATGCGCATAGCATCCAGCTAACCCTTCAATAATCAATTTCAATGTACGTATTTTTAATAAACAAATATTTTACTGAATAAGTAAAATAATAATTTGAGATTATTAGTGCGTTATTATAACATTTCCAAAACACACAAATTATTAACAATTTTATGTTTGTATGTGTTATAAAAATACATCTAAATACTAATGAGTTTGTATAAACATGAAATTCAAAGCTATTTCAATAATTTTTTCTACATTTAAATCCAGTATAATACTTTTCTTCTGTAGAACATTTTAGCAGAATTTTTGACCGATTTAGCATTCTCTCATCAACATTTTCTGGCAACACTGGATAGTTTGCTACTTCAAGTGTAGCGGAAAAACTCAGAATATCTTCTTACTTCAGGCCTTATTAAATCAATTACTATTTTTATCTAACTGCTAAAAAATGCCTTATAGAAGGCCGCGATTCTTTTGTAGTTTTACCAAACGAAAAGTAAAACCTATTAATTGGAAGACTTTTCAGAAATGCTGGCAAAATAGGAGAGAGGGGAAGGCAAAAAGGATATAAGAGTGGAATGGAGCGATTAGGCCTTGTACATCGAAAATAAGGAGTGCAAAGGCCTTCTAGAAGGTCTTCTTGGCCTTTCTTTTTCCCGCTGGGTATAAATCGTACAAGTATAAAATTGGTATTTGCAAACATGTGTATGTATGTACATATGTATATACATATCGAAAGAAAAAATATAAACAAACTAGGAGAAGTGTTCATGCAATTTCCTTGCAAGTAATCTACGTAAGCCAAATGTTGCCGATTTTTTAATTTTAGGGGACGAATACATGTTTTATTGTTGTACAATTGCAAATAGATATATTCGATTCACACCGAAGTCAATATTGCGTTAATAAATATCTATACATAAATAATTGCAAGGCTTAATTTTTATAAAAAAAATTTTATACTTTTAAGGGCGCAATTTTCATCACATGTAGTATATATTATGTTTATGCAAAAATATATGAAAATTAATCAGACTTTGGAGGTTTGTGTGATCCATCCGGCTCATTTCTTGCAGTTTGTAAGGCTGAGTTTACATCTGGCATTTCTTATGTGACATGTGTCAAAAAAAGCGTTACCAGTAATTACTAAACTGTTTGATTCAGACATGTATTTATCGATTTAAACTGTTTCCAATAATGTTGGATTCCATAAAATTGTCTAGGTATTAGTTATGCGTGAAACTGTTCAACTTAATATATATGTACATACCTACGTGTCTGAATCAAATAGTTTTTCATTAGTAATTAGTGGTTACGCTTTTTTTACGCATGTATGGCACACAGATGTAAGCCCGGCCTAAGATTCGTATAAAACTTCGAAAATTTTTCTTTAAATTACAAAGAAATCAAGAGCTGTAAAGATTAAGGATTGGAACCAGTAAAATTTTAAATAGCACTTACATAAGTATTTAGGTACATATGTATGTATGTATACCTGTCTGTGAATATAATTAATAAATAGTTATAAGTTAGCAAGCATAAGCTTTCGTTTTATTACATCTTCGTTTCATAAATTTATACCTACACATACATACATATGTATGTATGTTATATATAAATAATTGAAACTTATAAAAACAATTTCACTCTAATTCAGTGCGAGTCGCTATAGTTTAATTTTTACAACAATAAAACACATTATTTTATCCTACAATAACTCAAGAAGGCACATTATTTTACAACCAAAAATGTATGCCTTGCCAGAGATACATACATAAGTGCCATTTCAACTTTTACAAAACTTATATTAGGTATTTATGTACCTACAAAAAATAAAAAGTAACTACATAGGTATATCCAACACAGTAATTTTAAACGCAAATGCAAAATGTCCCTGTGATTAAAGCATTTGTGTTTAAGCTGTTTTCGTACATACATATTAAAACATATTATGTTTATATAATCTATAGGAGTTTCACTGTAAAGTTGAACTCAAGCCAGCCAGTTGGATAGCTTTCCTATCACCCAGAAGAAGACAGATTCAAATACAGCCATTCAAGCTTAGCTTCTTGGAAGTATTTATAAGAAATACAAGTGTTGAAATAATTGTTTAATTGTATGGCTGTGTGTACAAAGTACCGAAATTTTATAAATATGTACTATATACACACTTTAAAATTTTTGAATTAAATTTGATGAACCTTTAATATATGTATGTATGTGACCAAAATATGCATAAGTAGGTATAAGGGTTAAAAATGTGTATGTGTTTTTACTAAAACAACGCCAGATATCAGTAAATGAGTTCAAATTTTCAGCATGATTCCACCATGATTTTTCCATTGGAAAATCCCTTCCATTTGATAGCCATATCATAAAGTGTGAAAAATAGCGGTTCGCCGCTTTGGGGCGGCTACCACGTTTTTTAACTACGGAATCTAAGCACGTTGATCCTGTCGTAGTAGTTATATCCTATATGTACCTACGAGTATAAGTTCATAGTATGTATGTACCTATGTAGGTATATGTATGTATTTTTTCCCACAATGTAACTTAATTTAATTTCTGTTCGAAAAAGTAGAAATCACAAATTGATTTTTATTTATTCTCGAAAAAATAAAAATCGGAAAATAATCGAATATATAAAAATAATTCGGGTTTTCCTTCCTGACGCTATAACTCCATAACGCACGAACCGATTTCCACGGTTTTGCATTCGTTGGAAAGGTATCGGGCTCCGTGAGGTTTATCGCAAAGAAAATTCAGGAAAAATTTCAAGAGAAAAGCAGAAAACAGGGAAAATCATTTTTCACATACAGTGCCATCTCTGATACATAGCATGTACTACAACGGCGCAAGTACGTGGTGTGTGAGTATACTTCACGAAAATAAATACGTTTCATTTTGTTTCATTTTAAGTAGATGGCGCCGATGCGCCATCTACTTAAAATGACAGTTTGTAATACAAAAATTCAAGTATGTTGCATATTTTAAGGCGCTAGATTATATATCTTCTATATATATAAAATGCAGTGTGTGTCTAGTTATTTCTATAATTATTATTTCAGTAGGCTAAAGTTCGTAACTCTCTGTAAACCAAATTACATGTGATAATTTTTAAGGAACAAATAAGATAAGAGGTTTGTGACTGTTCAAAATGTGTGGTTGAAGTCTACTGACGATTTGTTAAAGCAACAATGAAATGCATATAAACATCGCTTAACCACCAGCAAATAAATTTCATTTATAGTATAATTATGACAATATATCGAATAATAAATCTCTTGAACACCAAAGTTAATTGTAAATATTCTGATAAACACCAACAGAACGAAACCACTAACAATTATTTCTGTTTGAAACAAGAAAAATCATGAAATAACAATTATTTCCGGTTAAAAACAAATTAAAAACAAGAAAACCAGAAATAAAAATTATTTCTGCTCAAAAAATTAAAAATTTAAATTTTAAAATCATTGGATTGGATGAATCTAGTTTAGAACAATTAAAATGGTGTGATTGTCCACGTTGTTTGATGTTTCCCTTCTATTCAGTTGCTTTTTTTTTCTTTGAATAATTACTATTTTTGGTCCCTGATTAATTTCTTTTTCCAAAATATATTGAATAAAAATTTGAACTAAGTTCGAAACTCAGCATACGAGTTTTATCAGGCCGACTTCTTTAAATACTATGTGGGTTCTTGTTATTTCAGAAGTTTCCTTTCAATATGATCGACACCTCGGGCCTGTTTCTCAAAACTTACAAGTGCTGTAATACAAGTAAAACAGTTGGGAAAATATTTTATATTCACATAAAAAATATATTTTCACAACTATTTTACTTGTATTTACAGCACTTGTAAGTTTTGAGATACAGGCCCCAGCAGTTGAAAACCTTTATTAAACCCCTTTCAATATGATCTTTATTTGAAGGCCTATTAACGGCCATTCTCTAGAAGGCCTTTTAACAGCCATTCTCTGGAAGGCCTTTAAGAGGCATTAATTTGAAGGCCTTTTAGAATATCTGCAAAATAAACGAGAACGGAAGGCCTACCTCGCAATGACAACGTGTGTAAAAAAGATATGAAGATGGGATGGAGCGAGCAGGCCTTGTACATCCATAAGAAGGAGTAAAGAGGCCTTTTAGAAAGCATCCTTACTCCTTTTTCCCGCTGGGATTGGATATTATTGAATTTGTAATTAATAAATGAACGTTTATTCGTTTTGAAAGTTTAAACAGAAGTAGTTACAAAATTTTCATTGAGAAAGAAAATACAATTATTAATAATTCAATACATATATAATTGAATATAATCAAGTAGAAAAATAACAAGTTCATTTTCAACAGTTTCCCTGAACATGTTATTTATGCAATTATTAGTAAACATATTAAATTATATATAACGAAACATTATTTTAAGCCAAACTTGTCGGTGAGTGTTTTAAATTTTGGGAAAGGTACACCTTTTGTTAACAAATCAGCCAACATATTATTTGTAGGCAGGTATTTTAAAATAATTAACTTATTTTCAAAACATTCACGAACAAATTTAACTCTTATATCAATATGTTTTGTACGTGATGAGTATGCATTGTTGAGTGCAACATACTTTCCTTTAAATCTGGAGAAATTTAATTTTCTAATCTTCTTAGCCACATTGCTTCTTGTATAGCTGCAACCACAGACATGAACTCAGCTTCAGTGGTGGACAAGGCAATTGTTTTTTGACGTTTAGTACACCATGATACAGCACCCGATTGGAAAGTAAATAAATAGCCTGTTGTAGAACGCCTTTCGTCAATATCACTGGCCCAATCTGCATCGCAATATCCTGTTAACTTGTCAGTTCCTTTAGAATATAATAAACCTTTAATGAGAGTACCCTTTAGATATCGCATTATTCGCTTGATTGCTTCCCAATGCGCCCTCCCTGGATTCCCACCATATCTGCTTAAAACATTAACGATATAGCAAATATCAGGACGTGTTACTTGAGCAGCAAAAAGTAAGCATCCAATGGCCTGCATATAAGGAACGTTTGTCATTTCGATTTTATCATCCTCACTTTTTGGACACATTTCAGCAGATATTTTCTGACTACAATCAACAGGAGTATTGACAGGATTACAGTTTTCCATATTAAAACGTTTTAGAACATTAGAAATGTATTGAGATTGATCCAATTTTATAGTGTTATTGGAACGCGATATTTGAATCCCCAAAACTGAGGAAGCTTCTCCCATATCTTTCATTTTAAAAATCCTCATTAATTTTGTCTTAGTATCATTAATTGCGTTTATGCTATTTGAAAAGATTAACACGTCATCAACATATATTGCAATGAACAAAATTTTTTCAGGAGATACATGGTAATATATACATTGATCAACTTCACTTCGTTTAACATCAAGCTCTAGCAATACTTTGTTCAGTGTTTCATTCCATACACGACTTGCTTGTTTGAGTCCATATATTGATTTTTCCAGTTTGCACACTTTTCCTGAACCGTCTTCCATACCTTCTGGTTGTTTCATATAAATTTCTTCTTTAAGAGTACCATTTAGAAATGCGGTTACAGCATCCATTTGATGAATGAGTAAGTTATGTTTAACAGCTAATGCTGTTAAATACCTAATAGATTCATACCTTAATACTGGAGCAAAAGTTTCATTGTAGTCGACTCCTTCTTCTTGACTGTACCCTTTAGCCACCAATCTTGCTTTTCTTTTAATAATTTCATTATTAGAATTAGTTTTAGTTTTAAAGACCCATTTACATGATATTGCTTTTTTATTATTAGGCAATTCTGTTAAAAACCATGTATTATTTTCCATCAAAGAATCATATTCATCTTTCATTGCTTCTATCCAATCTGAGGCATTTGATGATGACATTGCTTCTTTCAAAGTATAGGGATCATCAGACAAAAATTCTGTAGCACAAAAACTACAAGAATATTTAATTTTCTTAGGAACGACGAAGTTCAAAACTATCTTCTTCTCTTGATCTTTTACTTGTTTGATCTGGCACGCTCTCGATATTTTCGTCAGGAAATCCTATAAAGTCTTCATCATTTGCTATCGATTCAGTTCTGAATTCGGAAACATTAGGTACAATTATTAAATTGTTCACAATTTATTTGTAAATTTGTATTCTCTTCGAGGAAATTAGGGAAATAAAAATTATTTTCTTTGCAGTACTGAATTTTTTTATTTTCAAAGAATATTACATCTCTACTTGTAATAGTTTCTTTTGTATTTGGATTGTAAAGTCGATACGCTTTTGAGTCTGAACTGTATCCCACCATAATGCAATCAATCGATTTCTTATCCAATTTTTTTCGTTTTTCCTTAGGAATGTGAACCATAGCTTTGCATCCAAATACTCGCAAGTGTTTTAGTGTTGGTTTTCTTTCTGACAAAATTTCTTCCGGCGAAACTTTATTTCCTCTGCAAGGAACACGATTAATTAAGTATGATGCGGTAACTGAGGCTTTAGCCCAAAATTTTTCATCTAATTCAGCATCAAATAACATACATCTCATTCTTTCAACTAAGGTCCTGTTCATACGTTCTGCAACTCCATTTTGTTCGGGAGTGTAAGGACAAGTTTTTTGATGAGTAATACCATTTTGTTTCAGTAAATTTAGAAAATTGTTATTGATATACTCAGTACCATTATCTGTGCGCAAAATTTTTATCTTTTTAGAGCACTGGTTTTCAACCAAATTTTTAAATTTTACGAATTCGTCGAAAACGTCCGACTTTCTTTTAATTGGATATACAAACACTTTCCGTGAATAATCATCGACGAATATCAATAAATACCTGTTTCCCGAAAAAGATTTTTGTGTAAAAGGACCAACAACGTCAGAATGAATAATTTCAAGCAAATTTTTAGCACGGGTACCAACTTCTCTAAATGGTTTTCTCGTTTGTTTCCACTTTATACACGTGATACACTCGTGATTTACTTTATCGTTGAAGTCAATACCATAACATGATTCCTTCACCTTTTCTAATTTTTCTTTACAGATATGGCCCAATCGTCGATGCCACAAATCTGAATTTTCGTTGGTAATTAAAACTTTTCCGTTAGAATTCAAAACATCACAGTCCAATCGATATAAATCATTTTCAATTGTCGCTTTTCCAATCAGTTGATTGTTAGTGTTAAAAATATTGAAAATATTTTTTTCAAATACAACTTTATTTCCATTTTTTGTTAATTGGCGAACCGAGAGTAAATTAGTACACAAACTCGGTGTATATTCAACATTTTTGACAACAGCATCACGCTTTCCTTTTTCAGTTTTTAGCAGCATATTTATATCTCCAACACACGATACAGACATTTTATTATTGTTTGCCACTATAATTTCTTTATTCGTTACTTTTTTTACATTAGAAAAAAAATTATCATTATTTGTCATATATGAAGTGGCACCTGAATCTACATACCATTCCTCTGAAGTTTTACCACTTGAAAATAATGAGGCAAACAACATTGTACCACTATTTTTTGAATATTTTTGTTTATCGCTGTTATATTTCCCATTGTTTTTATTGGGACAATTTTTGCTAAAATGACCAACCTGATTGCACGAGTGACACTTAAATTTTTTGTTCTTGAACTTGTTTTTTGAAACCAACGCATTTGCACATTTATTATCGAATTTTGCATCTTGAAGTAATAAATTCTTTATTCCATCCACCGTCAACTTGGTTTTTGAGTTTTTACAACCATAACTAAAGCACGAAATTCATCAGGAAGACCAGCTAGCATAAGAGATGCCATTAATTCTTCATCAATATTAAGGCCGGCATTTAGAGGGTGGCGTTGGCTGAAGTAGTTAGCACGTTGACTACAAAACCAAAGGTCCTGGGTTCGAGCCCGGTCTCTGACAGCCATTAAAAATAACAACACCACGCATTTTTCTGTCCAGGCTAGTGTCCTTTGTATCAGTTGTTGTGGGAAAAATTCTAGTGATGCAGGCATAAGGCAATGGTCACTAAAAACCACACGAACTTCATCAGATACTAATCCTAATGTAACATCAGAGCGCCCTCCTTCGTTGGGTAGCAGAATCATTGACGAAGTAAAATAACCAATAAAAATGGCTACTAAACACAGCTTCAAAATTTAATACGCCTCATTTAACACCAGAAGGCGCTGCAACACTGCATTATCAAAAAAAAGCGTGCAAAAAAGCAGAGTTGTAAAAGAGTGAAGCTTTCCTCCTCCATCTCTTCTTTCATCACCTGTCTACTCTATCACTATTCTTCCCTATCACCCTCTCTGACTATCTTCTCTTCAACTAACAGGCAGCACAAAGGGATCATTGCATTGGACCCAAGTGAGCTGGACTCTAAATTTCACCCTTCCTTACCAGCAGCCTGCTAACCTAACCTAAGGCCGGCATTTTTTACTTTCAGGGACGTCATTACAATAGCATTCACATAATCTTGCATCGAATCAAAGTCACCAAACTTGAGTTGCACAAGCTGTTTTAACAATTCAACCTTTCTTGTTAAGTCTGTATCCTCGTACGCACTTACAAGAGAATCCCAGGCCTCTTTAGCTGTTTTTGTTGTAGCAATGTGGGCAAAATTACTAGGTTCAATCATAAGAGTTATTTCAGCAAGAGCACGCTCATTGACTTCTGCATCTTTCGGATCTGAAATCCCACTTTCAACAACTTTCCAACAGTTTTTAATTACTAGACATGACTTTGCGTGTCTCACACATCGAAATTTTCGCGACCACGCAATCTTTCGAACGGAAAACTTATTGAGTTTGAAGTCATTTCAGTTTAGTAATTTTTGGAACAATTTCACAAAAGAAAACAATTATCAGTTACAAACAAGTTTAAACGCAAGACAAGAGGCCCATAACCTATTGAATTTGTAATTAATAAATGAACGTTTATTCGTTTTGAAAGTTTAAACAGAAGTAGTTACAAAATTTTCATTGACAAAGAAAATACAATTCAATACATATATAATTGAATATAATCAAGTAGAAAAATAACAAGTTCATTTTCAACAGATATTCTTCTTTCAATAATATTTGTGGCATATTGTTGTTGTTGTAAATAGTTGTTCACATGAACACTCCCTATCGGAAATTAAGTTAACTTTAAAGTAACTTTAAGCTAACTATTTCGCAACTAGTACTGACTGGCACTTGGATTACTTTTCAATGTAATCAACTGACTATTTTAACATTGTGATGTCCTAGGCAGTAGTCAGTTGTCTCACTCTGCATTACTTTCAGCTAACTTAAAGTTGGCTTTTTTAAATCACCTGGTAGTCAGTAAATTCAAAAAATTTTTCTGGGGCTCGAACATGTATCATCACACGTTGTGTACTCAACGCGCTAACTACACAGCCAAGGTACCATCTAAAATAATAACAGCAAAATGTTAATATAAAACTGAAATTAGTTTCAAAGTAGCTGAGAATAAATTTGTTGGCTCTCACCAAAATCGATTACGTACTCAACTTAAGAATTAATTTTGAATTTGTTCTGGATGACATTGCAGTTAGCTATTAGTCGTCTAAGAAAAGTAAACTATAAGTTAACTATTTTTGTAGTCAACCACACATTCTCCGACAGGGCTCTTATGCACATACATATGTATGTGTATGTGTGTATGTACGAGTGAATGGTTTCATGGTAGCGTATATTTATACATACATATCTACATAATATATTATATAGTTTATATACATATATTATATATTTATATATTATATAGTTTTTTGTATGAGGCTACTGATTGTTATACACATCCATTCATACTAGTGTTGAGCGAGACTGTGATTTTTTTAAAAATGTTGCTCCTTGTGAACGGTATTTCTAAATAGCTGTTCTTTTAAACTGTGATTGTGATCACAGTTAAGTAGTATTTTGTTTGTAGCAGTTCTGTTATTTTGAAATCTAATAAGAAGAGCAGTTGTGAAATTAAACAGTGAATGTGATCACGGTTTAACACATTTCAGCTCTTCTGCTTTAAAAGTATGTATTAGTATTGGTATTTTGATAAATGCTAATAAGAAGAGCGACAAGAACAAACAATTAGCATCAACCCCATCCAAATATTGAGAATTGTATGAGAGTCAGAGAGACAGTAAAATTGCAAATACAAAAATGTGAGAGCTATACATAGTTGCCAGGAAAGACGATTTGACACGATTAGACGATTTTTTCTCGCCAAACGGTGAACGTATACAAATAAATTCATGTGGTAGCTTTATTTACTGTAAAGTAAGCATGGAAGAACATTCACAGTTTGTATGAAAGAACTACATTTGCAAAACCTGTTACTTGATAAATTCAGTCACAGTTGTGATTAGTGATTCTTCAATCGCTGTGAAAAAGTAACAGGTTTCGAAAAATAGCTCATCACTAATTCATATGCATGCGTACGAAAAAGCATGTGCCAAGCAAAAATACCATAAGGCAATGTCTATGTATTGGTGATAAAAAGGGGTTTCCCAGCGGGAAAAAGAAGGAGTAAGGATGCTTTCTAAAAGGCCTCTGTACTCCTTCTTATGGATGTACAAGGCCTGCTCGCTCCATCCCATCTTCATATCTTTTTTACACACATGTCATTGCGAGGTAGGCCTTCCGTTCTCGTTCCTTTTGCATATATTCTAAAAGGCCTTCAAATTAATGGCTCTTAAAGGCCTTCCAGAGAATGGCTGTTAAAAGGCCTTCTAGAGAATGACCGTTAAAAGGCCTTCAAATAAAGATCATATTGAAAGGGGTTTAATAAAGGTTTTCAACTGCTGGGGCCTGTATCTCAAAACTTACAAGTATTGAAATACAAGTAAAATAGTTGTGAAAATATATTTTTTATATGAATATAAAATATTTTCCCAACTGTTTTACTTGTATTATAGCAGTTATAAGTTTTGAGAAACAGGCCCGAGGTGTCGAACATATTGAAAGGAAACTTCTGAAATAACAAGAACCCACATAGTATTTATATACATACTAATGATCGAATAACACAACTGTCTTTTTAAACGTACAAAACTCAACTAAAATAATTTACGTTTTCTTTTCTTTAATCGTTCTGTATTTGGTATTTTTATATGGAATTTTGTTTTTTTATAACGGCATATGAATTCTTTTGCTTTTGCTTTGCCAAAAAAAAAAGCAAAACAAAATACTTTACTCCTTCTGTTCTGCCTTCTTATAGAAGGGAATGTGGAATGGGTATCCCATCTTTTTTTTACTAAAGAGCCGATGTCTTTTATTAGGCCTTCTTCAGAAGTTACATAAGAATGGTAACTGAGTCAAAAACATGAATTCGTTTGCTTCTGTTTTGGTAAAATAACAAAACAAAATACTTTACTCCTTCTGTTCTCCCTTCTCATAGAAGGGAATGTGGAATGTGTACCTTATTTTTTAAGCGGAAAAGCCGAGGCCTTCTATAAGGCCTTCTTTGGCAGTTTGATAAGATTACTAATTAAATCGAAAAAATTCCTGAGCAGGCCTTTAATAAGGCCTGAAGTAAGAAGGTCTTCTGAGTTTTACCGCTGGGTTAATACGAAATAATGCTTATTAAAGCAAATGTTTAAGTACAGTAAATATTAATCGTATTTAAGCAAGCTTCAGCGGCAGTTTTTTCATGAAATTTTAAAAATGTATGATAAAACCATATATATCAAACTTCTATGAACCGATTATTTTTTTTTTCGCTGATTTTCATAACCAATTGTGCTAAGGCAAGTGCGGTCGTTTCAGTCCAACTCCGAGCTCTCTAACTTGTTTGGGAGCATCAAAAAACGCATTCCAAGCCACCCATATAAAATCCGTACAGACAGACGGATAGACGGACATGTCTTTTTCATCTCCTATTCATAAGGATTCAAAATAACTAACGTTATGTGGCCGCAAATGAATATTGTAGAAGTTACAAAAATCTGGACAAACCTATATATACCCTTTACCATTTTTGGTCGTATCGATTATGAAGAAAAGTGTTTTCGAAAGTAAATTTAAAAATCACGAGTTGTCGCCTAGCAAAGCAATGCTTTCCGGACTCGGTAGTAACAAAACAAATCCTATAGGTGTGTTACAACGAAAAATAAATGTTGACGATGTAGAAAAGCATCATGAATTCTTAATTGTGCCTGATAGTGCGGTAAAAGTTGAGGTGTTACTTGGCTTTGACTTTATTAAAGACTTTGTGCTTTTCTACAATAATTGATATAAATTCCACTATAAGCGTAATACAGCATACAATGAAGAACTAATTGTTTATAATATTGAATCGTATGAAATCGATGTTGATACAAAATATGAAAATGCCGTAAAAAGTTTGATTAGGTCGTATAACTCGCCAATAAAGAAACAAGAGGAGTGTCCAGTTGTCATGAATATTATACCAAATGAGAATGGCTGAAAAGTGGTGTCATAAGAAAATCTTATTCCGACATTTCAAGTCGTGTAGTGGTGGTTAAAAAGAAATGCGGAGATTATAGAATGTGCATAGCTTTCCGGCAGCTCAACGCTATGGTTCTAAAAGACGCTTTTTCAGTCCCGATTATTGATGAGGTACTGTTAAAATTAAAAAATGCTAAATTTTTTGTTACGATGGACCTAGAAAACGGATTCTTTCATGAGCCAGTGGCAAAAGAGAGCAAAAAGTTTACTGCCTTTGTTACTAAAAGAGGTTTATTTGAATTTAACAAGGCGCCTTTTGGATTCTGTAACTCACCCGCAAATTTTGTAAGGTATGTCAATTTTATATTTCAAGATTTGATAAACGCAGATATTATGGAGCTTTACATCGATGATATCGTAATATTTGGAAAATCAGCCGAATAATATCTACATAAGCTTCAGTTGGTATTGTCGAAGACATCTGAATACGATTTGACATTTAAATGGGTGAAATGCCAATTTTTGAAGACAGATAGATTTTTTGGGCCACTGTATCGAAGACGGAAGGATCTGGTCTGGCAAAATAAAAACGAAATCAGTAGATAAATTTCCTATCCCTAAAAACATTAAAGATATTCAGTCATTTCTAGGCTTAACTGGATACTTCAGAAAATTTATACAAGGGTATGCTCAAATAGCTAATCAACTCACAGATTTATTAAGAAAAGACGTTGCGTTTAAAATAACTGGAAAAGAAATCAATGCAATTAAAAAGTAAAGCGTCCGCCATCTAACGTTTTTTTTCAACTAGTGCTTATTTCGTAAATGGTAACACTTAGCTCATGTCTGATTTGACAGATAATTAGTTTTATCCTTCCGCTGAACGAATATGATTGTGTATACGCTTGAACAACGCTGGGAAATATTGCCTGCGATCGACTTACAGAAGATGCCGATTTTGCCAAGAAAAATTGTCGCATTAGGGGCACAGAAAACCCGCACGCATACATTGAAAAGCCGACGCACCTAAAACGAGCCACTGTTTGGTGCGGATTTTGGTCCAGAGGCATAATTGGGCCAATGAGCAAGGAGTGGCCGTTACAGTCAATGGCGACCGTTATCGGGCCATGTTGAACGAATTTTTGTTCACAAAAATTGAAGAGGAGGATATTGACAACATTTAGTTTCAACAGGACGGCGCTACATGCCACACAGCCGAAGCTACACTCGATGTTTTGCGCCGTTTTCAAAAAACAAAAGTTATCTGGCGGACCCTTTAGAACAGTAGCAAAGAGCTATATATATTTTTAAGTTTAACTTTGTCCACTTTTGTTAGTTGTTTTTGTGATCGCAATTGGCAAAGCAAACTATCTTTAAATTTTTCACATCCGATTTCTTCATTTATATTTTTCAGTTTTCGCCTCTTAGATCTATCGCTACACTATACTCAATATAAAATTTTTAAACCTAATCTAGGTTACCTACTTTAATTCTCAATTTTCGAATAAAATTAAGTCCCCCGCTCCTCATTCTTTATTTTCTTTCAGGTAAGCATACAAAGACATTCGAAATGAACGTGAGTTTATAGCTATATCTTCCTAGCAACCTGTCCTAATATTCAAAAATCAGTTAACTATACAAAATTGCAGGAAAACAATCAACATAATAAGTTTTGCTACCTGCGATTTGTACTTATGATTGTTTATTTGGAGTTTGCCGTTTTATCGAAAAAAGGAAAGGAAAAGAAAAACATTTAAAAAAACGAGATAACTACACTAAACTTTTTATTTTCAATGTATTATTTTCAATTTACTTTAAAATATCTACATATATATATATATATATATATATATATATATTCATTAAAATCTTACAGATTTATATATGTAATACATAAGTATGTATATATAACTTAAAACGATTTCTTTTCTGACAAATATGTTGCATATATGTTACATGTTTTACATTTCTGTGTTCGTTTGTACAAAAAATACAACTGTGGGAACAATTTTCGATTTCTTTTCTAAATATGTTAGCACAAAGGTACCTCAATGGACCCAAGTGGGCTGGTTTTACTATAAATCGGCAGCCTGTTATAACCTTTCTGAATATGTTGCATGAAAAACATGTAAATATGGTACCCTCACTTTATTTTAGGTGTACATACTGACCTTTTTTTAAACTGTGGTAACGAAGGTTTTATTTTGTATGTCATGTTTATAATATTATTTATTTAAATATTGTGAATGTTTCGACTTTTTTAGACGTAATTAGTGATGTCAATTGTGTTAAAAAATCATAATAGTGTGCGAAAAACCTCTCAAATAGCCTTAAAAAATCGCTAATGAAGTACATTAATGATAAAATGTAACCGTTGTAAATAAAAGCAGTAATATAATATGTAGCACATTTAAAAATGTGGCATATATGTATATAGTGTAACATATTTTTTTCAGAAAAGAAATCGCCATTAGTATACTAAGGCCAATTTTACATCTGTGTGTCATGTGCCCAAAAAAGCGTAACCACTAATCAGACACGCATTTATTAAGTTAACAGTTTCATACATAACTAATAGACAATTTTGCAGAATCCAACATGATTGCTAACTGGTTAAATCAATAAATACATGTTTGAATCAAACAGTTCGTTAGTAATTTGTGTTTACGGTTTTTTTGGACATGGCAAACAAATGTAAACTCAGCCTAAGACTAAAGGTAATTTTGTTAATACAAGTGGCATGTCATTTGTTTAGTTTATTAAAGAAACCAAAAAATATTACATAATAATTAAAAACAAGGATCGGTCTAAATTCGACAACTTGACACATTTTCTGCATTTGTAGGCGCATAAAAATAGTAATAATGAAGCGATTTAATGTTTGTTTTTTAAATTACTTATATTGTTACGGAAATGGCCGTCGACAGGGTAAATGCTGCATTAAGCAAAAATATTCCAATAGGGTTAACTCAAGTACTACGGAAAATATTCCTACAGGGTCGATGCAAAGAACTAACTAGAACAGTAGCAAAGAGCTATATGTACACGCGTAGCACATACAAAACGTAAACAACCAACAACTTCAACTAAAAGCGTCTGCTTTTTAAAAAGATACACATATTTATATACATGGCAATTCAAACGAAAAACAAAAATAAGGTAAACAACCAACATGTATTGCTTGTTTAATAATGTATGCATATACACACGCATGTACATAGTTACCACATGAACAATAGTCAACAACATTTTAAATGATGATGAGATTGTCTAGACTTTGCTGAAACATTCTAGTGACCTTGTGCGAACTATAAAAAGGGGTTAATGCCATGTCAGATACCACTTTTGCTTCGCGTTGCGTTAAAGATTCGCTTTGACATTTAAGATGAAATGTACATGCTTATATGAATCATGTCACATAAAGTACTTTTAACGCAAAGCGAAGCGAAAAGTTAACCAACTCTCAACTTTTTTCGTGCTTTGACAATCAGTTGGTATAATTATCTTAATTTGTTAGGCCAAACTCGCATGTAAGTATGAAATTTTATTAAAATTTTGGGAAATTTACATAAAAAACGAGTTAGTGGCATCAGATTAATCGAATTGTGCTGTATTTTATGCATTAAACAAAGCAGTAAAACAAAAAGTGAGTATTGTCAAAGTTTTTATTGTGTCATACACATTTTGCTTTATGCTTTTCTGCCAACGCTCGAAATGTCACGCAAAGCGTTAAAGTTGTATCTGACACCGCCTTTACGCATCCAATGGCAAGTTAGTTACTTAGAAGTTAGTTGTTACTCAGAAGTCAGTTGATAATTAAGTTGTGATAGTCTGTGTTTGCGATACAGTAGAAAGTTGATAGTCTAATCTGTGCTTTACAATACGTGAGTTGGTAATTGAAGAAACTATAGTCACTGTCTATAGTGACAGTTAAAGTCTGTCGTTGAATTGAGATTATTGTGAAGTCTATCGTGTCGACTGAAAAGTAAAGGCTGGAACAGAATAAAGTGGTTGTAGTAGTAGCTGAAGCTGACGACGCACAGTGGTTCAGAATCGTTTTTGAACTAATGAAGATTTTTTTTGTAGATAGATAACATCTTAAGCTTTTGTCCAGTTTTAGTTTCATTAAAATCCGTACAGTAGTTGTGGAGAAATTTAAGGTTAAAGTTGAACTTTAAAAATGTTTTTAATTTGCTTAGAAATGCGCGGTTTTTAGCGTTCAGTTTTGTTGAAAAAGTACCTTATAATGAAGCTTAAATCGTTTTTATAAAAACAACAAAGTAAGTTTTTGAAAATTTAATACATAAGCCTAGTTTTTTCAGTCATAAATAGCTTATAGACTCTTGTTTATTTCAATATATATACATAAGTATGTAAGACATGTGCAGACATAAGTAACTGAACCGTTTCTACTAGATGAATATATGCAAGACACTGTATTAAAAAAATTACTTAAAACACTACTTATGATCATAAAACTAGTTTAAAATAATTAAGTATCACTGATAGCACAAATTACCTGTTAATTATTAAAATATAATTAGGTATCATAAAGCCCTTATGCTAAGTATTATATAATGAGGGATTTTTCCCAAAATCTGGCTATTAGATTTTTTTTATGATGGACTTACGAGAAACTTTAACCATAATTCAAAACTAAATATTAGTACCTGAAGAAATGTTAATCTATGGATGTATCATAGATATTTATATTTGACCTCTTTTTATACAATGCACAAAACACGTTAGAAATACGTTATTTTAATATCATTCATTAAATGTTAATATTTTTATACTTTATTTCACTCAAATAATAGTAAATGCAAATGATAATTATTATTCATTTGGCTGGAATATTGCTTGCAAATATTCATTATACGGTTCTGTATTACTTCTGTCGTGTAACAGTCTTCGGCTTCCACTTTCGTTAGTCGTTTTTGTAATCACAATTGGCAAAGTAAACTATATTTAATGTTTTTATTTTCAGTTTTCGCCTCTTATATCTATTTTTTTTATTTGATAGTGAGTAGTATTATTAATACTTTGAGGTTTACAAAAATTAAATATATAAAAATAAATAAAATAAAAGTTTTAAGTGTTCTGAACTAAATTATTTCTGATGAAATTTACTACTTTTTTTCTAAATGCTATAATATTTGGTTAATTTTTAATTTCATTTGGCATCAGGTTATATAGTCTCAATAATTTATAGAAAAAAGTTCTTTTCATCGCATTAGTATGAGCCTGTTGTAGTCTGAAGTCATTAGCATTTCTGACGTTATATGGCTGAGCTTCTCTTACGTATCTTGTCTGGTCCTTCAAATAATCAGGTGCATCTGCCATTTTAAATTTCTGAATAAAATTTATTGTGTTCAGTTGCAGTCTTTGGTTAATATTTAACCACTTCAATGTGTTGAGCATATTAATAGGTGTTAATCGATTACATTTTAATATTGTACGCATAGGTTTATTTTGCAGTTTCTGTAGTCTTGAAATTTGTTGATGATTGTAGCTGTAGATTGTTAACCCATATTTGAAATGCGGTTTAATAATTGTATTATATACATATGTTTACTGCTCTTAGTGCAGATACTCTATTTCGCAAACGTTTAAAAAATCCAATTTTTTCCCCTATCTTTTTAGAAATATATTCAGTATGTTCATTGAATTTTAAATTTTTATCTATTACAAAGCCTAGGTATTTAATACTGTTTACTTTTTATTTGAAATGTTTTATTAGTATTCATATTAATTTCCATTAGTTTGGTTTTATTTTCATTTAACTTTAATTTATTCATATTTACCCACTTATTTATATTGCACATATCACTTGTTATATTTTCATAACACGTATCCTCTGTCTCTGCTTCCGTAAAAATTAGTGTATCGTCTGCATACATAATTATTTCACACTTTTCCAACATATTTTCGATATCGTTTATATAAAAAATAAATAGTAATGCTCCCAAGATTGAGCCTTGTGGTACGCCGTAATTAATTTCTATCGCCTTCGATTCCGTATTATTTACTCTTGTTTTTTGCTTACGATTTGTTAAATACGATTTAAACCAATTTAACTCCTTATCTTTGATACCATATCTGTAAAGCTTTTGCATTAATATATTTATATCTATTGTCTCAAAAGCACGTTTAAGATCAAGAAAAACTGATAATATTTTATTATTTTTCTTTACACATTTCCATCTGTTTATTAGATAGTTTACTGTTTCTTTCTAAATCCTCACTGATATTTAGATAGCAAGTTATTGTTTTCTATATATTCTTCTAATTAATTTTTCACAACTTTTTCTAACACCTTTTCACATATTTTTAGACCATTTATTGGACGAAATTCTTCACATTTGTGTGTATTTTTAACTTTTGCTACTGGTCTAAACATCGATTCCTTTTAACTTTTAGGAAAATTTCCAGTTTCCATTGATTTATTGATAATGTTCAATAAATATTGCCAGTTGTGTCCCATGTATCTAAAATGATGTATTTTGTAGTTTTTTTATAATCAGGTTTGTTATTCATATTCTTCAAAATGGTTTTTAATTCCAGTATAGATATTGGACGAAACTTAAACCTATAATTTATCACAGGTATCAGATTTTGGTATTGCATATTTTCGATTGAATCTCTTATTTCTTTAATGCTATCTACAAAGTAACTGTTAAGTTATTCGGCTATATCTAAGTTTTTCTTATACTCTACTTGATTAAATATCACAGATTTTATAACATTTCTAGGTTTTCTTATCACGAGTTCTTTTATCACACTTCACATTTCTTTTTGGTCCATCGAAGTTGAAATTATATTATGTATATAATGCCGCTTTTCATTTTCAATTTTGATTTTGTATTTATTTCTAATTGCTCTGTATCCATTCTTCATTTGTGTTCGCAATTACAGCTCTTTAGTATGCTCTCACTTTTAAATTTCTTAGTTCGTTACTAAACCACTTATTGTTACTACTTTCATTTATTTGTCTTTTTATTACAAATTTTGCTTTGTACATTCCATACATTTATCGAATTTTTCAGTCTGTTCATTAACATTTAGCATTTCATTATATTGTAATATTTAACTTAGTTCACATTTAAAATGGTTTTTATTATATTTAAAAATGTCTATTTGATTTCTTTTTATCTCTGATGTATTGTTTTCGCATTCAATAAAAATGTCTATTGGTTCGTGATCGGATATTTTGTTATTAATATTGGTTCTAGCAGATACTTTTTCATTATTTGTTATAATATAATCTATTATTGTTTTTGAATTCTGTGTTATTCTGGTGTCTACACTCATTATCTGTTTCAAACCATTATCATTCAGGATACTTTGCACTCTTTGTTTATAGAAATCAGTCTTCCAGTCAATATTGAAATCCCCAGCTATTAATATATCACAATTCCTTTCACACAATTCTTCCAGAAAATCTTGAAATGCATCAAAAAAATGCTTCCTTTGAACAACTTGGAGATCTATATATCGCTATTACAATAAAAGAAACATTATCATTTTTAGCCATATATGCACTAATCCAGTACTCTGTATCTTTTACACATGTCTTTATATTTGATAACCACCATTGTTTTTTAAAATATAAGATAACACCTCCAGTTTTTGTCGATTTAGATGTTGTAGTAAATAGATTATACTCATTTATTTCAACCTCTGCTTCATCTATTTGTTCAGTCATATCGCTACACTTATCAAGCGATTTTTGTGGTCTTCCTCCACTATTTTTACCTGTAGTTTTAGAAGTTATCTGGATAGTAAGTTTACCTTGTAACCATTTTGCAAAGCACATATTGAATTTACTTTTACTCCAATCACCTTCCTTGTAGCGTTTTTTTAAATTTTTGACAAAAGCAGATATCTTTTTTGTAAGTTCAATTCTGTTTCACTGCTGTAAGAATTTAAGTTTAATTTTCTATGAAAGTATCGTGTTTATTAAAACGCTATAAAGCAAAACTTATAAAAATGTATCAATCTTTTAGAATCAAATATTTGAATGAAACATATTTTTATTTCCAAATTATTGTCCTTATACTCAATATTAAATTTTTAAAGCTAATCTAGGTTACTATGGCTCTCCAATATGTAACCAAATGCTGAATCTTCTGTTACATCATTTACATTAAACTTTTCAAAGTCTTCCAACCATTTGAAATTTTTAAAGAGGAGGTAATGAGACATTGCATAACATCATGATCATAATCATTAACATATTTATTATTGGCTATCGAATGTCGTTTACTGCATTGTACAGTACCTCCCCTAATACCCCGTACAACGAAATTGTACATGTTAATATTAGTTAACAATTCCAACTCTATGTCCGTTGTTTTCAACATTGCATCCCAAGATAATCGTGGGGTGGTATAATATTGTGATGGATCTAAATTATAAATGCTTTTGCAAACTTTGCGGAAATTTTCAAACACATCACAAAGTAATAAAACATCTACTTTTAAATACAATAAAAGGTAGTCCATTAGTGTTGTACACTGAAACGTATTCCATACTTTTTCAGCATGTTTATAATCGTCCACACTACACATCTCATTAGTGAGTTTATTAAAGAAGGCTGAACGGGGTGGTAACTGTGTTTCTTGAAGACGATTGACTGAATCTAAATAATCATATGGAAAGATGCCCTTAAGATTCATTAAATCAAACTCGTTATCACATTGATAGACTGATTTTACAGTTTTCAAACTATCATCAGACAAATAACCTGCTAGTTTTTCTAAACTCGATGACATAAATCGAAGTGAGTCTAGAAAACGCAGTTCAATTGTATCTTTTTCATTTACCAAAATTCTCTTAGATATTGATATATATAATTCTTTATTTAAGGGAATTATATTTATATCGTCTTCGATAGATGAAAGTTCCTTTACAAACAAATGACAGTCATATGCCGAAAGATTATGGAAAAATATAGGTATGAAATTTGCAATTTGATATTCTAAATTACATTTATTATGAGCTGGATATCTATATTCTCCGGTCAAATGACAATGGTCAGCTACTCTATCTTCAACAGATAAAAATTTATTACAAATGTGACAAGTTGTGTCTGTATTTTGTTTCATCTGTTGAAGCTACTCTTCAATTCATTGGTTTTACTATACTTAAATAATTATTATAAATCTAAACAATCTTTGACTAAATTTTCAAAAAAATGTTTAGGTGAATCATTACCACTATATAATCTAAACAAATCTAAGCTAGAGTTAAAGGAACATTTAATATAATAACTATAAGCAAATGGAATATGTTTTTGAACTGATTTAACATTTGTTGAATTTTGTACGTTTACTGATGCTAGAATGCATTCAAAATCAGCGTACACTACAAAAGGCACATCCAGTTGCTTTTTAAAGTTTTAAAAAAAAAATTTAAACTTACTACATTATTATCCACAGTAGGCATCTTAGTCACCAATTTGTTACATTCTTGTTTATGTTTTTCTAGTGATGCCTCAGCATGAAAATGTAGTAAGCAGGCATTACATACTTAAACTTTATGCTGATGTATAGTTAATTGGCTCCTTATCAATCTGTAAGTGAATAAAATAAATATAATTTTTTTAATTAGTATACTTTTCAGTGTTTATCAATGTAAGTGAAAGTATATTACCTTGAAATATTTTTGATCCACACATAGTGAAATCTGTCTCCTTCTTCCAAAAGTAATAAGTTAATGTATTAGTTTTTTCCTCTGTAGTAAAGTAGTATGGGCCAACTATACTATCACCATCTAAGCCAAATACATTAATACTTATTTCAGGGTTGTTGATTTCAAAGACTTTAATTTTGTTAGTTGAAAGCGGAAAGTTCAGGTTTTTAAAATTTAAAACAATATTATTCTCCAGTGTTATAATTTCATTATTTATATTTTCAATATTATATGATGAGAATCTGTCTGAATGATAAGTGATAGGATACAATGCTGATATTATGGCCCACTTGAAACAATATTCATCATTGTTTTTTTACATTGACGCATGCATGTATTCTCTTTATTGTTAGTGGTAAAGGAATATATTGGGAGCCTTTAATACATTTATACTTATTAATATTAATTTCTAGATGAGATATTTCTATTAAGGTCCATCCACTATCCTGCTCTTGAAATTCACTCATCTTTATTATCATAATATCGCACTGCTGTTGGTAAAGATGTATAATATCATCTATTGTTGAAGATTCATTAAGAATAACCATTTTCGTTTGATGTCATTTTATATCTACGGTGCAAGAGCCTTCATCTTCTTTTATTAATAATAATAATAGTTGAATGTTCTTGAATATTACTCTGTAATAACTTTATCACTTTTTCATTAATCTCATTAAAAAAGTTTTCTGGTATCAAATTGTCTTTATTTTTATTTTCTAAAATATATGACGATATCCGGTTTTTGAAGCAAGACTTAATTTTTTGCATATCATTGTAAACTAATTCTGCGGTCTTCAATTTGTGAGTATTTGTTCTTAAGTGGTAGTACCACATTATTGTTTTAATTTCTTTTTTGCACAACTCACAATAAATGTTCTCTTTATTATAATTTATAGAATGATCTACTAAGTGCGTATCAGTGAGCTGCAATTTTCATGGTTTTTGATGATTTACTCATACAATAAAATTTTTACTCACATTTAATCACGTACAAAACATTCAACGTACAATAAAATCAGCATCGTTCTAATATCTGTTCATTGGAATGATTGTGAGTGGAGGGATCGAACATGTTTTACTCAATTCATTCACATACATTAAATGTTTTATTCAGTTTTAATCATGCAACAAAACTCAATGTTGAATATAATCAGCATCATAGAAACGAACGCATCGTTGGAATAATTTTGAGTGGAGTGATCGAACTTGGTTTATTCAAACTACTATGTGAACAAGCGCTGACGTTGAATAAAATCAAAGTAGTCAAGTTCGTTCAAGTTATTTTAAAACACACACACACAAACATGTCAAACAGGGGTGGAAAATTGGAGGTTTCTTTTTGTTCCAATTATAAAAAAGGTGAAACATTTCGTCGGCCTGTTTCTGGTTTGCGGCACAGTATATTGAAAATACATTATGTCTGCAGCAAACCAGAAACTAGCCGACGATTTGTTTAACTACGAGTTTGAAAATTAGCATAATAAGTTTGAAAGCCTCAAACAAAAATCTTTACAAAACAAGCATCTTTATTCGCTTGTGCATTAAGAGTCTTACTATAAACATACGAAGTTTGTTAGCTAAATTCAAAAATGTTTTGGGTTGAAGTCTACTGATGAGTTCCAAAAAGCGGAAACGAAATGCATATAGACAATCGCTTAACCATAAAAACAAGCAAATTTTCAAATTAAATAAATACTTTATGTCAAATAAATATACTTCGGTATTTCATTTAACTACGAGTATTAATAACAAAATCTTTAAAAGAACTTACATAAGGGGAACTCGTTTAACCTGTTTTATATATCTTAAAGTTTAACCTTCTTATTTACAAAATATGTTTGATGCTTATTAAGAGCTTTGAAAATGTGCCTTATTTTCATCGATATATTTTGAACCGCTTCGAAGATCCGATTATACATATTTATTTGTCATCTCAATACCTTGCATTTGAATACCAAGAACGACCCAATCGGACATTTCTAGCTCGAGATATGCTTGGTCAAGTGTGTGATGTAATTTTAAAGGATCGACTGTGTTTGATTTGTTTATCGGTTAAAGTATTACTTAGCTCTTCAGCCGCATTAACAGAGCATCAAAATGCCCACTTGAGAATTAAAAAAAAAGAATCAAGAGCTTTTTGATTGTCAAATTAATTCTGAATTTTATTCCTAAAAATCAATTGCTTATATACTAAATTATTGCATTGGTCAGCTCATAAATTTCATAAGAGAAATTATTATTTCCCACATTTTTACTTAATAAAGAAATAGTATTATATTACAAATCTCAAATAAACATTTAGTACATTGACATTGTTTTGAATATTTAAAGTTTTCTGCTGACCAATCGTAAACATAAAAAAAAAGAATAAAGAAAAAAAAGGGTTCTTAAATAACTAAGTGTGTGTTAAATAAGTGTGTGTCTCATAATTAACAAAGTAAAAAAATATAATTAAAAATAAATTCTTAAAATTCTAACAGTGATGTACATAATTGTACATTCACTACAAGTGAAAAAAGGTCGAAAAAATTAAAAAATTACAATATCTCAAAAACTGTTCCAGAAAAATAATTTAACCTTGATTTTCGAATTCAGCGGAAGAAAATACATAAGGAAAATCACCTCTCATCAAATGTACATGAAAAAAAATTAATTTTGTAAACTAGTGTAATTTAAGTTTATTAAAAAAATTAAACTGAATCTCAGAAATTTATATAAAATTTTTGTCTCTAATATTTTTCAAAAAGTTCGTAGCGACTAGCTCTATTACACAGTTTCTTTACTTTTACCATCCCTGATATGAAACTCCTAAATTAAGTACACATACCCATACATACTTAAACATTGATTTGTTGGCTCTTTATAAATACAATATTCATACACAATGATTTTTTTCATTTTCACTTTTACTCTGCATCAACTACTAGATGCTGATTAGAATGAACATTTTTTCCTTTCGCATTATGTTCTTGTTCAAAACACTCATTGTCGAGCCAAAAAACCAATCATTCGAACTGATTGGTTTGATGCTACGTATGATTATAAATCATATCCAACAACAAACATTCCACTCACTTGAGCGATTAAAACTTACCAACGAATATGTGTGTTTTGAACAAGTTTGATTTTTTCAACAAAAAGACATGTTTTTAGGATATTGATTACGTATGATTATTTTTCCGATCACTAGTTGCAGTTCCCTGGTGCGTATGTCGCTGGAACTCCGATAGGTTTGAAAAACGTATACAACAGGTTGAACATTTGAATGAGGACGATGGTCCTTCATGTTGCAACCTGATATGTTTTCTGAAATTTCTATTAAAAGAAAATATTTTTCCGCAAAATTCGCACACAAAACTTGCCATATCTTTTTTCCTTCTTAGATGTTATTACAAACGGGGTTATTAAAAGAATGATGTTTGTATATTAGCATGACAGGTATTTTTATTACAAATTGGTGCATGTATATATGTATTAAAGAGCTGTATGATCTAACTTTTAAAATGACTGTTCGAACGTAATGTAACTTACTGACCCTATGTTTGATTGCAAAAGTTTGTTCATACCATTAACACATAAACTCTGTTTCTTATTAATTGAATGTGAGTATGTATCTGTATTCGTGGTTTTTTTTCGAATTAAGTATTTTAAAAGTTATTGCATTTGAAAGAAGTTTTGGACTTACATGCTGTTCCAAGACGAATTGATAACAGGTGATCATCAGCTGCTGAAGTGAGGTCATCTGATATGAATTCGCCTACAAAATTAATAATTTGATTCTTCGAACATGTCATCGTGTTTTATTTCCTCATTGTTATTATGATTGTACGATATGCAACTGTGTTCATTCTCATAAACACATATGTGAGTTTATGTTCATGTTCAAGCTCATACCTAGAAAACGGATTCTTTCATGTGCCAGTGGCAGAAGAGAGCAAAAAGTTTACTGCCTTTGTTATTAAAAGAGGTTTATTTGAATTTAATAAGGCGCCTTTTGGGTTCTGTAACTCACCTGCAAATTTTGTAAGGTATGTCAATTTTATATTTCAAGATTTGATAAACGCTTTACATCGATGATATCGTAATATTTGGAAAATCAGTCGAATAATGTCTAAGCTTCAGTTGGTATTGTCGAAAGAATCTGAATACGACTTGAAATTTAAATGGGTGAAATGCTAATTTATGAAGACTCAGATATATTTTTTGGGTCACTGTATCGAAGACGGAAGGATCTGGTCTGGCAAAATAAAAACGAAATCAGTAGATAAATTTCCTATCCCTAAAAACATTAAAGATATTCAGTCATTTCTAGGCTTAACTGGATACTTCAGAAAATTTATACAAGGGTATGCTCAAATAGCGAATCAACTCACAGATTTATTAAGAAAAGATGTTGCGTTTAAAATAACTGGAAAAGAAATCAATGCAATTAATATGTTGAAGCAAGCATTAGTCAAGGAACCAGTTTTACGGATTTACGACAGAGAAGCAGAAACAGAACTACATACAGACGCATCCAAAGAAGGATTCGGCGCGTCGTTATTCCAGAAATTTTAAAATAAGCTACACCCAATATTTTACTGGAACAAAAAAGCTTCTGCACAGGAGGGCCTTCTGCATAGCTATATCTTAGAAGTCAAAGCAGCTTATCTATCACTCAGTAAACTCAGAATTTATTTGTTGGGTATACATTTTAAACTAGTAACTGATTGCGCCGCATTCAAACAAACAATAGCAAAGAAAGACTTGCCAAGAGATGTGGCATAGTGGATAATGTATATTGAAGACTTCACGTATTCTGTAGAACATCGTTCTGCTAACAGGATGAAGCACGTCGATTCGTTAAGCATATACCCAGTTGATGTATTTCTTGTTTCTTCAGAAATAACCGCAAGAATTTATAAGCTTCAGCAAGAATATGAAACTATCAAGGCTATAACAACTATTTTAAAAATAGCGCCGTACGAAAATTTCAAGACTAAAGCTGGTCTGGTGTACAAAAACGTTAATATCCAAGATTTACTTTTTGTACCAAAGCTTATAGAAGCTGAAATTATTAAAGATGCACAAGTGTATTATACACAATAAAAAATTGGGTAAAAAAGATGGTTTTATGCATTACATCGAAAAAGGTGACGTTCCACTACACACTCTGCACATAGACCATTTAGGTCCAATAGACTCTACGACAAAGCAATATAAGTACATATTTGCCATGGTCGATACATTTTCTAAATTTTGTGTGGTTATTCGCCACGAAAACAACAAGTGCTGAAGAGGTCGTAAAAAGTTTGAAGATTTGGTCAGATACTTTTGGGAGCCCTATTCGAATAATAACCGATAGAGGCTCTGTATTCACATCACAACTTTTTAAAGAGTTTAACCAGCAGAATAGCATTGAGCACGTATTGACGACCACAGGCATACCAAGAGGCAACGGACAGATTGAAAGGATTAATCGCACAATCTTATCTGTCATAGCAAAATTATCATCAGAAGATACTTCGAAATGGTACAAACACAATTAACTCATGTGTGAACAGCTCTATCAAGACTTCTCCCTTCGAGGTGATGTTTGGGGTAAAGATGAAAGGAGACTGCAGTACCAATATAACTGAGATGTTGCAAGAAGAACTTGTACATCGTTTTGCTGAAGACAGACTGCAATAACACATCGGAGCAAGACAACAAATTTTAAAAGCCAAGGACGTATAAATTTGGAGACCTCGTAGCAATAAAAATAACACAATTTGTTTCGGGAAAGAAGTTCTATATACATTCATATATTAAAAATATATGGAATATTTGAAAAAAATAAAACAAGTTTTTACATATACCTAAAGGCCTACAGATAACTAGTATTAAAGGGCATACATTCATATGTTGACCCCGAAGAAGTAAAAAGTGCTCTTATCGACAAAGGATTTAAGGTAAAAATGTTACTAATATAATTAACAGAGAAAAGGTCCCTAAACCCCTATTTCGGGTTGAACTGGAGCCGAATGACATACAATTGAAAAAAAATTAACCCCATCCAATTTATAGCGTAATGTTTCTCTTACACCGAAAAATCACAGTTGAAGAGACAGATAAGCGTTCAGGTCCCGTACAGTGCCATAATTGCCAAGAATATGGCCATACCAAAACTAACTTCAATTTACCTACAGTTTGTATCTGCGGTAAATTGCACGGTACTGCTAGCTGTATAAAGCCAAAAGATCAAGCAGAAAAAAATTTAGTAATTGTGGAGGTAATCACACCGCCAACTACAGAGGATGTACTGTATATTCTTTCGTTAAACAGACTATGGGACAAAAACCTAAATTAGCTACAGCTCAATCAGCAAACGCCTTCTCCTCCAATTTTCCTCCAATGAGCCAACCAATTACTTCACGTGTATCATATGCGGATGCTGTTAAGACAAATTATTTTCCCACACAGAAAGTGTCCCCACCAAGTAATTCAACAAATGCTAACACAAGCTTTCATTTCAGTCGCCTTGAAGCCAATATTGATAATCTGGTGCAAACTATAAACAACTTTACTACAAATATGACTAGCATGATGCAAGAAATGCTGCGAATGCAGAATACTCTGCTTCAAACATTAATTAACAAGCCGTGAACACGTTAAAAATATGTTCCTGGAACGCAAACAGCATTCGCCAACACAAAAATGAGCTCGAGCACTTTCGGAAAAAAATATTGATGTTATGTTAGTTTCTGAGACTCATTTGACTTCGAGAAGCCTCTTTAAAATGTATGGCTACACATTATATGATACTAAGGACCCGAGTGGTGGTGGATCAGCAATTTTAATAAAGTCAAGACTCAAGCACTATATTCTTGATAACATCTGTGCAGAACATTTACAAGCAACTAATATTTGTATTGAAAATTTTTGTACAAATTTCGTTATATCATCAATTTACTCCCCTCCAAGATTCTCAATCACTGAGGATGAATACGAAGATTTCTAAAAATCTCTTGGGCCTTGTTTCGTAGCAGCTGGAGACTACAATGCACAACATACGTTCTGGTGTTCACGCCTTATTACACCTAGAGGAAGAGCGTTGTTCAACACAATTTCAAAAATGAGCTTGGACGTCATTTCGAGTGGAGAGCCCACTTACTGGCCTACAGACATACAAAAAATTCCGGATGTTATAGATTTTGGCGTCATGAAAAATATCTTTAAAGATTTAATTCATGTTGAAGCTTCTCTAGATTATAGATTTTTCTTTAAATGTAAATGTTATTAAATGTAAAATTATAGTCTTGTTAGACATTCAATAATTTTGTATTTTATTAGTATTTTTTTTATTGTTTATATGTTATTACATTGTAAATAAATAAATAAAAAATGTTTACTAATATCAGTGTGGAATATCTGATAAAGTTCCCCATGTTCGCAAATAGACAATAATATTGTTTTTATATTTTATTTCACAAATTCTCTTCTAACAATTTAACAAGTTGTCATTTTCTTTAATTCTAAGCTCCATTAATTTAAATTCTCTGAATTATGAGTCTATAGTTTGCATTTCGTCTTCACAAATGAAGTTTGAAAACTTTTCTGTTATATTAAAAAGGTTATCAGTTTCGGTGATTACTAAAAATTTTTGGCTTATTTCTCTAAGAAGTTCTCTATTGATCTCCAAACTCAAAACGCTTTAAGATTTGCGCACAAAGCACAATTGTCAATAACTTTTTTCAATTCGACAATACGTAATTTCGATTTCGAAATGTTTACCATCACATCTATAGTTTCGGCTAAATGTAAATTGTTCTTGTAATCTACTAAAGGGCCACTCAGTCTATTATACATGTATAAAGACTTTCATCACACTTTACGAGAAAAAAATCTAAAGACATTTGTTTCGACTGTCAAAAAATCTAACGTAAAGTTACATTTTGTTTTCACACCATCACACCTCATATTACATTATAAACACAAGTAGAAAGCAAACAGCTGTGTAGAATTAACATGCCTAGATTAATTGTTTACTTTCGGCGGCAGACCAGTTTCAAGCAAGCTGTGGTCGTGCCGGCCTTTGAAAATAGACGGCGGTTAAAGTACTTGATATAAATAAAATAAAGAAAATGAAAATACGACAGTTTTGTTTACTTTCAGACATGCCTTACATGAAAAATTATTCAATACGATAAGCATCTTCAATATTTATATCGGGTTTAAGACAAAGACATATAGCATAAACGACGGCACGGCATCGGCGTCGAAACAGGCGACTTGTTAGTTTGGATTTTGTAATAATGCAACTCTGATCAGATGAAAAGTATTATCGTTTAGAAAATTTTAAAAAAATGGTTAAGTATTATGAGATGTCAAATTTTTATCGTATTATTTACCATTCGTTATGACATTTTGCATTCACAATATCGCACTTGCACGTATTATTTGAATTTTTGACATGTATAAATACAAAGTATAATAGTCTGAGTGGCCCTTAAATGAACATCACATGATATCAAATTTGGTTGCTCAGTTCTAGTTATTCATTACTATTTTCAGTGTTCTTTCCAGTTGTGTGTATAAATTTTGTATTTTAGCCGTTTCACCTTGAACTATTTTTGTGATATTATGATACTGCTAATTATATAATTTGAAAGTTACAAGTTAATATGGTTTCTGCTATATAAGTTTTCTAAACTAGATCTTTCCGTGTCGATTTTGTTTACATTTACTGCAAATGCAAAATAAATGTTTAACGATTCATATAGCTCCAATAAACAGTATACAACAGCTTCATATGAAAGCCATCGCGTTTGGCAATGATGCCGAATGTGTTTAATAATTCTTTAACTTCACTTTATTGTACGGCTTGCTTAAGATTGTTCAACAAATAACTATTTATTTCTATAGCGAGGCTTAAATATCTTAGCATTTCAATCATAGCTTAAATCCACTTTTTATTGTTTTAAATATCAACAACTTAAAATAGAAGTCAAAGAATTCTTGATTATTTATTTATTTTTTTCTTTAAGTATGCTTTCATTTCTCTTGTGCAGATATACATAATTCTTTTTCCTAATTTTTTGCTGCACTATCTAAAATATTGGGTGTTTTTTATTGAGGTATAGAACTTTAAGTTGGCATCACTTTTTTAACTGGCGGCCATTTTGTCAGCTGTCAAGTGATTAATATTTAGTTTGGTTTGCCATTTCATCATGAACAGGTTGACAAAAGAACAACGCTTGCAAATCGTGCAAATTTATTTCGAAAATAATGGTTCAGTTCGCGAAGTTTACCGCAAGCTCCGTCCATTTTATGGTCGACATAATCGTCCATCAGAGCAATTAATTCGGTTAACCTGTCAATTGGCCACCAAGATCGTGTGATTTGACACCATTGGATTATTTTCTTTGGGGATATGTGAAGTCGCTCGTCTACGCCAACAAACCAGAAACGTTAGGGGACTTGGAAGCCAACATTCGTGGCGTTATTGCCAACATACGGCCCCATATGCTCGAAAAAGTGGTTGAAAATTGGACCTGTAGAATTAGCTTTATTCGAGCCAGCCGCGGCGGCCACATGCCCGAAATCATATTTAAACGTTAATGGCATAAAATTATTCTTCCAATAAAGCCAAATTGATGGACATTAAAACGATTTTCTTGTGTTTTATTTCAATTTGAAGTTCTATACCTTTAAAAAAAACACCCTGTATTATGTAAGCACCAACGATTAATAAAATCGTAATTTTACCACCAAAAATCGTCAAATCGCACTTTGTCCTTATTTTGGATAAAAATCGGCAGATCTGGTAACAGTGTGGATAATGCTTGCACAAACAAAGTTAAACAACAAAACTGGCTTTGAAATGATTTTTGATAGTGTGAGTGTGTAAGTATTTTTTATCGTTTTGTTCTCTTCTGGTGGACAAGAAAGGACTAACTGCGATTGCTGGTAAACACGTAGTAGTGTATGTACATTAGGCTGGGTAAAATTTTTTTTCTTGATTTCTTGAGAGGCTTAGTGATAAAGAGGTGATAAATGGTACAGCTAATCTGCATATACAATTTTATTGCATTATTTTAATTTTTACTGCCTCCGGATAGCGATAGAAATTTAAGAAAAATTAGATTTTTGACATCGCTTTAATAATACTTTTGAAGTTACATATTTATACCAGTTTTATGCAAAATAATTTTAAATATCGGTATATAGAGGTGATTACGATCTAAACTGTACTTTCACAATGTGGATTCACAGTGTTAAATTTCCCTAGAACACGCATTTACATATCGATATCTTTACAAAGAAAGTGCCTAACTCAATTTTTTACAAATAGAGTTTTTGTGGCATATTTCGATAAATTAGAAGATCATCTATCGAAAAATTAAAAAAATCGATTTAAAAAAGTTAGGGCATTTCTATATTAAGGCAGCGATATACAGCACTGATTCATTCTAAAGGTTCAATTAGACGTGCCATAGCCGTAGTAATATAAATTCGATCATAGATTTTGCTAACATGCCGTAGCGCACCGTAAATATCAATTTAATTTTGTCACGGCTGTGGCACAATAATATAAAATTCTGCTAAAAAAACGTGCTGTTTTTGTATATTTATGTAAAATAAACGGTTCAAGTCAAAAACAAAATAATGGAATCCCCGTACAATCTTTATTTCTTACAACACAAAGTTAAATGAGACAAATGTGCCGCGATAGTTAGTGTTGTGTTGTGGAGTGCTTTCATTTGTTTATTTTATCATTTGAGAAATGGAGCGTACCAGAAATAGTTGGAAGTGTCATTTGTTTGGTGTTTTATGTGATTTGAAAGATAATATATTACCAACTTATAAAGGAGTGATGAAATTTTATGAGTGGACCCGTCATGGCTTAAAATATGAGCGATAAACTAAAAAGGAGACAACATACATATAAGGAAATAGAAGCCATTGCAGTTGCAAAATTAATGAAAATGTGGGACAAATCGTCTATACCTACAGTAGAGGTTAAACGAATAAAGGTAATGCTACAAACATATCATTTAAAATGTAAAAATCTTTTTAAGTCTCATCCAAAAATACCTAAAAACAAGTTGGAAAAGTTTCTTTGTGAAAGTAAGATTTTGTTTGATATTTCGGCATGTAAGTGCAGAGATTTTCTTAAATGTTCTTGCATTAAAAACAAACAAAAAATACCTGAAAGAGAGCGAAGTTTTATAATAGATCAAAGAACGGTTAGACAAATTGCTATAAAGGGCCACTCAGACTATTATACTTTGTATTTATACATGTCAAAAATTCAAATAATACGTGCAAGTGCGATATTGTGAATGCAAAATGTCATAACGAATGGTAAATAATACGATACAAATTTGACATCTCATAATACTTAACCATTTTTTTAAAATTTCTAAACGATAATACTTTTCATCTGATCAGAGTTGCATTATTACAAAATCCAAACTAACAAGTCGCCTGTTTCGACGCCGATGCCGTGCCTTCGTTTATGCTATATGTCTTTGTCTTAAACCCGATATAAATATTGAATATGCATATCGTATTGAATAATTTTTCGTGTAAGGCATGCCTGAAAGTAAACAAAACTGTCGTATTTTCATTTTCTTTATTTTATTTATATCAAGTACTTTAACCGCCGTCTATTTTCAAAGGCCGGCACGACCACAGCTTGCTTGAAACTGCTCTGCCGCCGAAAGTAAACAATTAATCTAGGCATGTTAATTCTACACAGCTGTTTGCTTTCTACTTGTGTTTTTAATGTAATATGAGGTGTGATGGTGTGAAAACAAAATGTAACTTTACGTTAGATTTTTTGACAGTCGAAACAAATGTCTTTAGATTTTTTTCTCGTAAAGTGTGATGAAAGTCTTTATACATGTATAATAGTCTGAGTGGCCCTTAAGTAGTATAGATGTTGGAACAACAAAACAGATTAGAAAAACATTAAAAAGAAAGCTGTTACGAGAAAAATCTATTCTAAAGCAACAAAAAATGGCTGAAGCACCTACAGATATATTGATTATTGCATCTGAAACCGAATGCGTTCAGTCGGAATGTTGAAGAAACACGAGAACTTCAATTGCGCCTCAAAAAACGGAACCAAAAAATGGGGCAATTGATTTTAGTTTAAAAAACATGCGACAGATTTGGAGTATCAGACATGGCAGGAGCTGCTATCGCATCTGCAGCTCTGTCCATTTAGAGTTCAGTCGTTATAGACAAAAATAAGCTTCGCCGAGAAAGAAAATAAAACCAGAGAAACTATAACTTTACAACAAAATGTTTCACAACTACCTGCTTGATACTTCGATGGAAAAAAGGATCGGACTTTAGTTATATCTGAAAAAGACGGAAAGAAGTACAATCTATGTATACTAGAGGAGCATATTTCATTAATTAAAGAATCTAACTCGCAATTTTTAGGATATGTTTCACTTTCTTCAGGCACTGCAAAGTGCATATAACAAGAAATATTCGATTTTTTCTTGAATGCAGATATATCGATGGATTTTTTGGTTGCCATTGGTTGTGTTGGCACAAATGTAAATGTTGCCAAATCTGGAGGTATTATATCATTTGTATGTTGCACATGAATGAACTGCCATTCAGACACCTGTTTCAATATGTTGATTGTAGTACACCACGACCACAGACATTTTTGGGAAAAATTGGCAAGGCACTTGAAAACTGTGAAAAAAAGAGCTATAGTGAAGTTTCAACCAATTCCCACGAACTTACCAGAGCTTTGTGTTGAAGATATAAGTGCAGTTCAGAAGTATTTGTACAAAATAGTTAAAACAGTTTCAACAGGCATAGCCCCAAACAATTTGGCCAATAAATCACCCGGCAAAATGTCTCATGCTCGATGGCTAACACGTGCTAACAGAATACTTCGTCTTTTTATATCAGTTGAGAACCCTTCTGCAAACCTTACCTCTCTTGCAATATATATTGTCAAGGTTTGCGCTCCAATGTGGTTTTCTATAAAAACTCTCCCCATCTGTAAAGACGGACCACTACACCTTTTTAAACTAATTGAAATAAGCAGATATTTACCAACAACTTTGAAAGCCGTTGTCGACCCAGTAATTCAAAGAAACAGCTATTTTGCACACCCTGAAAACTTATTACTTGCAATGTTGACAGACCCCCAGCAACACATTTGTGAATTGGCTGTGCATCGAATTTTGAACAGTAGATCAGCAACATCAAAGCAATTACGGCTTTTTCAGATACCAACGATAAACTTTAATGCATCATCATATTATCACCTTTTGAACTGGTAAGAAACTATCACTGAACCACATATATTAAAATTTGTAAATGAAGAAAATCTTCGACTGTTTATTGAAGAAGAAAACAATGGAGGCAGAAAGAGCAGTCAAGGCAGTGAGTGAAGCATCCTCAACTTTGTGCAACAAAACAACAAGAGAAGGCTTCATCAAAACGCAAATAGAATCAAGAAAATTAATGCCGAAATTCGATAGCTAAAAGGATTTTGTCACAAAATAAACCTATATTCATTATTTTTATGATTACCCTGTCTTGTAGATTAAAAAAAATTTTACATGCCTTTTTTTCTTTAAATAAATATACATAATTACAAGGTAATATAATTTAATTGATTTCTAATTTTTCCAAATAAGTAAACTTAATTACAGTAACTTTGTATATCATGCTTTAAGTTCTTTTTTTAAGAACATTTTTAACAGATTCGACATTTAACCGGAGGCAGAACATTAACTCCGATTGCTTCCAAACTTCGTAACCTAATAACACTTTTAATTTGGCACCTTTTTGTCGCCGTGCCCATAAAAAAAATAAATTTTTTTTTCGCCATGCATATGTGACCCAGCCTAATGCACATACGTATGTATGCATATTTTGTGTAATGCTTTATTTTTCTTCTTCTATATAAAATTGGCAAGTATGAATCATTCCATCCAATTGTTTTTGTTTTTTCTCCTGTGTGTGTCTTGGCTATTTTAATTTTGTTGTATCTCAAAGAGATGGATGATTAATAAATTTTCACTTTGCAATTTTGTGTAATTTCTATTTCAAACCTATAAAAATTGCATTCATACATATATGTGTATGTATTTATGTATATATGGATATTTGGCTTGGACGTCATTTCGAGTAAGGAGCCCACTTACTGGCCTACGCACAGTGGCACATTTTGTGAGTTGGCGGTCAAAATTCTATAACTTTTGACTGGGTTGAAATTTTTGAATGAAATTTTTTTTTGTTGGATAGAAGACATCTTAAGCTTCAATTTAATGTATTAACTTTAAAATCGGACCTTATTAAAGTACACTTATATATGATTGAAAAATTACTTTTAAAAATATAGGTATTATCGGCCTTAAAAAAATAAATTTGTGAATGTAGTGATTTAACATTGGATTTTATAAAAAGTAACGTTAACTGATCTAAAAAATTACATACTTAACTAAGCCATCCACCCGGGTCCATTTTATTTTGACCACTTAGAATACGGGTTTGAAGCTCATAATTGTTTTAAATATATTAATATTGATATAATATTTAGCAAAACTAATTTTAGGGCAATCAGTCCATATTTACTCATAGGGCCCTTGTGAGTCAAATTTCGTAAAATAGCATTGGTGATCATAATTCACTAACAAATGTAAGTTCGACAGCTTTAAATGTGAACTATATGAACAATTTAAATATATGTATTTTAAACGTGAATCCATAACAGATATGTAGGAGATCCATATTCGAAAAAAAGTTTTACCATAAATTCTAAGAAAATCTTTTTATTCCAAATAAAATAAAATCTCTTTTATAAATTTTCAATATTTATTGTGCTTTTTTGCTTTAATTTTTATGTTAATTTGCATAGAATACATTTTTCATTTAATTGTCTTAATGAAAATTTCATCTAAGTATGTCTCCTGTTCATCTTCAAGGAGCTGCTTGGCGTCTTTGTCCAATTCCATGGGGGTGGAATTCCATTTTTGTCGAATGCTGGAGATATATGGATCAGAAGTGCACAGTAAAATATTAAAGAAGTCTTCATTGGTACTATCTCTAGATATCTTTCTTGTATTGTGCTCGCGAAAATATCTATAATGTTTGTTCCTTTTTTCTTGCGCTTCTTCAGAAAGATCTCCAATCGGCAGCATATTGTGTTGAATAATGTTTTCCCCATGATATAGTATTTTATGGACTGTCGATGGCATATTCCTCCAATCGTTGTATAGTTTCGCTGTTTCATTAGCATACTGACCAAATTTTCTTGCATTTACCTTTTTATTGCATGATATTACTTGCAGTATGATTTTGTAGCGTTTTATTATTTGAAAATCTACTCCTGTAATAGCTGCAGCAGTTTCAGGATCAGAATTTCTTGCTGTGTTGCCATCATTTGTGTTTCCTTCTCCTTGCTTTGGCTGATCGATCAGTAAACCCAATTCTAAATATTTTTCTTGTACGTGTTTCTATTTTGCCTCTCTTTTGGCTTTATTTTCGTCATTATTTCGTACTGTTCCTTTAAAATCTAAATCATAGCTTAGCTTTAATATGTGTTCCATAAATCGAATTTTAGCATGGAGTGGGGACAAGCCAAACTCATAAGCTTCTTGGAAAGTAGTGTCTTCTGTTGGAAGTTGACTTAATTGGCTTGCAGTTTTTTTGCAAATAACACAGCTCGAAGATGATTTTGTTTCAGTTATGGCCTGTGCAACTTTTCCATCAATCATTGTAAGTAACATTTGATAGTTTATTTGAATCTCTTGATCGTTAAGTAACAAAGTTATCGGTTGAATTTATCTATTTGTTGTTTAAGTTTAGATACTTCTTCTAATATTACATCCTTCGTTTCCTTCTTAAAAGCAAATTTAATTGGTCTGCAATATTTTGTTGAGGAAGGTATTTCGTTTTTCCATATGTCAATATCGGTTTCTTTGCTAGTAGATAGCTCAAAATTAATGTTATTTGTTTTTAGTCTTAACGGAACAAAAGATATCATAAATAAGTAAGAATCTGATATTTTTTCTGCATTATAATCTTATATCGTTGTTGTCCAGAAGATCCATCGCATCCCCATTTAGAAATTAATGTTATGCTACAGTCACCACGCTTTTTAATATTATCTGCGTACAATTTATTCAACAATCTTTCCGCAGTATGATTTAATATGTCTTGCAATACCACCTCTGCTGAACTTTCTGTTATGTTTATAGAATTTTGTGGTGGTAAACAATCTTTTTTAACTAAAACCAAATCTCTATATTCTGGATAAATGGAGCAATGTTTTCCAACTGCCCGCTTTCGCAATACCATATACTGATATTTTGTTAGCTTTAAGTCCAGAAATATTGAAAATGCTTCTTCAGATGTAAATTTTTTATCATCAATTGGTGTTGGAATGCTCTTTAAAATCCTTTTTACACGCTTTGGGCTCGCTTTCATTACATTTTCTATTATATAAATTTTTTTACTTTTATTTTTTGTTGGTCCTAGTTGATGGAAAAATGTATCTTTAATTATTTCTTGAGAAAATTCTTCATTAATGCTTTGCAGCTTTCGCCTTCGGGACCTTTCACTACACTCCTCAACTGGTCTGGCAGGTCGGCCCACATTTTCTGGTTTTGGTTGGCTTTCAAATACAAGTTCGCTTGTAAGCCATTGTTTGTTGCAGTTAAACATATTTTCCTTATTTCTATGACATTCATTATACCGTTTATTTAATCGCGTTAAAAAATTATTAATTTTTTTTAAATGGTCGCACAACTCAAAATAAAATAATAATAAAAAAATAAATTTTAGCAAGATCGTTATAACTGAACTTAGCCATCGTTTTGACAATACTGATCGTCTTTATTAATTTTGTCTGTTTTTATACACATCAAAATTTTCTTGAAGCAGGTATGTATGTGTTTAAACGAGAGAGAGGAAAGAAGAAAGAAGAGGAGTACAGACATGCTTGTACCGACAAGTTACTTCAATTCTCTTTTGTTATTTCAAGAAAACCTGATGTGTCTATCGTATTTTAACCTTTATATGAGTAGCAGCTACCTGTGTACACAATAAAGTTATAACAAAAGGTCGAATATATCAGTCCAAAAATACAACAACTTATCTACCTACCCCCGCTTATATGTAACTATACATTTTTGAATGGCCTAAATTACAAAAATGCATTTAATGCATTGTAATAACAGTCTTTTATTATACCCTTTTCATTAATAAAACTTCTTCGAAAAAAAAGAAAAACATACTCACAATACACACACAAACACATGTAGATATACCGCACTCCCATACCTAAAATATCCGACATGCAAGCAGTAAAATCATTGTAGTTCCTAGAGACGCAAATTTAAATTTAAAAAATGAGCATATAATAACAGCTCAAAGTACGTACTATAACACGTTATAAGTCATTTTACGAAGTTTTTCGCAGAAAAAAAGTTGCGTTCCACTGAACATCGAGATTTGGGTATATTTTAGACTTTTATTGCAATGCCCAAATCTGGGACTCGAGCAAAGTAAGACACGATTTTTTTAAACTATTTTATAAGTTAAGAAATGATATTGTGTGAAAAAAAATTTTTTTTCCAAAAATATATAAAACCAAAAAAGTTATGCCCACTGGAACTTAAAAAATTTTCTAAAATATTTTGCATTTCAGCTTATCTTAAAAAATCTCGTTTTTGATCACCCTATACGAAGAGAAATAATCGAACTAAAATCTTAAATTTCTGGATTTCGAGGTTCCTAGTGTTTACTTTTATATAAAAAAAAAATAAATCGGTGTCACAAAAAAAAATTTTTTTTTAAAGAGTTTTGGCCGCCATCTCTTTAAATGTGCCACTGTGCTACGGATATACAAAAAATCCCGGATGTTATAGATTTTGGCGTCATGAAAAATATCTCCATGTATTTAATTCATGTTGAAGCTTCCCTAGATCTCTCCTCCGACCACACTCCCACAATCGTTACAATTTTTAACCCACTAAAAAGTGACTTACCTCACCCATCTGTGAAGATGATCAATCCTGTTGATTGGCTGGGGTTCAAAAAATATCTTAGTAATCATTGTACTGAAAACATTAACCTAAGAACATCCGATGGTATTTAATTTAACATTGCCAATCTGAACGAAAATATTAAGCAGGCTGCTGAACATGCCACTACCTCCCAGTCGCAGACTGGCTTTAATAAAATTCAGATATTAAACTTCTTGTATGTGAAAAAAGAAGAGCTAGAAGGGAATTGCAACAACAGCGATCAACCCAACATAAAATCAGACTTAGAGAGTGCACTAAACGTCTTCAAGATTTGCTGGCATCGGAAAAACCTGTATCTCTTTAAAACTATGTGGAACGTCTCGATGTCACACCAGCATCTAATTACTCTGTGTCGCGCTGCTAGAAATCTTAAAAGAACCGTTGAGCTTAAATCACCACTACGCACTTCGACCGGAGGATTGGCAAGAAGCGATAGTGAGAAAGGTAACTTATTTGCTGAGCATTTAAAATCTGTATTCACTCCCTATTCATGTACGGGTGCGGTTGATTTGCCGAGTGTAGTTTCCCTACCCCCTCGTCCCTTAAGGTTTAAGCTGCGGGAAGTACAAAAAAAAATTGCTGAACTTAACCCAAAGAAAGCTCCCGGTATTGATGGAATTAGTAACAAGATACTAATGAATTTGCCTCAAATTTCAATAGGAATCCTGATATTTGTTATTAATGCCATTTTACGAATGCAGTATTTTCCACATAACTGGGAGCTTGCCAAGGTCAAAATGATTCCAAAGCTGGGCAAAGACCTTACCAATGCTGACTCATACAGGCCAATAAGTCTACTATCAACAATGTCAAAACTTTTCGAAAAACTGCTCATGACAAAATTTTCCCCAATTCTAATAGGTAGTGTGTGGTAGGAGTCAGCATAGTACCATTGAACAAACGCATAGATTGGTTCAATTTATAAGAAGAACATTTGAAGAAAAGAAATATTGTTCTGCCCTGTTTATTGATGTTTCTCAGGCATTTCACAAAGTATTTCACGAAGGCCTAGTTTTAAAATTGAAGACATATCTGCCAATAAACATTCAAAAACTTTTGGAAAGTTATACTATTGATAGGAAATTCACTGTTGTGGAAGAAGACTTCATGAGTGTGCCCGAATCTATATCTTCCGTTGTCCCACAGGGTAGTATTCTGGGCTGGCCCCAGAATATTAACTTGTGATATGCCTGTGAGCAATAATATCCATACCTCTATATTTGCCGATGATACAGCCTGTATGAGTATGCACGAAAACCCTTATGAGGCATCCCGCAATCTCCAGGAATATATTACCCAGCTGGAAATATGGTTGAACTTATAGAGAATTAAAGGAAATGAACATAAGTGTGTCCATATAACCTTTACTCTAAGAAGAGATACTTGTTCCCCCATTCGAATCAACAATCAAAACATTCCTCAACATGCTCAAGTGAAATACCTTGGTATACACCTTAACTCAAACGAAAATTAAATTAACTCTAATACATTGGTCGATTGGCAGAAATTCAACACTCAGCCTAGACTGCAAACTGTTAATATACAAAGTCGCTTTTGAATCCAATATGGTGCTGGGGCACTGCTTCAGCTTCCAATGTATATAGAATCCACCGAAGACAGAACAAAGTCTTACGTTTGATAACATCGGCTCCATGGTACATCAAAAATTCAAATTTACATCGTGATTTAAATATGCCACTAGTGACTGAGGAAATTGGAAAATACGCAGGCAAATATTTAATAAAACTCGAGTCTCATCGAAACCCCTAGCTCGTAATGTCTTGAACTTTACTGAAAAACCCGCTTAAAAAAGAGGGACACCAAAGCTCTAATACGCAATACCGCAGATGAAGCTTTTTGAGAATAGTTTTTTGCTAGTACTAAATTTGTGTTCGGCATTGGTCGGACGCATTAATTATATCTAGACTTAAGATTTGATTACTTATTGTTAATTAATTTTTTTGAAGAGACAATAAATAAATACATACGAGATCTGATAAAAAAATAACCGTTATATTAAATTTTTTCAAAAAGTATTTATTTATTCATCAATAACTATCTTGTCCCCTTCAAAGTAATCCCCCTCAGATATAATACACTTATGCCAGCGTTTTTTTCCAATCCTCGAAACACTTCTGAAACACGCTTTTTGGTATCGCCAACAGCTCCTGTTTCGATTTTTCTTTTATCTCCTCAATCGTAGCAAAACGCTTCTCTTTCATCCGTGTCTTCAGTTATGAGAAGAGGAAAAAGTCAGCGGGGGCCAAGTCCGGTGAATACGGTGGTTGTGGCATGATAACGGTTTTGTTTTTGGCCAAAAACTCACGCACAAGCATCGATGTGTGAGCTGGTGCGTTATCATGGTGCAAAACCCATGATTGTTTTTTCCACAATTCTGTGCGTTTCTGCCGAATTGCTTCGCGCAAACGGCGCATAACTTCAAGGTAGTATTCCTTATTGACCGTACGACCTTGTGGCAAGCATTCATGATGCACCACGCCATTGCAGTCGAAGAAAACAGTGAGCAAAAGCTTCACATTTGACCGAACTTGACGACCAGGACGAGCATCGTCATTGACATCTTCTCGGCCTTCCTTAAACATGTTATACCACAATTGAACTTGTGTTCTGCTCATAGTAGACTCGCCAAACGCCACAGTCAACATTTCAAATGTCCTTGCGCATTTAATTTCATTTTTTACACAAAACTTAATACCGTGTCTTTGATTAATTTTTTCGAATAGTAAAAAATCGAAGAGCACACCAAAACACGACTAACCTTTTTATCTGTCAAACTGACAATCCAAAATGGCTGATATTGCCAACATATATAACACACATGTGTACCAACATAAAAAAAATGCGAAAATCGAACATACGTAACTCACGAAATTTTAAAATAACGGTTACTTTTTGATCAGACCTCATATATAGTACAAAAGAAGCACTTTTTTACTACACACAAAAAAAAAGACTGTAATGCCAAGATAATTTGATTTTGATTCAAATAGAATTTACATTCGGATTGTGCCCAACAACATTTTGCATTTGTACGAACAAGTCTGTTTCTGTTGTCCCAAAGTGTAAATTCAGTTTTGAGGCAAAGTTAAATATGTTGCCTAAAATGTCATATTTGTTGCCCCGACGGTTCAGTTGCTGTTGTCGCAACTGCAAAAATTGTTGCCTCAACAGTTCAATATTCTTTGCCTCAATTGAAAAAATTGTTGCCTCAACAGCTCAATATACTTTTGCCGCAAATGCAGAAATTGTTGCCTCAACAGTTCAATATACTTTTGTCGCAAATGCAGAAATTGTTCAATATACTTTCATCGCAAATGCAGAAATTGTTGCCTCAACAGTTCAATATACTTTCATCGCAAATGCAGAAATTGTTGCCTCAACAGTTCAATATACTTTTGTCGCAAATGTAAATATTGGTAAGGTATATAATATAAATGAAAACAACATTTTAAGTTTGAGAATTTTTATTTTAAAATCGTGCAATCTTAAGACTATTGTTCAAAACATTTATTTTTCGGGGTTTTGAACTTAAAAATAATTAAATTTTTTTTAAATAATATGCATTCATTTCTTGCAATATAACAAAGCCTTGAAATTTTTCAAAAAATTCAGTTTTTACTTCCTGAAGTATTAAGTATATTTCATTTTCCATTTTATAAAATATATTTAGGATAATTGCGTTAACATTTCTAAAGTGTAAAAATTCTCCTTTTGTAAAAACAATTCCTTTAAAAATAATTTTTTCAATTTCAAAGCCAGTGGTTAAATCTGTACATAAATTTTTGTAAAAAGTAAGTTTTGTCAAATCAATAGTTTTAGTTCTTTTAAACTCAAAGTCATCTTTAAAAAAAGTTTTTTCAACTAAATGTAGCGAAAAATTAAGACAATGTTTTACACACAATGTATATGGTATATTCTTACGAGATCCGATAATATGGGTATACTGTTTGAAAGCAGCGTGCTTTCCTTCAAATCTGAAGCACCAGAGATGCTTAAGAGGACCTATCTTTTTTATGGTTGTGGGGTAATGAGTAAGAAAATGATATTTTGGTTTCAATTGTTCCTCAAATATTGTTACAAACGATTTGTTATGTTCGAAAATCAAATCTTGTAATAATTTTAAAATGTCATTATCAAATTCATCTAATAAAATTAGATGAACAATTTTTATGAAATTAATAAGAAACTTATATACTTTGTCGTTTTCATCTACCAAATCGCCAATTAAAAGTAAAATAGTCTCTAAAAATAGTTTCATTTGGGCGGCATTCATTTTAATATTAATATTTTTGATTTGAGTTTTTGTTATGGGAGAACTTATATTCTGCAAATCTGTAGACCCGTAATCAAATAACTGTTTTCGACAATTAAAAGCATCTAATGTAAAAATTTGTTTAACATATATAAAATAATTTAAAATTTTTGGAATATTATATTTTGCAATACCCAAAAAAATATCGTGCATGATATCGTAACATGTGTTGTCAGTGACATGGAAATAAGATAATTTATTCCATACAGAATTTTCCTTTACTGCTGACACAATGTGCCCTTGTGAGCTAGCTTTTTCAATTTCTTCTAAGTACACATTTTTATCACGAATTTTTTGTTCTATTTCAAAAAAATTTTTTTTACATTCTTCTTTCGACATTGTACAACTCCTACAAAAATAATTGCTGTTAAAACTTGTTTGGAAGCTCAAAACTTCATTGAGTCCCAAATTATCACCCAATATTTGTCCAAGAACGAAGTATATAGTTATCGATTGTCCATTAATTTCAAAATTTAATCCGTTGATGCTCAAATCTTCCAAAACATCTATGAGAGGTTTGAGTGAGGCCTCATTGCCAAAATAAGCCATATCTTTTGCATTAATAAAACCAGCAACAAAAATATTTCTTAAGTAACTTAACTGGTGCTGAGGAACCACTGGTATAGAAAAGTAAATACCGCAAATAGAATTTTTACGGGGTCCAAGTGCATCGTTTATCTGGAAGTCGTCAAAGTAAACAAATATTGGAAAAACTATTTTATCTCCAAAATTTTCCATCTTTGATTTCCACAAATGACCCATAATAAAGTGGTTTAATTTACCGTTTCCTTTTATTTGCTCAATATTTTTCAGCGTATAATCTAGAACATTGGAACTTTCGAAATATTTTTGTAGTTGGTGTTTTATATCGCAAAAGCAGCACTCAGTATTATTGGCTTCCAATGTTGGCTGTCCACTAACAAATATTTCATCTAAATCTCTTGATATTAAAAACTGTTTTGGAAACTTGAAAAGGTCTAATTGTTCTAACTGTTTGAAAAATTTATATTCTGAATCGATATCTTTAAACGGGTTTCTGGCAATATTAATTAATTCGGAGAATGAAGATTGAGCATTTTCAGGAAGAAATGGAATATATAATTCAAGAGTGTTTATCAAAGGAGTAATAACACATGTTACATCTTTTTGCACTTCCGGCACATTATTTCTAGCAACATTTGATCGTGAATGCAATCTCAAACTCATTGATATGGTATTTTTCAAAATAGATGCTTTTAAGTTATTAATATCCGGAATATTTAGTTGAAATATTGGTTGTTCAGTTGATTTTGTACAGGTTCTAAGACTTGTTGTTGGAAGATTTTTATTTCTGTTGCCTTCGTATGTTGTCTCTTGAGAATATACCATACACTTGTCGTGTTTTATAACATGTTGTTTGAATTTATAAAAATTTTGATAATACTTATTGCATTCGTTAAAATTGCAATAATATTGAAAGGTATTTGGAGTCATATGCACATCCTTTAAATGAAAAAGTAACAAATAAGCATTGTCAAAAACGTCGGAGCAAATAGAGCAAATATGTGTGGGCATTTTTTGATAAAATTTTTTGATAACGTTTAAAGTTTTTTAAGTTTGTTTAATATTGTTTCTAATTTTGCAATTTTATCTTGTGAAGGAATGTTATAAACGTAATTTTGTAAAAATATCCACACATATTTGCTCTTTTTGGAGTATTCTAAATCCATGACAAAACATATTTTAATTATCAAATCGGCAGCACGAAGTAAGGTTTCGACCTTATATCGTACGCCACTAAAAAGAACGTAAAATTCGCTTAACTTATCTAATGATTCACCAACCACTAGTATTTTAGGCTGTAATGTAAGCCTTTCTTTCGCAGCAAGGGATGTGGCATCATCTTCCCACTGGACCAAATTGTTTATATTTATTATGTGGCCAATCATATCCTTTTGTGCATCAGATATAGATGGTTTCGCTTCCTTGTTGATGCGTGGAGGAGTTATAACCGCATGTAATAAATAAAAAAAATAAAGATGTCGCGAATCTGTAAAAATATTTTTCATACAATAAATTAAAGACGAGAATATATCTCATCAACTTACCACGATTTTCTGCCGATTTATATTTTTCAAAATTCTGCAAATTGAGTTTGTCTTTGATACTTGTTGCGAATATTTCGGAAACGTTTTTCTCAAGGACATCAATTTTTTCTAGCAATAAAGATTTTTTTCCTGGATGCATTGTTTCGAAATCGACATCAATGAGTTCAAATCCGTTAGGGTCTTTGTATCTGGGCCAAGCTTTTAAAAATTCGTCCAGTGATGTTTTATTTTCTTTTAGCCGATTTTCAGATGTTTGCTGCCATAATTGTTTTAAATTTGTAGGAATATTGTGTACTAGCCAATTTTTATTAGAAATGAAGTCATTATATGCTGTTAAATTCAACTCAGGCATTTCTACAGTGCTTTGCTCAGCAGATTTAAACTTTTTTAACGAATTTGCATCCATGGCCTTGCGCCTGTGTTTTTCATTATAGTATCTGTCATATAGTTTTCCAGATGCATTTCTTTTGCCACTACGTGGAATGAAATAAGTGCATTCATTTTCGTTTGGGAAAACAAAAGTAATTGCTTGTGCCACTGCCGTCATGACTCTTACATCCATTTTAATACCATTCATGATAATATTATCAATTACAATGCGAACCACATTATTTTGCTCATTGTCAGTTAACATATTATTTTTTTCATAATTTTTCAGAATGTCTATTCCTGTAACTGTTTTACTTAGAATGTTTTTTATATCATAATTATGAGAGTATGATTGATTGGTATTAACACAATTGTTCACTTCGTTTGAAGGTTGGTTTGAATTTGTGATTGTTATGTCCGATCCGCAGCAAGATAGTAATGGAAGCTGTCCATGTTCATAAATATAAAACATAAAATAATTATAATAATTTTTTCATAATTGTACAATAGTATGTATTAGCATTTATTGTCTATTCTTATAACAGCACGGTAACACTATTTTTTTGTTTACATTTTTCTTTATTCGTAATTTTATGATTATGCAATACTACGTGCATGCAAAAGGGGGAATCCCTAAATGATAAAAAGCCTGTTGTATTGAATGTAGCAAATACATACAAACATTTTAAGATTCTCATTGTACGTACATTTGAATTACAGCACAAGAATATTAATTAAAATTCTGTCTATTTTGTCTTATTTTCATATGTATGTATTATGCTTTGGAAATATGTATGCAAGAGTCTTTAAAGATTTTTAATATAGTACATAGTTTATGTATAGTAACTTTTGTTACAAGCGTGCTAAAAGTTCATAAGAATTTACAAATAAATAAACAAATTAACCCTACGTACCTTATTTTGATTCCGCCACTTTTGCAATTCATGGCGAAAAATGATTTTTTCTCCGATAAACTCCCTTCCTAATTTTGAGAATACTTCATCGATGTCTTTTGAATGCATAATTTTCAATATATCGACTTTGTTGATGCCGCATTCTATGAATGTAGAAATTGTTTCTATTGAAACATTCATTGTTGAAAGCAATGCAACCACTTCATTTGATAAATCAACCGTACAAATTGTTACTTCAAAAATATCTTCCGACATTGTTGTTTGTTTATTTCCAAAACTTTAATTTTTATTTTTATTATTTTAAAACTTAAATTTCACTTTTTTCACTCCTTTCACACCGACAAACTACTTGATACTGATCGCAATGATAATAAAGTGCCATTCAATGACTGGTCATGTCATTGCCAAATGCACATTTTTTTACCACAACAGTAATATTATTTGATTCAAAAATAAAATATTTTATGGCAACAATAATAGTAATTTCCTGCAAATGCAAATCATTTACGTCAACAGCAATTCTCAATGTGCCGTTATTTCAGAGGAAAACCTTTAACGACAAAAATTATTCTATTTGCAACAAATAATTTTGCTGTTAAAAAACTTCGAATGCTTTCATGTTGTTGCGGTGAAAAAAATATTGTTGCAAAATTTCTTGCGACAACAGGTTTTCATTTACTCCAACAAGTTTTTATTCAGCCTAAAGCCTAAGCAAAATCATCAAATGCTAAAATTATTTGCCATCACAATATTTATTTTTTTGTGTGTAAAAATTACACGTCACTGACCACGAACTTCCAATTGTTACTGACGCCAACACAAAATCAAAATAATTATGTACTTAAAATAATTTATTTCTTGTTGATTTTCTTTCGAATAACCGCAGTTTTTTCCACTCGCAAATTTTAGAAAAAAAAATCATATAAAAAGCGCACTTATTGCAGCTTTTTACTTGGTTTTAAGATTTTATATGCTTGAGATATTTGAACTCAACTTATTTCGAATACAATAAATTATCCTACAAAGAGAGCACCGTTTTCCGTTTTTGAAGTTTTGCGATTTCAAAACGAAATGGTTTTCAGAACATGGCCGTATGTTTTTATATAAAAAAGGGATATGGTCGTTATATTCAAAATGTAACAGAATTGAAGATCAAAGCGCGGGCTCTTACACTGAAAATAAATTAATCATATTTTGCAGACAAAAATACAACATATTTGCACTATTAAAAAATCGATACGAGAAAAAATTTTTTTACCAACCCTAATGTCCATGTATGTTGCAATAAAACAGTAATATGTATCCATTTCATTTCTTTAAACTAAAACACTTAAATCTCTTTTTTTAATAAAAATTTGTTTTCTTAAATTTTGCACAAATTTATTGCCTTCTGAAAAACTTGATATTTTAAATTGGCAACGCGGTGACAATTTCTACTAAAAACCAGTTGTGGTTCATAATACTAAAACAGAGTTTGGTCTACTTTTAGAGAACCGCGATAGGGGAATTAATCAGCTTGTTTTCACTAAATTACTAATAAAGTCTATAATTTTTAGCCGATTTTCATAATACAGGGTGTTTTTTTTAGAGGTATAGAACTTCGAATTGAAATAAAACACAAGAAAATCGTTTTAATGTCCATCAATTTGGCTTTATTGGAAGGATAATTTTATGCCATTAACGTTTAAATATGATTTCGGGCATGTGGCCGCCGCGGCTGGCTCGAATAAAGCCAATTCTACAGGTCCAATTTTCAACCACTTTTTCGAGCATATGGGGCCGTATGTTGGCAATAACGCCACGAATGTTGGCTTCCAAGTCCCTTAACGTTTCTGGTTTGTTGGCGTAGACGAGCGACTTCACATATCCCCAAAGAAAATAATCCAATGGTGTCAAATCACACGATCTTGGTGGCCAATTGACAGGTCCATTCCGCGAAATTATGCGTTCATCGAATGTTTCCTTCAATAAATCGATTGTGACGTGCGCTGTGTGGCATGTAGCGCACTCTTGTTGGAACCACAACTCATCCACATTCATGCCATCCAATTCGGGAACAAAATAGTCGGTTATCATGGCTCTATACCGGTCTCCATTAACGGTAACTGACTCTCCAGCATTATTTCGGAAGAAGTATGGCCCAATGACTCCACCAGCCCATAGAGCACACCAAACAGTCAGTTTTTGTGGATGTAATGGCGTCTCAAGGGTCTCATGTGGATTCTCTTCACTCCAAATGCGGCAATTTTGCTTGTTGACGTAGCCATTCAACCAAAAATGAGCCTCATCACTGAACAAAATTTTGCGATGAAAATCAGCATCGAGATCAATCTCATTTTCGGCCCATACACCAAAATCACGACGCATTGCATGGTCTCGCGGCTTTAATTCTTGCACAAGCTGGATCTTGTAAGGTCGCAAGCCAAGATCTTTGCGCAAAATCTTCCATAAAGTTGATGGACAAAGCTCCAATTGCTGTGCACGGTGGCGAATCGATTCATTCGGGTCCTCTTCAACACTTTGCTCTACAGCGGCAATTGTTTCTTCGGTGCGCACTGTTCGACGTCTCTGCGGATGCGTATTATCACATAGAGTAAACGTAGTGCGAAAACGATCCATGGTTAACCGAATTAATTGCTCTGATGGACGATTATGTCGACCATAAAATGGACGGAGCTTGCGGTAAACTTCGCGAACTGAACCATTATTTTCGAAATAAATTTGCACGATTTGCAAGCGTTGTTCTTTTGTCAACCTGTTCATGATGAAATGGCAAACCAAACTAAATATTAATCACTTGACAGCTGACAAAATGGCCGCCAGTTAAAAAAGTGATGCCAACTTAAAGTTCTATACCTGAATAAAAAACACCCAATATTTAGCTTATTTTATTCTAAATACATTTGCATTTACAGGCAATGGTCAAAAGTTCAATATTTTGGAGTTTTTATAAGCTTTTAGAAGAAAAAAAATTTTAAATTTTTATAAAAAAATAATTTTTCAATTTTATTTTACGAATAACTAAGAATCCATTGATTTTTTTAGCTTATAGTGTTTTCACACTGACATGACGACGAATGGGACATATATGTCCCATTTGGTTTTTTCGTCATTACAGCCGCATTTTCTAATGGATTCTGAACTGATCGGTATTGGTCGATAAAAAACACATACATTCTTTGGTATTCGCGTTAATAATAAGGCTTTGTTGTTTTTTGTTGCAATTTTAGTTTCCCAATATCACGGGTTCTAATTGATATTGTTGGATAAACTTATAGTACTACATCTACCAATGCCTTATGCGAATTTATTGACCAACACATTTTAAATTGGCTCTATAGTTTTCTCGCGGGAGGTGAAAATATGGTGGGACATATGTGTCCCATTCGTCGTCAAAGGTAAAAATAAAGGATATTTTTTTATTTCATTTTTATTTTAGTTAATAGTTTATAACTGAAAAAAACAAAGAAAACAAAAACAATTCAATTAAAAACAGTGACATAACTCAAAAAATTAATTTAAAATTATGAGATCCCATACATAGTTCATGTACATATGTAAACTAAATCAAAATCGAACTTAGTTGTGATAAATTGCAAAACAATTTCTGTTCATAGTAAAGCACATTGGTTTTTTACATACGAAACAAATTGTGTTTGTTCGACTTTCGATTCCGTTTTTTGTGCAAACGACACATCGCACAGTGGTTGCGCCCATACGACAAAAATAAAAAAATAAAATTTTCTATATTGGGTTTGTAGCGAAATAAATAGTCGCTAATGTCATCAAATTTCTCTTTTCTGAATTTGTTTTGATAATTTCTAACGGTAATTTTTAGATGCAAACAATTAAAATGCGATTTTATATAGAAGTAGAAAGTTGATTAAGCGACATTGAAAACAAAGTGAATATTAAATTGTTAAAATATATTTAATTAAAGTGCAAAATTAAATTAATCAAAATGGAAATTAATGTGAATGGTATTGGTATTATTTTTAAAAAATAATAACTTGATAAACTGTGTTGTAGTTTTTGTAAAGTACTAATTTTTAAGAAGTGTTTTAATTAACAATGTTTGATATTCTTTGTTAAAAATACTTAGAGTTTTAGTTAGTTTCCCAATGAAAGCCAAAGACCTAATGGGTTTGTAAATATTGACACACATCTATAGTTAAAAATTATATTTAATTCAAGTGCAGTTTTTTGCAGGTTTTTTCTATATATTCAATATACTAGCTTAACCTTCAAGTTTATTGTGTTCTATTGTATTCTAAAATTTGTTGTGTATCTCGTTTGATTTAATAAGAATGACATTTTTGTTGTTATTGATAGTTATTTTTTTCTCTATTCGATATAATAGAAACATCCCGTCAATGCATATTTTCACGAATGACAATTTTCGCGCTTTGGTGCTTTAAGAAGGGTTCATATTCGGCGAAATCACAGCAAGTTTATGATGAAATAATCAAATTAATTAATTTTGAGTGCGAAGAAGGCGCGTTTTGTGAATTACTGAAATGTGTACAATATTTATGTAAAAGAATTGTTGACATTTGGAAAAAGAATCACCGCTTAAAATCAGACGTTTTGAAAAATCATTCAGATTGGTTAGCTAAAAAAGAGGTTGTTTCTTTAAGACCGAAAAACGTATCTGTGTCACCTAAAGAACAAGTATTAAAAGCGAATAAACGTGGTCGCCCTTCATCTGATTTCTCAAGTTCCTCAAAAAGAACAAAACAACGAAGAATAGCAAAGTTGGCAGAAACCGATGCAACGGCAGCGGATACCTTACGAGGCTTATGTTCAGAACCAAATCAAGGTTGTTCGGAATCAAATGCCGCTGAAGTTCTTGCATTAATAATTGACACAAATTTGACCAAGCAACAGTATTGGCATATTCGAAATTTTGTAAACTCTAAGGTTTCCTTCAGTTTATTCCCTAGTTACGAAAAGGTATTGAGGGAAAAGAAAAAAAGTTATCCAAATTCAAAATATATCGCCGTGAGTGAATCCAAAGCTGAAGTAGATTTACAAAATTTGCTTGACCATACAGCTTCACGTATTTTAGATTTACAATTTGAAGTCTGGAAAGACGAACCTGGTATTAATATAAACAACATTGGTTTGATAGGAAAATGGGGCTTTGATGGTAGCTCCGGTTATAATGAGTATAAACAACGTTTTAATAGCAATACTCTACAGGACAACAGTTTATTTGTAACGTCTTATGTACCCCTTCAATTAGTGACAAAATCTGCTAAGCCTGAAGATGCAAAAATAATATGGAAAAACCCTCGGCCGTCGTCAACTCGGTATTGTAGACCGATTCGATTTCAATTTAAAAAAGAAACATCCGAAGTTTGTATTGCAGAAAGAGGTTATTTCAAGCAGAAAATTGATATGCTGAAACACACAGAGTATTCTAAATTTGAAAAGAAAATATATGTTGAGCACAAGTTGCAACTGACTATGGTCGATGGCAAAGTGTGCAACTCATTAAGCAAAACGTCATCTGCCAAATGTTATATATGTAAAGCAAATCCGAAAGAGATGAATGATATAGAAGCATGTTTACAAAAAGTGGTGCATAAAGAAAATTATGAGTTTGGATTGTCACCCTAACATTCATATATTCGCTTTTTTGAGTATTTCATTCATGTTGCTTATAGATTGGATCTAAAAAAATGGCAAATTAGATCAACAGATGAAAAGAATAAATTTATGGATAGGAAAAGGGAAATTGAAAGCAAATTTAGATCCGAGATGGGTTTGTTAGTTGACAGACTTAGACCAGAGGGTAGCGGCACGTCTAACGATGGCAACACCGCAAGACGTTTTTTTAACAATCCTGGTTTGGCTGCTAAGATAACTGGCGTTGATGAAGGGCTCATAACCAGATGTGCAGTATTGCTGCAGGCTATGACATCAGGCTACAAAATAAACATCGACAAATTTAAAATATTTGCATTTGATACAGCTAAAGCTCTTGTAGAGAAATACCCTTGGTTCTATCTCCCACCTTCAGTACACAAGATTCTTTTACACGCTTCCGCCGTAATTGAAGACGCCATAGTTTCAATTGGAGAGCTTTCAGAGGAAGCTGCAGAAGCGAAAAATAAAGACATTAAAAGATATACACACACACACGAAAAATTTCTAGAATTGCAACAAACACGGATTTACTAAATATATTATTGCTTAGTTCGGATCCATTCATTTCAGGTCAACGAAAATTACCACGTAAAAAGAAAAGTACGCTACTAAAATCTACAATTGAATTGTTGCAAGAGTAGCTTTTTTATATTTTTGATATTTATTTGAAAACAATAAAAGTCTAAATTTAATTTGCGGAGAAATATGTATTTCCATGAAGGGAAAAATATAATTAAAATCTATCTATTATAAAAAATATGTAAAAAATGGGCGGTAGAGGCAAGTGACCACGCCCATTTTTTCAGAATATTGTGGTTATTATATCAGAAATATACTGTGCAAATTTCAACACTATATCTTTAATATAACTATTTTTGTCGCTCTTCCCCATATAAGTGCCACCACTGTGCATCGCTTCCTGACTCCCCCTTCCATTCTTGTTTGGTAATGTCCAGCTAAATTCGGCACTGCCCGCAGTCTTGAACGTGCAACAGATTCTCGTGGTGTCGATGTAATACCAGCTTTTCGACTACAAAAGCTACCTATTAACTGGGTAGCCAACTGCGTACGAAACTCTAGATGTTTTATAGAAAATGGTTTTGTTTTGCTTGTGGATATCTTGTCATACACTATGTATGAGTTTTGCACACCCAAATCCATTAAATCAAAAAACAGACGAAGATAAAATCGAATCTTCGATTTACGATCATGTTCATAATAAGACTGAAAATAAATAAATTTTTCAACTAAAGAAGTTAATTAGAAGTAACATAACGCTATACCTTTTTTTGGTCCATAATATCAACGCCTCCCACTCCTGCGTTATAATGGAAAATCATTTTTGGACATGTCACATTAATTTTATTTGCAGATCCAGCGTGTCGTCTTTTGACATTTACGGTGTCGATTGGATTTATGAAATTGGATCCCATATGCACTGCACGGTTATCCATCCATTTCACAATCGAAATTCCATTTGACACAAAGCTCTGGAAATCTCCACGTTTAAAAGATTTATCGACATCAAATTTTGGCATTTGTGCACGATTTTTTCGCAAAGTGCCACATGCTCGTATTCCATTGGTCATAAGTTTATATAATAGCATTGGACTATTGAAAAAGTTATCGAAATATAGTTCTATTCCCATATCTTCCAGCCCTGCTGCCATATCTAGAATAACGGATTCGCCAATCCCAACCTCTCTCTGTTCCCTTTTGCCTGTATATATATCAGTTTTATATAGATATCCACTCTTAGCATCGCAACGGCACCACAATTTAAACCCCCAGCTTATGGGTTTGTCTTTCATATACTGCTTCATTATATTGCGGCCCTTAAATTTTACCATATGCTCGTCTATAGACTGGCATTTGCTTTCGCTCAAGGCTTTTCCAAATGCCGAGTTGAAATGATTTATTACTGGTCGTATTTTAAAAGCTTGGTCGTATGATGGGTCGTCCCGACTTAGCTGTTCAGCATTGTTAGCAAAATGTAAGCTGGAAAGAATTTTTTCAAAGCGGTCTCGAGTCATAACCTTGGAAATAAACGGTACTGAGTATATTTCCATCGTAGATCAGTCCAATCTTATTTCTGGCAATCTGTGGATACTCATTGCTATAATCATCCCAAAAAACGCGTTCAACTCTTCGTTACTTATAGAAAATATTACACCCTTCTGCTCACAATAAAGTTTCGTTTGGTGAATTATGTGCTCTGCTAGTGTGTCGAACTCACAAACTGTATTGAACACTTCTAAAACAGATGGGACTTCCTCATTAGTGTTTACCTTTGGGTTTAAAACCTGTCCGTATATGTAATCAGGGTTGGTATAAACTGGCGAAATGTAATTTTGATTGGCTTTTTTCCACTGAAATTTAACAAAAAGCTCTTTGGCTGCTTTAGGTTTGGGAACACCTTCTGCAATTGACGCATCAGTCATAGAATTTTTGCTCGTTGAAGGTTTTTCGGTCTGCAGAATATCTTCAATGTCGATTTCGGGAACACCTTTTTCAATTGGCGCATCAGTCTTAGATTTTTTGCTCATTGGTGGCTTTTCGGTCTGCAGAATATCTTCGATTTCGATTTCGGTTCCGATCGCTAAATCCGTAAAATTATCCAGAACACTTCTATCCTCGATATCTAATTCCAACACATTTTCTTCATCTTCACTATCCGATGCGTTCAAAAGCTGTACAATTTCACTCTCAGTTTTATAAAACCGACGTAATCTGCTCATTTTCAAAAGTAGCTTATCTTAGTATATAGTTTATAACACTTATGTAGGTGGAAAAGACGTTTTCAAAGCGCAATTAAAAACACAAATTTACGCACAAATCGCGGCATGCTAACTGTTGGACAGTTGATTAGAAACTAATAGCTTGAATTGTTTTTGTGTGCTTTTCAATGTAAATAAAACAACAAACATAATCATACAAACTATTGTACGAACGATCAGCAACTCATAGCTAGAATGGTTTTTGTTGGTTTTGCAATGTAAATAAAGCTATACGTTAGTGCATGCGTTGTCATGTTCACTTTTTGCAACGAAAAAATAGTTTTAAATGATCAAGCATTTGTTCCCAAATTTTTACCTTTGACGACGAATGGGACACATATGTCCCATGATTTTTCTCGTAGAAGGAGTAACAATTTTTAAATTTTGACAACACTTTAGTCGTTGATGTTGTAAGAATCCTAAATAAAATTTTAAAAATTTCCAGCGGAAAATTCTTCGTCGTCAAAGGGTTAATAAAAGTTGGTTTTAACTTTAAAACTAACTCTTAAAACCTGGTTTTACCATACAAATTGTTTTTGTTAAAACCAACTTAAAACTACTTTTGATTTGGTTTTAAGTTGGTTTTTTGAAATGCAACCTTGCTTTCGGTGTGCTAAATTCAGTGCTGCCAAGTTAAAATGACCGGAAGCAGCTGATAATGTTTATGCCAGTGAAAAAGTATATATACCAATTGATACATTTTCAACTTAAAAATAGATGCAGCGGCAATAATTATCAAAAAAAAAATGTGAAGAAAATTAATCCTTTGGACAGAAAACAACGAAAATATTTTAACTCACCTCTGTGAAGTGAAAATAGACGATATGACTGACATTCCTCTGCGGGAAAAAAGGTTTAGCTTATAATGTATTTGGCCATTTTTTGTATATAATAACTTGTTTTCCAAGCACCTCCTCACTTTGTAAAAGTAGTTCTATAATTTTAAAATGTTTATTTACAAAATATGAAATAATTAAAATTTAAGGGTGAATTGTAAAATTTCTGAGTTTTTCATGCAAACAAAAACCACCGTTGTACAGGGTGTCAGATAAGTATTAAAAAAAGCTGAAAAAATACACCAACAAATACACGCATTTCTACAGTGCATTTATTTTATTTTGGACAAATTTATAAGACAGCCTGTTGTTTAAAACCTGAATTTATCAAACTTGCAGTGCGAACGCAAAATCAGCTGTTTAAGATTTTAACGTTAAAACCAAGTTTTTTAGTTGAAAATGTATCAATTGGTATCTATTCTTTTTCACTGGCATAAACAGTATCAGCTGATTCCGGTCATTTTAACTTGACATGCTGGCAAAATGGTTTTAATTTGGTTTTAACAAAAACAATTTTTATGGTAAAACCAGGTTTTAACAGATAGTTTTAATGTTAAAACCAACTTTTATTAAAATCATGTCAGTGTGAAAACACTATTAGGAACAATAGACTCAATTTCTTGAAAATATTAATATGATATTAAACCTTTTCACTCAAAACCAAGGATTGGGGAACTATATTCTATTGTACTATTTGTTAGACTGCTTACAAAATTATTTTCTGTGAATGGGATACGTATTTATTTTTAAAATTGTAAAAGCAAATTTGAGGTTAGGAAGTAAATTGGCTGTCAAATGATGAAATGTCATAAATTGAGCCGTCATTCTTTGACATTTATTGAGTAAAAAGCTGGAAAATTTTAACCATGCAACGCTACACTCTTCAACAAACAATTTTAATTCTGAAATTTGTTAATTTTAATTTTAAAGACCGGGTTTACGTGAACGAACCAGAGCAACTGACGCTCTGAAACATGAAATTCGGCGCTGCATTAACGATATACATACGTGAAGCTTTGTTGCAAAATGTGGTTCAAAAGTCCGACGTTCTAGAGGTGGATATTTGCCCGACATCATATGCCATTATTAATTCCCATGTTTCTACTTTACATTGGTATCATTAAAACTGAATTTGTCAAAAAGTGTTTTTCACCCTTTCTTTGTAAGGGATATTAATCTGTCATAATTGTTTTTAATTGAACTGGTAAAACATATATTAATTGATTTACTAACGCATTTGTAAAGATATCAGAGCATAACAATGTGAGTAGTAGGGAATGGGCATCCTGCCGCAATTAAAATTGTGAAATTTGTGTGAAATTTCTAAAAATTCTGGACTGAAATTTTTGAAACTTTAAAATTTTGCTGAAATTTGTGAAATTTGAGAAGTTGTGTTTTTTTGTTTACATTAAGTGTTTTTTGTTTACATTAACTGTTTTTTGTTTATATTAAGTGTATGTATGTTTGTATGCATGTATGTATGTATGTATGACCGTGGGAACTTCTGCGCATAATATTTTGTGGGAATACATTAAGGGGGTTTATAGGTTTGAAGCTTTTATATGTTTATTTTTTTCGAATGCCGACGGGAGTTTATTTTTTTCAAATGCCGACGGGAAAACATTTTTTTTTTCAAAAGCCGACGGCAAAGTCATGGAAATGATTTTTCCTAATGCCGACGGCAAAGTCATGGAAATGATTTTTCCTAATGCCGACGGAAAATTTGTGGGTGTGTCTAGCTGTAGGAATTGAAGTCTGGCTGTGATTGGTGGAGGACGGGGTGTGTCTAGATTGTGAGACCTTAAGGCGCACCGTGATTTGGGTAGGTGATGGTGTTTTGTAATATGTAACCGTGGAAATTTGGTGGCGTTTATGCTTGTTGGAATTTAAGCCAAGCTGTGCTAGGTGGGTGGCGGGGTGTATTTGAGGTAGATCGACTGGTGGAGGGCGGGGAGTTGTAATATGTATCCGTGGGAATCTGTGTACATGTATGTATGTATGTATGTAAGAGTTTAAGGCTGTATGTGATTTATGAAAGGCGAGGTGAGAGTGTTCATGTAATACGTATCCGTGGGAATCTATGTATATGTATGTTCGTTGGAGTTTAAGGTTGATTGTGATTTTAGGTGGGGGAGGGTGTTGTTGTGATAGATGGATAGAATGTACCTATGTGTGTGTGTATGTATGTATATGTAGCAGTTTAAGGCTGTCCTTGATTTGAGGTAGGCGGGGGGTGTTATTGTAATATGTATCTATAGGAATTTGTGTGTTTATATGTCTGTAGGAATTTTAGTGCATGTATGTCTGTAGAAGTTTAAGGCTGATCGTGATTTGGATTGTTGAGATTGATCGATTGTATGTGACCTTGAGAATTTCTGTATGTATATCTGTAGGAAATTTAAGGCTTATCGTGATTTATGAGGGGCGAAGTGTTCATGTAATATATAACCGCGTAATTTATATTTATATCTGTAGGAGTTTAAGGCTGATCATGATTAATGAGAGGTGAGGTGAAGGTGTTCATGTATATGTATCCGTATTTGTGTGTATGTATTTCAGTAGGGTGTATAAGACAGTTCTGGAAACAGAGCAGGGAGCAAAAAATTTATACTAATTTTGTATGGCATGAACGATGAAAATCTGTGTAATGCATACTTGGCAACACTGGTCAGTTGAATGTGTGTTTAAAATAGGGTGGTACTTACTGGAAGTTTTTGAAATTGTGTGTGAGTAATGGGTTGGTACGACTTGGTTTGGCTTGGTTGAGTTTGGTCGGGGTTTGAGCGGGAGTTGGTCGGGATTTGGTCGGGGTTTGGGCGGGATTTGGTCGGGTTTTGGGTGGGGTTGGTTAGGATTTGTATACTAATTTTGTATGAGAAAACTAACAACGATTACTTTTGTACAGTGCCACCCTACTGTATTGTTCTTCTGTTGTGGGTTTTTTTTTTTTTTTTTTGATATGAATGAATGAATGTGTTTGAAGCAGTTGCTATAATTAGGCTGTTTGAGTTTGTTAAAAATTCTGTTGTGGTTTTTTCATTGATATGTACGAATGTGTTTGCAACAGTTGATATAACTAAGCTGTTTGAATACAAAAGCTTGATACTGACCATACACAACAAAGTTGATTAGAAATAAAAATCAAAGCAATACTATTTATTCACATACATATATTTTATTTATTAATTTGTTTTAAAATTTTATAATATAATAAAAAAAGTAAAAAAGAATAAATCTCATATTGAAGTACATATAAAATATTATTGAAGTTCATCTTTATTGATCCAAGAATTATGTTGATTGGAAAAACCCAACCATTTTACGTATGCCTGGTGTCCCTTAGTTTTAATAACCTTTTCAATCAAGTATGTATTTGGAAAATGTGTCTTTAATAGTTCATGTTCATAGAATCCACCAACAATTGGATTATTTTGATAGTCTTCCAATAAATATGTAATGGGGTTTGTGTTCCGTAAAGTACGAATTTTAAAAATTTCAGTTGTCCAGTTTGGAGTATATCCTTTTGAAAAAATATGTTTATATTTGCTAATTCGAACGTGATCTCCAACTTTTAGTTTGCCAAATTTAAATATTTTGGGATGATTATAGGCTTGTTTTAGTAAAGAACTTTCATTTTTTGTGTTAACAGACTTTGGTGTCATTCCAATTGTTCTATGCTTTTTATTATTATATTGATTAATTAAATCCTTGTATATATGTATCCATCGATAATTTCCTTGTAGACTAAAATTTTTCCACATCATTCCTTTCAGAGTTCTATTAAATCGTTCTACAATAGATGCTTTCATGATACTATATGTAGAATAGTGATTGACATTATGTTTTTTCATCAGGTTTTGAAATATTTTATTATAGAACTCTTTACCATTATCTGTTTGCAAGTTTTTTGGAATTCTCTTTAGCGAAAAAATAGATTGCATAGCATTGGTTATATCTTCACTACTTTTAGATTTTACGGGTACAGCCCAAGCAAACTTTGAAAATGTATCTATAACTGTTAAAATAAATCTATAGCCTTTGTTATATTTTGAGTAAACACCCATTTCAACAAGATCTGCTTGCCAAAGATCATCAATTCCCTTGTGTACCACTCGACGTCGAATGAAATTTCTGCGTGCTTGTTTATGAAGCTCCTTAACCACTTCTTATCGCTCCATTTCTAACATCTGTCTTAGATTACATCAATTTAAATGCTGTTGACGTAGGATTTAAATCAAAACGATTTATATTTCAATTTTTAAATGTTTTGTAATGAGCTTAAGACGTTCTTCAACTGAATCAATTTTGTAATTAAATAATGATCTCATTTCTTTTAGTGATTGATCGAGATTATTTTGTATTATACTTTGATCATGTATTAATTTACTTAAACGTGTTTCTACATTTTCAAATTTTTCTGTAATCGACACGTTTTGTTGTTGTATTATTTCGTTAAAACGATCCTCCATTCCCTTAATTCTCTCCATATACATTGTATCCAGCTGTTTCTTTATTTCACTTAAATAGCTTTTCATGTAAATTTTGTTTACAGCATCGTTTTCCAATACAGGACTAGCAATATTTTTTATTCTCCGCAAGTTAAAGTTGAAATTACGATCACTATCCAAATGAATCTTGAAATGTTGATTTTGATATCTTGCAGATTTTTCAATATAATGTCCAAACTTATCGATAGGCATTTTATGAATATGAATCGTTAAACATTTTTAAGTCTATTTATATAATAATTTTTGCTTCTCTCAATTCCTCAATAATTGATACAATTTCATTATTATGATTTGAGTGACCAGCTGTTGTTGATGAAATCAAAAGACGTAATCTATCAACCAATTCATTAGGATCATCCCAATAAACATAATTAGGCTTTTCTCTATTCAATTTCATTAAACCTTTTCCCTTATGAATTTTCTGTTGTTTAAATAGGTTTTTAATAATGGTTGTATATTTAATTGAACGATTTCCTTTAATTTGACCATTAATACTGTTATTTCGTTTATGGACATTAGTCATCTCCAATATTTGTTTATAATTATTTAAATCTGTTTTATTATAACTGATTGGTTTCTTATAAACTAACAATTCATATAAGCCTGATGTGAAGGGCCATTTTAAATTACCTACAGTAATATTGGTTGAATCGAAAGCGATGGGTTCATTACCCAGTCTCCATATTTGATTTTTATCCTTATGTGGACCATAGGTTTTATCATATATATTTAAGTTAACTTTTGATAAATTATATTGAATACTTTGATTGGGATGTACTGCAATGGTGTTATCATCATCATTATCATCATTCTCATTATCAACATTATCATTATTATCATCATCATCATCATCATCATAGTCATCATGATCATTTTCATCATCATCAAATGATTGAAACGTGTTTGAACTTTTCTCGATTTTCTTGTTATTAAAGCTTGAAGAAAACGTGTTATAATCAAGCTTACTCTTTTTATATGGTGTACTGAAGGCAACTTTATTATCCTCAAGATCATGTTTAAAAGAGTTATCCGGATATTTTTCATGTTTTATAATGTTATTATTATTAGTTGATTGAACTAATTCTTTTAATGGTTTTGATATTGGTTTAAATGTCTTTTCCAACAATTCATCATTTGCAACTTCTCCAAGCAAAATATTCTTATATTTCTTTTTTAAAATATTTCGAGTTTTAATAAGATTATTTACTAGATTTGTATTCATATTTAAAGATTGAATTAGAAACAGATTCAAAACAGATCAGTTTAGCAGTTAGCAGTTTAATAGTTGAGAAGCTGTTAGTTTAATAATTAATCTTGTACTGATTTAAAAATATCTGTAATATTTCTTTTATAGATTTATAAATATATCGAAGCCTTTTCTATATCGACCATTATTCATAGGATCATCTTTGTTAATAACTAGAAAACCATATTTTTCTTTCCAACACTCGGCACATAACTCATGAAATGTTTTTAAAGTCATATCAGAACCAACATGATCATTGTAAATATGCTTAATATTCATTTCATCCTGTTTAAAAATTATAATCATATTTGCATTATCGCGAATCAAGTGTTTTGGTATTCGTGTATAAGTTTGACATAAATAAAAACTATCAATATCTTTATGACGACCCATACAGAAGTAAGAACGTACATGATTTTGTTTCTCACAAGCTATGTCGTCGAATATAAATACTGAATTTGGCTTAACTTCGTCTGGGGATATAACATCATCATTATTGGAAAATGATGAAAAATGTATCTCCTTGATAGGTTTAATTAGGTTTTCTAAGTACTTATATTTCGGTTGTTGTGTTGACTTTGAATATAAGTAAATATTTTTAAATTTCAATCCATGTGGACTTTCAATAAGACTGATCATCACATTTGTTTTTCCACAATTTGATGGACCCACAATAAGGGCTCGAATAGAATTCGGTAGTAATGAACTATGACGAATTTTATTTGATGATGATGAATCGAACTTTGATTCGATATTCTTTACATCAATCCTTTTATGTTGTTTAAAAAAACGCATTCTGAAATCTAATGATAACATAATATATAAACCAGTCTCTTTTATTTGTTTTCAATCAATTTGGTTTTAAACTTTAATCGATAAAGTGTCAATAGATATGACAATCATTTATAAAAAGATATTCAGTCGTCATCCATACTTCATCGGTAAAGGTTTTCTGAATAAAATTATTAATAAACTTCCTTTTGAACTTCATTTACCCGGTTATCAATTTTGTGGACCTGGAACAAAATTAAAGAAACGTTTAGAAAGAGGTGATCAAGGAATCAATCCATTGGATACTGCTTGCAGAGAGCACGATATAGCATACTCAAACAATAAAGATTTAGAGAAAAGACATATTGCTGATAGAATCTTAGCTGAAAAGGCTTGGCAGAGGGTTAATGCTAGCGATAGTAGTTTCGGTGAAAAATCAAACGCTTGGTTTGTTACTACCGCAATGAAAGCAAAAACAAAATTCGGTATGGGTAACGTTATTAGTAAAACTAAAAAGTCGTCTCCAGTAAATACCCACAAACTATTTACACATGCATTGAAAAGTGCAAGAAAGAATATAAAGAAAAGTGAAAACTTGAAAGATGCTATAAAGATTTCACGAAAAGTTGTAAACAATATTTTCAAGGGGAAGAAAAAATCATTAATAAAAACACCTCGAATAATACCGCTACCAAAATCTGGAGGTTTTCTTCCACTTGCCCCTATATTTGCTGCACTGGGTGCACTTGGTGGTTTAGCTGGTGGTGTATCTGGTATTACAAAAGCAATCAATGCAGTTAAAAATGGAAAGGAACAGCTGACTGAAGCAAAACGACACAATAATACAATGGAAGCCATTGCGATGGGAAAAGGCATGTTCTTAAAACCATATAAAAAAGGTTTTGGATTATATTTGAAGCCTTATCAACAAAATTTTTAATGAAGCTACCTAAAAGAGCCCTTTCTGATGTAGACTTGAGAAAATATGCAAAACATATTCCAAATTTTAGAGGTGTGTTTATGTGTAACACTCTTCCAAGCAAACCATTTAAAAAAGAATGTGGAATAATTAATCTGGATACTTCAAAGGGATCTGGCACACATTGGGTAGCGTACTGGAAAAACAACAATCAAATTGAATATTTTGATAGCTTTGGTAATTTGCAACCGCCGAAACAATTAATAAAATATTTAGGAGAAAACATAAGTTATAATTATGATAGATATCAAAATTTTAATACAATAAATTGTGGTCATTTATGTTTAAAGTTTTTGTTTTCGAAACTAAACTAAAAAGAGAAACTATAATTGTTTTAATAAAATACATTGATTAAGAATTTGTTTTATTTATAAATAAACATATTATTTCATTTATTAAAAAAATTTCAAAATAAATATAATTAAATAATTTTTCTAATTTCGCTTGTTAGAGGTGAGTATTCGATTAAACGATCATGAATAACTAAACAGTATGCTGATGTATTATCTGGAATTAGTTTGTTTGCTTCAGTATCAAATTCAATTCGTACATCAATAGGTCCTATTTTAACAGCCTCATTTTGATGTGAAACATCAACAACAATAAGCGGCGCATAAGTCTTATATTCATCAACATTTAATAATGGTTCAGGTTCTCGCATGTAAAAGCTTTGTTGAAATTTTGCATACATATTATATAGAATCGAATACTGACCCATTTCGAAACGATTATTTAAATCATCATATGGATATGACTCTGAGTTTAGATAAACTTTTAAATTAGAGATATTGCAATGATCAAATACATTTCCTTCTTCTTTAGTTTTCTCTTTTTGCAAACCAATTATAAGAAATCGTGGTCTTTCGTTTTGGGGAGAAAGCTTTACATTCCATAAAACCTTTGTACTCTTTGGTAAAACAGGATTTACATGACAGTCCCAACTTCTAAACGCAATTGGTATAGAATGTTTGCTGTTGATTATCTTAAACATTTCCAATTTTGCAAAGTCCGATAGTTGAATGTGTGGCATTTTCCATGTTATATCCAGAATTGTTAATTTCAACTGATCAGTTGCATTTGTAGAATAATATGATCTCTCATCGGATGTAGAACGTTGAAGGATAAGCTCATGTTTCGAATTTAATAGTATTTTGTTATAATCTTCAGCAAAACCCAACAACATTTTCAGAGGTATACAACAACTAAAATGACTTTTTACTAAAGCGCAAGTTTCAGTAAGAGACCAACCAGCATTTTTTAATACATCACTTTCAGCCTTATTCAACGATACAAAATTTTTCATGGTGGATGAAATTCCAAGTTTACGTGTACGATCAACTTCAAAACCATTAATTTCGTAACGAATTTCATCAAACAAATATGAAGCAAAGTTGTTTTTTAATTTCACATCTATAGCTGGAACCTCTTTGGTTGCTTCCTTCTTTACTATAAAACCATGAATGTAAATCATACTCTCACTTGGTAGGACGAAGAGATCCTGATTTTGAATTGGTATACGAATCTCATCGTTGTTGTTAAATGATTTTAGATATGGAGAGTAACTATGATATTCCCTTTTTACAATACTCTCATCATACATAGGTTTTTGAAGAACATTTAGTATTTCATTCATTGTTGAAGATTAAATCCCAGCGATTTTAAGTATTCTGTATTAGATGGGGACAACAGTTTTTTATTTTTTATACTTTCTCGATTGTGAGTTGATGCGGTATTGAATGAAAATCCTCTTTGCACTATGTTTTTATTGTAAATGATCATTATTCTGGTTTGAAGTGGAGTCTAAGAGTGATTTTTTCTCCTCTAAAATTTATAAGTTCACCGTCTTGATTTAAGATTCTAATCGTTATGTTGTTTATTTGCTGACAGTTGACGGGAAAATAAATAACATTTCGAGGTTTTTCGCTTATTTTATATCCTGGAGGAACATCAAGAGGAAATTCATGAATAGCATGATTCGAAGTATTATTAATAAATGATCCGGTTGTTAAGTTGCTTTCAATGCGTATTGTATTAACATTCGTAATATGTGCAGGTAAGTCAGATTCAAATAACCTTGTAGTATTCAATTGATTAATATCTACAATCATCACTTCCACAGATTTATCATTTTGAAGATTTTGATCAGTGTTATAATATTCAGTTGAATTTACTTCTAATTTACTTTTGCTAAATCCGAGCAACTTTCCTATACTGTTTGGTTGTGAAAAATCTATATCCATTGATGAGGTTATTTCAGTTTTAAGTGTGTTATTGTTAGCTTCAATTACTAGATAAATTGATTCATCAATATCTTTTAAGCTTGAGTTTAAGAAAAAATCAATATCCTCAAGTTCATATGAACCAACCGGAATAGTAATAATATGATTTCCTATATGAAACAAATTGTTGTGAACATCTACATTAGGTATGGAGTTGAATGTTACAAAATCAATAAGTCCACAAACATATTTTGTAGGGAGTTCAATTGGAGGAAAATATTCTTCAACCAGAGTTGATTTGTTTCCGTTTAAAGATATTGTTATTGACATTTCAAGTATTCAGAATGAACTGATGATGTTTGATGATTATTCTATCTGATTTAAGTGTTAAATAATAAATCCAAAAAAAGAAAAAATGTCTTTTATAATTTTATGTTTTCTTTATTAATATTTGATTTAATAAACTTTCTTAAGAGTATTACATTTTTTTGAGCACATATACAATATTTTCTATGATAACAACAAACATTTACAGATTCATCATTTTGATATAATGTTTTTAAATTTGGACAATTTAAATCATCCAGGTTATAAAAATTAATTTTATCCTTAAAAATATTTTGAATCCACTTAATTTTTTCTAATCCTTTAGCATAATAAATATAATTTTTATCTTTAACATGCGCAATATAATATTCCACAATATTTGTTAAGGATGAATCACCATCTTTCCATTTTAATCCATGATGATGATTATAAAGCCAATTAATTGAATATTTTTCTTTTGTTGTCAACGATGAATATGGAAAAGGTGGTTTAATAATAAATGTTTGAACTTGTGAGTCGTCAATTGAAATACTCAGTTCTTTTACAATGAATTTATTGTTGAGATAAAAACCTTGTACGTCTACAACTAATATTCTCTCCTCCGACATTGTTTAGTACTAATCAAGTCACAACGACGACTGTAGAACTGTTTATAAAGTCTATGTTTTTAAATTATTATAAAAATTCATTATATATAATGCTTGATCCCAACTGTTATCGATAAGGGAACATTTACAGGTATCAGGTCCACAAGTTGTTTCATTGTTGGACCACACACAATTGGTGTAATGATATCCAAATTTTGATTTACTTTTCTTATAAAATGCATATTCATCGAATTGAGTTTTTAATTTCTTCAAAATAATCTCATGTTCATACCACAAAAACCTTTCTTCGTTCAAGAAGTCATGTAAAATTTTCGAATAAAACTGATTGTTCATTATTTTTCTTATTTTAATTTTTTTATTTATGTTAAATAAATGTTCTTAACACATCAACAACAAAGTTTATATTAAGTAGTAGTAAATGTATTTCATCATATTAGTTAATTTATGATATTTCCATATCCAAATCATGTGTATAATCTTGAATGTTGATTAATGTCATATCGGATCGGTATGTAGTATCATCCTCAGAAACCGTCTCAATTTCACCATTACTTAAAATTCTCTCGTATTCAACTTGACGGTATTCGAAACATGAAATATTTAATCGACGTTTCAAGTAATTGCTGTTATATGTACAACGGATTCTCAATTTTATATTATCTTTGTATTGAAGTTGAAAATGTCTATAAAATGGAGCCGAACTTTCAATTATTCCTGCAATATTTTTTTCTTTTTTTACTAAATCTTGCCTAAATGCTTCAATAGCTTGTTCAACAGTAAAAGATTGATTTATAGGTGGTGGTGGTGGGGAGTCTTCTTGTTCTTCGTTTGATTCATATTCTGCTTTTGTTGTTGTTGTTGACTCGATGTTTTTATTTAAATCATTACTATACTTTAAAAGTTTGAAATTTAGTTGTATGCTCACAGTATCATTATTCGGTAATTTTATTGCAAATTCTGTATTTTTAAGTTCATTTTCACTCAAATCAATAGGTAATGAAGCTGAAAACACTTGTAGGATATAAATATATGAAAACAATATGATAAAAATATTTTTCATTTTAGTTTTTCTTTTTTAATAGACGTGTTCTTAAGTTAGCGATATATTTTAAATGAGATGATAAGAATTGTTTCTCATATTTATATACTAATTTAATAATCGTCGTCGTCGTATTCAATAGATTTATCAACTGAGTCGCCACCAACGTTATTGCCATCTTTCTTAACTTTACTATCATTAACCCTTTTTTGAAGGAGAAAAGGTTTTTGTTGATTTTTTTTATTTAATGAGTGGATATCAGCCTTACTATTATATAGTTTATTTGTATCTCTGAAAACAATAGTCTCTATTTCACTATAAACGCACGATGGTTTGTATGAGTGTACATTTATATCTTTAAAACCACCTTCATAGACTGTTCCAACTAGTGATATCATACCACCGATAACCTCAATTTTTATATGTTGATTGTGACTAAAATGAAATATTGGAATATTTGTTGGCATTTGCTGTCCTCTATTAAGAGAAAAAATTTGTGTTCTTGTTCCTCCTTCTGCGGTTAGGAACACCTGCATTATAATATCCAAAACTATTGCATTTATTATTTGAAAAGTTTTCCACTGTGCATGACAAGTACAATATTTATCACCAGTTTTTAAAAATTGACCCCAATACATGTTTATGAAAGGTTTTAATATAACTGAATCTCTCTCTATATATATATATATATATATATATATATATATATATATATATATATATATATATATATATATATATATATATATATATATATGCTTAACCGCAATTGATAAGAAGTTATTGAAATATCTAAAAACGTCTTATGCTATCAATTATTCAATATAAAGAATCAGTTTGAAAGTTCGTTTTACGGTGAAAAGTTGAAAGCAAAAAAAAAAAAAAAAAAAAAAAAAAAAATGAGAGCAAGCTTAAGAAAATTGTTTCAAAATCCTAATATTACATACTTACCTTTAAAGGATATGGAAGAAAATACTATATATGAAATCAACAAAATAGATCGAGTAGATACAAAATATGGTGAAAGTATAAGATGTCTTCTAAATAATGAATATTACATTTATTTACCTAAACGATTTCTGATTATTACTAAAAATCAAATGGATTACCTAAACACAACTCCACACATTTTAAAGAAAGTTAAAGAAGTGAAAGGATTATATACTCTAATCGTTAAAAAGAAGAAGCAATTTGTATTCTAAAACAACTTGCATGACAGTACCGAAGAAGAAGATGATGATGATGATGACGATCATAATGATGAAATAGAAAACACATTTTAAATAACCTCGAAACAGAAACTTTTTTAAAATTATAAAAAATATTAATAATAAAGAAAAACCCACAAACTCTAAACTTTCTCACGTATTTAATAAATTAGGAACTTTATAAAAATGAAAAAACCGCAACGCAAGCATTTTAAAATTAAAATCCAATAGCATTAAAATATTTACCACATTTTTCCTGTTTAGAAGAAAAATTACATTTCTGAATTTTGTATAAAAACCCCCCGCTAGTTTTACTTTAAGTGTCATTCAAGTTAAGTAAATCACAATGGAAGCACAATTAAAATCCATTTTCAAAAAAACCCAAACTAAGAGCATTCTCCCCATAAAGGAGATGGTGTTTGGGTATAAATACATCATAACAAAAATGGAGCGTGTTCAGACGCCCTATGGTAAAAAAGTTCGTTGTTTGGTGGAAAACACCAAATACATATACCTACCTGGTATATTCAACGACACTTTAGACGATAAGTGTATAGAGGAATTTACCCGCAATACCTACTATCTTACTAAAGATAGAAAAGGTAGCAACAGCAGTGCATATTACGAGCTAAATATACATGCAGCTGCAACAGGTAATTTTTGGTAAACAGTTTTTTTTTTTATTTATTTTATTATTATTAAATCTAAATATTATTTTTTTTTTTTGTTATCGTTCTAGCTCAAGATACACTAAGGAGATAATGTGAATCTTTAACATTGATGAACTTCAATAATATTTTTTTTTTTTTTTTATGTACTTGAATATTAGATTTATTTTTCTGTTGTATTAGAAAATTTTAAAGCAAATTAATAAATAAAATATACATATGTATATACATAAATAGTATAGTTTTGATTTTTATTTCTAATCAACTTTGTTGTGTATGATCAGTATCCAGCTTTTGTATTCAAACAGCTTAATTATTGAAGCCCCAACAAATGGAAGCAGAAATTATTTACATACATACTTTGAATAATAATATGTTAATAACAAAAATGTAGTATAACATATTTACTTAATTAAAAATGTGGTTACAATTAAAATATAAGCATTTGTTTGTTAATTTTTTTTTTTAACATTTGACCACAACTTTTTTATCAAAGCTTTATTTTAGTAAGAATAAAAAGTATATAAAAAACATTTGGTAATGAGTTTTAATGCAACAATTAATTTTGATCATTCTTAGAAAGCGCGTCTCACGTAATAAAAAGAAAACTAAAAAAAAAAAAAAAAAAAAAAAAAAAAAAAAACGATTTCAGTGATTGAAGTGCTAAGTGTTAAATTTTTAACAGTGAATTGTGAAATTAATTAATTTTCAAATTTGAAATTTTATAACACAACACAAAATATTTCCTGAAGAAGATATCCAAAGGAAATCGAAAATTGAAAATATACAAATTCATTTTTATAAAACCATAAGTGACCTTAAGCTCGAGCAATTATTGAAGAGAAATTAATTAATTAATTTATACAAACATCTTCACCAAGTCCAGGTATGTTGTGCTAAAAAAACAAATCTATAACTTGTTAATTTGTGCTAATTTAAATTTCAATTTAAATTTCAGCACATTACTTTCATTTCTGCTGTTTATTTTAAACTGAAATTGTGAAATCATAAAATTTCTATAAACATCTTTACTATCTTTACTAAGTCCAGGTATTTTGTAGATATGAATAGCAAATCTATAATTTCTGTTTATTTAAATTTCAATTTAAATTTCAGCACATTACTTTCATTTTCTGCCTAATCATGTTCATCTGTGAAATTTGTGGAACGTCTTTCGTATCCAAATTTAATTTCAAGAGGCATTTTAGTAATAAGCATACTAACCTAAAATATAACAAAACAAAACTAAATTTAAAAAGTGAAAATATTGAAGAAAGTCCATCGTGTAGCTATATACGATGTGATAGTTGCAAATTAAATATAAGTAAAGGTTCTTGGTCTCATCATTTGAGAACTAATGAACATAAAAAAAATAATAATCGTATATTTATAAACAATGATATATATATAAGTAAAAATTTATTTTCTAAGCGTATTCAAACTTTTGTATACGAAAATAAAAAGGTAGATGAGCTTTCATTAAACATTTTATTTTCGAATGCAAAAGAAAGTATTATAAATATTTTAAAAAATACGTTATTAGAACATAAAAATATAAAATTTAATATAGAACTTTTTGCAGAATATATAAAATTCTCAAAAAATAATGAAACAGTAGATGATGATAGCACACTAATTAGTATTAAATCTTTTCAAACGAAAATGGTAATAGCACAATTAGAACAAGATCTATCTGACATTTACGATAATCATTGTATAGAAATAGCAAGCAAAATGGATGAGTTTCAAGAGAGAGATAGTGGTTGGTCTCTAGTTTGTATCAATAAAATTGAAATTAATATCAACAAGTATTGTCCTATAAAAGGATCTAAATATTTAGAACTACCGGCATTTATCAGAAATAAAAAAGCGTGCATCAATATTAAAAATAATGATAATTATTGTTTTAAATGGGCTCTTATAGCTGCATTAGAAAACCATCATTTAAATCCAAAATATTCACATTATAGTAACGTTATCACACAGAGCCTAATAACACTAACAAATGGAATAACCATTGATTTCAACAACTTAACCTTTCCTCTATCTATTGGTGATATTAAGATATTTGAGAAAAACAATTTAAATATAAGCGTGAATGTTTTTGGATGTGATGTGATAAAAAAAGAAATCGTTGGACCATATTATAAGACAGCTGATGAAAAAATTAATCATATAAATTTACTATACATTCAAGATGATAAAAACGATGAATCACATTATGTTTGGATAAAAAACATAAGTCGTTTATTGAGCACACAAGTTTCAAAACATGACGGTGCTAAATATTTTTGTAATTTTTGCTTACACTATTCAAGCAGTGAACTCTTGTTGTTAAAACATAAACAAGAATGCAATAAAATTGTCACCAAAATGCCATCGGGTGTTAAGGATGATAATATATCGCAGTTCAAAAATTTTAAAAATCAATTAGATGTACCATTTGTTATCTATGCGGATTTTGAATGTATATTAAGTAAAATTAACAACGAAAATTCTAATAATGTCACAAGCATTCAAAAACATATACCTATAGCTTACAGCTACTACATAAAATCATCTTTTGATTCTAAACTGAATAAGCTTAGAACGTATACGGGTAACGATGTTGTTAAAGATTTTGTACAAAATTTGATTGAGGATGCACGTTTTTTGTGTACAAACTTTCTAATGAAAGTAGTGCCAATGAATTCTCTATTACCCCATGAAGTTGAAAAACATTATAATACTAATGAGTGTCATATATGTAAACAAATTCTAGATGATGATAGATGTGCTGATCATTGTCATTTAACTGGTCAATATCGCGGGCCAGCTCATTGGAAATGTAATATTAATTATCAATTACCTAACTTTATTCCAATAATTTTTCATAACTTTTCAGGTTATGATTGTCATTTGTTTGTAAAGGCTCTAGCAGATTATCCAGGTGATATAGATGTTATACCACTTAATAAAGAATTGTATATATCTGTTAGAAAAAGAATTCAAATAACCGACAAATATAATTTAGAATTACGTTTTCTTGATTCTTTTAAATTTATGTCGTCTAGTTTAGATAAATTATCTAATTATTTGCATGATGATAACTTTAAAACACTGCAATCAATATATCCAAATCATTTAGAATTTAATCTTTTGAAAAGAAAAGGTATATTTCCTTATGATTATATCGATTCAGTTGAAAAATTAAATGAAAATGTCTTGCCTTCTCGTGAACAGTTTTTCTCTACTTTAAATAATAAAGAATGTACTATTGCTGATTATGAGCACGCGTTAAGTGTTTGGTCTGCATTTAACTGTCAATCTCTGAATGAGTATATGCTTTTATATCTAAAAACTGATGTGCTTCTTTTAACTGATGTATTTGAAAATTTTCGTTCTGTTTGTAAATCAATATATCATCTTGATCCATGTCATTACTATACAACACCTGGTTTATCGTGGGATGCCATGTTAAAAATAACAAAAATTAAATTGGAATTATTCACCGATATAAATATGTATAATTTCATTAAAAAAGGAATAAGAGGTGGTATTGTTCAATGCACAACACGTCGAACAGTTGCAAATCATAAATATATGAAAACATATGATTGCTCTAAACCCTCACAATATCTTATGTATTTAGATGCGAACAACTTGTATGGTTGGGCAATGTCTGAATATTTACCAGAAGGTAAATTTGAATGGATTGAAGATATAGATAATTTTGATATTTCAAAAGTATCTGAAAACTCTGATTTTGGTTACATTTTAGAAGTTGATTTAGACTATCCTGAAGAACTACATGATAGTCATAATGATTTACCGTTTTGTGCTGAACTTAAAAGTTCACCAATACAACATCATAATATAAAGAAACTAATTCCCGATTTAACTAACAAAAAATCATATGTAATTCACTATCGAAATCTTCAACAGTGTATTAGAAATGGTTTAAAATTAGTTAAAATTCACAGAATATTAAGATTTAAACAATCAACTTGGTTGAAACAGTATATCGATTTAAATACCTTTCATCGAACCAATGCCAAAAATGAGTTTGAAAAAAATTTTTTTAAACTTTTAAATAATGCGGTATACGGTAAAACTATGGAAAATGTTGAAAAACGTAAAAATGTAAAAATCGTTAATGCTTGGGAGAGTCAACACAAGCGTTTGGGCGCACGAGCTCTTATAGCAAAACCTAATTTTCATAGTTCAACACATTTTACCGATAATATGATTGCAATTCAAATGAGTGTGGATAGCGTAACATTTAATAAACCTATATATTTAGGGTTTTCAGTTCTAGAACTATCTAAATATAAAATGTATGACTTTCACTATCAGTATATGCAGGCAAAGTTTAATGAAAATTTAAAACTAAATTATATGGATACTGATTCTTTAATTTACACAATAAGAACAAATGATTTTTATAAAGATATTTACAATGATCTTCATCTAAACTTTGATACATCAGACTATTCAATTAATAATGTTTTCAATTTCCCCTTGCAAAACAAAAAAGTCTTGGGAATGATGAAAGATGAGAATAATGGCCATGTAATGTTAGAATTTATTGGACTTCGATCAAAAGTATATTCAATAGCTGTTGACGATAAACAAGAAATCAAAAAAGCTAAAGGTGTAAAAAACTCTGCTTTAAAAAAACTAACTATAAATGATTATCGTAACTGTTTGATAGATAAAACCATATATCACGATAAAATGTATATATTTAAATCTATCCTACATGAAATTTATACACAACAAATATCAAAAGTTGTATTAAGTTATGATGATGATAAACGTTATATAAGAGAAGATGATATTAATACCTATGCTTGGGGACATTTCAAAATAAACAAAAATTGAAATTTTAATAAAGTCTAATTCATATAAAACAAAAATACATACTTCAATATGAGATTTATTCTTTTTAAACTAGATATTTTTTATTATATTATAAAATGTTCAAACAAATTAATAAATAAAATATATATGTACATAAATACAAAAAGAGTATTGTTTTTGGTTTTTTTATTTCTTATCAACTTTGTTGTGTATGGTCAGTATCAAGCTTTTGTATTCAAACAACTTAATTAAATCAACTGTTTCAAACGCACATTCATTCATATCAGCGAAAAAAAAAAACCACAACAGAACTTTTAAAAACAGAACAACAAAATAGGGTGGTACTTACATCATCGTTGTTAGTTTTCTCATACAAAATTAGTATACAAATCCTAACCAACCCCACCCAAAACCCGACCAAATCCCACCCAAACCCCGACCAAATCCCGACCAACTCCCGCTCAAACCCCGACCAAACTCAACCAAGCCAAACCAAGTCGTACCAACCCATTACTCACACACAATTTCAAAAACTTCCAGTAAGTACCACCCTATTTTAAACACACATTCAACTGACCAGTGCTGCCAAGTATGCATTACACAGATTTTCATCGTTCATGCCATACAAAATTAGTATAAATTTTTTGCTCCCTGCTCTGTTTCCAGAACTGTCTTATACACCCTACTTATTTCTATATGAGTTTAAGGCTGATCATGATTTAGGTTGTTGAGATTGATAGATTGTATATATGTTACCTTGAGATGTTGTGTATGTATATCTGTAAGAACTTGAGGCTGACTGTGATTTGTGAGGGGAGGGGCGTTGTTGAAATAGGTTTAATTTTTCGTAGATGAATTTTAGTATGTGTGTGTGTATGTGATTTTCTCACCATAGTATTTATATGTACGTAGAAATAAATTGTTTCTCATATGAACAGTTTTTGCTAGAAAATATTATCATATATCTGAACTTCCCTAATCCTAGTATGTTTTTCATATTGGAGGATGAGATTGCTTTATATTTTAGCAAGCTTAAATTTGTCCAGTGTTAAAGTCTGTCGGTCAGAAATTTGTTTATATTTGTATAAATATTAATTTCAGATTTTGCAAAATTCTTGAGTACGATCGTGGTGATTTTGTGTGTGTATGTGTGTATGCGCGATAGAGTTTGACTGGTCTGTGATAAGTTTGTTTATTTAAGTACATTTGTCTTCTTCGACTTTCGTCTTCAAGCGTCAATAGCTTGGAGAACGGTTTGTATGTTTTCATGATGTAGATATGTAAGTGTGATTGTTAAAATCCAATAAATACTTGAGCATGGGTAAGAAATTTGATAATATGTGTACATATGTACATATGGATCTACAAATTGATTTTATGTATGTATGTATGTACATACAAATAAGTCTGGGGCTCCCTGTTTAAATACATTTTTTTTGTCATGTGCTGTTGTTGCTGTTGTAAATATTCGCCTGGTCTTTTGTGTATAGATGTGAAATATCTCGATAGTTTTTTTTTTATTTGAAATTAAAAAAACGTTCTTTTAATTTTTAGATGTATTTACTTAAAAGTTTGTGAGGAGTTTCTGTTTTAAGTAAAATTTAATTCCTCTCTAGTTGTAGTAACTATAGTATAAATATTTAATATATTTTATTTCCATTTGTTTAAAGTTGATGTAGACTATATAGTCAACGTTATAAATTTTTCGGTGTAAAATTTTTTCCAACTATCATCTTTTTTCTTCACCTTTTTCATATATTTTAGAACATCTTGCATTGGCTTTAAAAAATGACAAACGCTTTGAAATGAAACTGATCCAGCAGTCCAGCTTAGGTGATGATAGTTTTTTTAACCACTTTGCTTCTCCTTCCATTTTTATTGATAAACATTTAAAATGAAATGGTGGTTTTATAATGAAATTGTTATACTCATTATTGTTAAAAACATCCGCTACTTCTTTTTGTAATGAAAATCATTCGAAACCTTACTCGTCTATTAAAACCATTTTTTCATTCATATTACTTAATTTATAAGACTTTCAGGACTTTCTATTATTCGATCATCAGTAAAAATGCAGTAGCTGAGGTCCTTGCTTACTGTTTCATATTAAATTTCTATATCAATTGGGCCGCTATTGAATAAAAGGAACTTTTATCTTAAACTTTAGTGCATTTGGAAGTGCTTGAGATTCTTTCATATAATAGCTTTGTTGGAATCTTAGATACGAGTACATATAATATAGAATTGCATAACGTTTATTTTTAATTTTTATGTTAAGATCATTATCATTTGGATATGTACTTTTAAATTAGTTAAATCATAATGAGGAAACTTCTTTTCTTCTTGAATAGCGATCAACAGAAAACGAAATCGTTTTCTTACAATTTAGGTCTGGTCTCTCAACGGTTCCTCTAGTATATAAGATGACTTTCTATGTCAACATATCTCTCTACTCTTTGTCAGCGTTAAGGGACAATTAAATGTAAAAATTTTAACTCCTCAAATTGTGTTACTTCATACTGATAATATGTTTTCATTAATAAGGTATATGTTTATATTATGAAGGTTACTCGCCTATGGCTTTTATTTGATGTTCTAGATAATTTTTTTTTCTCATTTTATTAAAGTTCAGCGTATTGTGCGTATATTTCTGATATTTTTAAGCGCGCTTTATTTACCTGTCAGACAAAGTGTACGTATCAGTTGATCACTCAGTTTCTCTTTTTAATAATTTTTTTCTTTTAATATGCCACTACTATTTTTTCAGATTTTACTACTTGAAAAAGAGAATATTTATGTAATTTTTAAATGTATTCATATATACATATAGGTAAATATATGTATATATGTATAGAGAAATTACTTTATCTACAAAGAAATACATGTTTAATAATCAACTATTCTAGAAAATCGATCTCAAATAACGCAGTTACCTCCACCATCAATTCACCGTCGGTGTTTTTATAGTGTCAGAAACACTAGAATATCTATGTTTGAGAGAATTTTTAGAAAAATTAAACCTATTTCAACAACGCCCCTCCCCTCACAAATCACAGTCAGCCTCAAGTTCTTACAGATATACATACACAACATCTCAAGGTAACATATATACAATCTATCAATCTCAACAACCTAAATCATGATCAGCCTTAAACTCATATAGAAATACATACACACAAATACGGATACATATACATGAACACCTTCACCTCACCTCTCATTAATCATGATCAGCCTTAAACTCCTACAGATATAAATATAAATTACGCGGTTATATATTACATGAACACTTCGCCCCTCATAAATCACGATAAGCCTTAAATTTCCTACAGATATACATACAGAAATTCTCAAGGTCACATACAATCGATCAATCTCAACAATCCAAATCACGATCAGCCTTAAACTTCTACAGACATACATGCACTAAAATTCCTACAGACATATAAACACACAAATTCCTATAGATACATATTACAATAACACCCCCCGCCTACCTCAAATCAAGGACAGCCTTAAACTGCTACATATACATACATACACACACACATAGGTACATTCTATCCATCTATCACAACAACACCCTCCCCCACCTAAAATCACAATCAACCTTAAACTCCAACGAACATACATATACATAGATTCCCACGGATACGTATTACATGAACACTCTCACCTCGCCTTTCATAAATCACATACAGCCTTAAACTCTTACATACATACATACATACATGTACACAGATTCCCACGGATACACCAGTCGATCTACCTCAAATACACCCCGCCACCCACCTAGCACAGCTTGGCTTAAATTCCAACAAGCATAAACGCCACCAAATTCCCACGGTTACATATTACAAAACACCATCACCTACCCAAATCACGGTGCGCCTTAAGGTCTCACAATCTAGACACACCCCGTCCTCCACCAATCACAGCCAGACTTCAATTCCTACAGCTAGACACACCCACAAATTTTCCGTCGGCATTAGGAAAAATCATTTCCATGACTTTGCCGTCGGCATTAGGAAAAATCATTTCCATGACTTTGCCGTCGGCTTTTGAAAAAAAAAATGTTTTCCCGTCGGCATTTGAAAAAAATAAACTCCCGTCGGCATTCGAAAAAAATAAACATATAAAAGCTTCAAACCTATAAACCTCCTTAATGTATTCCCACAAAATATTATGCGCAGAAGTTCCCACGGTCATACATACATACATACATGCATACAAACATACATACACTTAATATAAACAAAAAACAGTTAATGTAAACAAAAAACACTTAATGTAAACAAAAAAACACAATTTCTCAAATTTCAGACAAATTTCAGAAAAATTTCAGCAAAATTTTAAAATTTCAAAAATTTCAGTCCAGAATTTTTAGAAATTTCACACAAATTTCACAATTTTAATTGCTGCAGGATGCCCATTTCCCTACTACTAATGTGATGCCACGCTCTTGTTCTATTATATATCGTATACAATTTTTAACATCAATCTCTGTTTTGTACGAATATTATAGTGGTTAAGCACTTACATTTAGTTCAAAGTTTATATATAAAATATTTATTGAATAAGCAATTACGTTTTATTTTCTGTAAATTTAAGTCTTGCACTTATATTTAGAAAAAACCATATGTATGTAAATCAATCACACTATGTTTATAAAAAAATATATGCCTTAAAACTATGAATCGAGAAAACAACAGGTCCGTTATATTATCTTCTGCTTGTGACGTAGGCATAGAGTTTTGTTGTAAACAAAATACATATATTTATTTGTGTTATGTGTTCTCTCTCTCACACACTTTTTACAACAAACACAGGTGTTTATTCTATATTAACGTTTGGTTTGGTTTTGTGAAACCTATTTAAGCGTAGGCTTTTCCCTATATTTTAAACATTTTTCATTTCATGGTCTCTGAATGAATTATCATGACTTTTGTGTTCTTAGAAATAGGACTATCCTAACACATGCATATATATACTTAAGTTCGTGTTCTGCTATTTAATACTTTTTAATTTTCATATAATTTCAGGCTTAATAATAGGTGGCATAGAGAACGATATAAAGAACGTATTTACATAAAATCAAAGAATAATAGTATCGACCAAACAAATTATAACATTATTGCGTCCGTAGAACAACAAAGACAACAATTGAACAATAAATCTGGTGCTCATAAATATAACAAAGAGAGCAATGATGACTTACTTTCTCATAAGCCTAAAAATAAAGAAATAATTGACAGTAAGAATGTTCCCTGCACAAGCGCGCAAGTTGAGGATTCTGAACAAGAAAATGGTGGAAAAAAGGCAGAAGAAAAGATCACAATTCCAGAAAAAAATATTAACGACATTCAAAAATTTCTTGAAAAGGTAAGAACATTTTTTCCGTTTTTTTGCATTGAAAAATTAAGAACATTTGTTGGAAAAGTAGTAAATATTAAATGTAATTTGCCGGTTAGCATTTAGGTAACCACAACAATTTCCTTTCATGAGCACTAAGTTTTCATATGTTGCAATAGTTCGTCTCCTCGTCCTCTTGTTAGGGAATAACTAAAGCCAGTTAAGGAAAATAATCTTTTACAGGTCCTCATGAGCACATACTACTAGTGCTGACTCATATGTACACTCGTTTTATGTTTGGATAGCTATAAATATTTGTAAGGTCTTTCCTTTTGTAATTTAGGAAGCTGACGGACTTTAACTCTAAATTTCATGTCGTAGATTGATAAGCGTCGCGGTTCTCCAATAAAAAAAAACCTGAAATTGTCATATTTACTATTGCTGCCTCTGGTGCTCCTTCTTTTTTTTATTTGTGTTCAAGGCATTAATTGCAAAATTTTTAATTATTTGCCTCTCATCTGTAGTGATACATTCTGGTAACCAACGCATTTTCTAGCTTGGGCGGTAACATGACGCCAATATAGCTGCATCTACGTATATCGGGCAACAGTCTAAAAACTTGTTAAATTCTCTTTCTAAGCTTTCTTTTAGTTCTTAGTTGTCGTAAATTATTACCTTGCAATCTTGCTAACCTGGTTCTTACTGACATTAAAAAAGTGTCAAGATGATCGTTCACTTTAATAACACTGGCTTGCAAAAAAAATGGTAAATTCTTTAAAAATATCTTTTTATCTATCGGCTTGAGAAGCCTTGATAATCTGGTGCAAACTAGAAATCACTTCACAACAAATATGACTACCTTGATGTAACAAATGCTGAATGCAGAATACTCTGCTTCAAGTGATATTTAACAAGCCATGAACACGTCAAAAATATGTTTGTATAACGTAAACGGCATTTTCTCCAACAAAAAAATTAACTTGAGCACTTGCTCACGGAAAAAAATATTGATATAATAGTAGTATAAATGTGAGGCTTCGCGATCAAGGATCCCATACATTTTTGGCATCATGCCTACGCTACAGTCGGTATTTTAAGTTAGTTGATCGGCACGCTACACAAAGAGAATGTAGTGTTGTTTCCATCCCTGGAAAAAGTGTATTTATTGTAAATTGTGTATTTGTGGTTTTTATATTTTAATAATATTTCTTGGCGCGTTAAGATTTGTGGTTTTATAATTTCTTTGTAGTCGCTTCGTCCGTGGGTGGTTAAGTTAATTGTTTGAAATAATTTTCTTAATATGTGAAAAAAATTTTTAATTGTTGGCGCGTCTAGATTTGTGGTATAAAATGTATGAAATATTTAGTTTAGTGCTTTTAGTTAGAAGAAAAAAAATTTAATAGAAAAAGGTATATTGAAACTTGTTTGTGGTTCTGCAAATATTTGAAAAATATAGTTTTGATGACGAATTTTTTCAATGTATGAAATATTTAGAAAAGGTATATTTAAATTTGTTTGTGGTTCTGCAATTATTGAAAAAATATAGTTTTGATGACGAATTTTTTCAATGTATGAAATATTTAGAAAAGGTATATTTAAACTTGTTTGTGGTTCTGCAATTATTGAAAAAATATAGTTTTGATGACGAATTTTTTCAATGTATGAAATATTTAATTTGATACCTACGAGGGTGGTTCAATAAGTCCGTCCAATTTTTTGTTTACATAAGGAGTTTTTTGTTTACATAAGGAGTTTTTGTTTACATTAACTTTGTGTGAACGGGTGATTTTTTGGGGTGACATCAATTGTGTCAACGGGTGATTTTTTTGGGGGTGGATTAAGGGGTTTCATAACATTAAGTTTTCATAAGTATATATGCCGACGGGAAAATCATGAAAATGATTTTTCCTAATACCAACGGGAAAGTCAAGAAATAATTTTTCCTAATACCAATGGGGGAGTTGTGAAACTTAATTTTTCCTAATGCCTACGGCAATGCATGATTATTTTTCCTAATGCCTACGGCAATGCATAATTATTTTTCCTAATGCCAACGGCAATGCATGATTATTATTTTTTCCAAATGCTGACGGGAAAATCATGGAAATGATTTTTCCTAATGCCGACGGAAAATTTGTGGGTGTGTCTAGCTGTAGGAATTGAAGTCTGGCTGTGATTGGTGGAGGGTGGGGTGTGTCTAGATTGTGAGACCTTAAGGCTGACCGTGATTTGGGTAGGTGAGGGTGTTTTGTAATATGTAACCGTGGGAATTCGGTGACGTTTATGCTTGTTAGAATTTAAGTCAAGCTGTGTTTGGTGGGGGGCGGGGTGTATTTGAGGTAGATCGACTGGTGGAGGGTGGGGAGTTGTTGTAATATGTATCCGTGGGAATCTGTGTACATGTATGTATGTATGTATGTCTGTAAGAGTTTAAAGCTGGCTGTGATTTATGAAAGGCGAGGTGAGAGTGTTCATGTAATACGTATCCGTGGGAATCTGTGTATATGTATGTTCGTAGGAGTTTAAGGCTGATAGTGATTTGAGGTGGGGAAGGGTGTTGTTGTGATAGATAGGTAGAATGTGCCTATGTGTGTATATGTATGTATGTATATGTAGCAGTTTAAGGCTGATCATGATTAATGAGAGGTGAGGTGAAGGTGTTCATGTATATGTATATGTATTTGTGTGTATGCATGTCTGTATGAGTTTAAGGCTGATCGTGACTTAGGCTGTTGAGATTGATAGATTGTATGTTACCTTGAGATTTTGTGTATGTATATCTGTAAGAACTTTAGGCTGACTGTGATTTGTGAGGGGAGGGGCGTTGTTGAAATAGGTTTAATTTTTCTTAGATGAATTTTAGTATGTGTGTGTGTATGTGATTTTCTCACCCTAGTATTTATATGTACGTAGAAATAAATTGTTTCTCATATGAAAATTGTTTGCTAGAAAATATTATCATATATCTGAACTTCCCTAATCCTAGTATGTTTTTCATATTGGAGGATGAGATTGCTTTATATTTTATCAAGCTTAAATTTGTCCAGTGTTAAAGCCTGTCGGTCAGAAATTTGTTTATATTTGTATAAATATTAATTTCAGATTTTGCAAAATTCTTGTGTACGATCGTGGCGATTTTGTGTGTGTGTGTGTATGTGTGTATGCGCGATAGAGTTTGACTGGTCTGTGATAAGTTTGTTTATTTAAGTACATTTGTCTTCTTCGACTTTCGTCTTCAAGCGTCAATAGCTTGGAGAACGGTTTGTATGTTTTCATGATGTAGATATGTAAGTGTGATTGTTAAAATCCAATAAATACTTTAACATGTGTAAGAAATTTGATAATATGTGTACATATGTACATATGGATCTGCAAAATGATTTTATGTATGTATGTATGTACATACAAATAAGTCTGTGGCTAACTGTTTAAATACATTTTTTTTGTCATGTGCGGTCTTTTATTGTTCTAAATATTTGCCAGGTCTATTGTGTATAGATGTGAAATATCTCTATAGTTTTTTTATTTTAAATTAAAAAACGTTGCTTTAATTTTTATCTGTATTTATGTACTTAGAAGTTTGTGTGGATTTTCTGTTTTAAGTAAAACTGAACTCCTTAAGATACATACTCCATAGTAATAGTAACTATAATATATATACATATTTCCTATATTTAATTTACATTTGTTTAAAATTTATGCAGCCTATATAGTCAACGTTAGAAATTTTTTGGTGTATAAATTGTTTTCTAACCACCCTGTTTTTCAGCACCTCTTACATTTATTTTAGAATATCTTGCATTGCCTTTTATAAATGTATAAAAATTTTTAAATGAAACTGATCCGGTAGTCCAGCTTAGCTAACGATAGTTTTTTGTTAGCCAGTTTGCTTCTTTTTACTTTTTTATTTTTTTATTGATAAACATTTAAAATCAAAAGGGAGTTTTATAATGAAATTGTTATATTCATAATTGCTGAAAACAATCGCTACTTCTTTTGCGATGAAGTCATTTGAATTACTTTTGAAACCTTGTACGTCTATAAAAATTATGGTATTTTCCATATTACTCAATTTATAAGACTTTTCGAACTAGTCCTTTGATGGATATATATTCTATTATATGATCATGAATAAGAATGCAGTAAGCTGATGTCTTTGCTTACTGTTTCAAATTAAAATTTTATTCAATTGGGCCGCTATTGAATAAAAGGAACTTTTATCTTAAACTAGTGCATTTGGAAGTGCTTGAGATTCTTTCATATAATAGCTTTGTTGGAATCTTAGATACGAGTACATATAATATAGAATTGCATAACGTTTATTTTTAATTTTTATGTTAAGATCATCATCATTTGGATATGAGAATGAATTTAAATGTACTTTTAAGTTAGTTAAATCATAATGAGGAAACTTGTTTTCTTCTTGAATAGCAATCAACAGAAAACGAAATCGTTTTCTTAAATCTGGCCTCTCAACGGTTCTTCTAGTATACAAGCTGACTTTGCAAGTCGAAATTTCTGGCTGTCCTTTGTCGGCGTTATGCCCAAATTGTACTACTTGATAATGTTACTATCTTTACATTAATAGGCTATATGTTTATTTTATGAAGGGTGATCGTCTATGCCTTTTATTTGATGCTCTAGATGATATGTTCTTTTTTTCTCTCATTGTATTAAAGTTTAGCGTATTGTATACATATTTCTGCTATGTTTAAGTATGCTTTTTTTTTCATGTGAGACAGGCTTTATATATCAGGTGGTGAGTCAGTCTCTTGTTTTATTTATTTTATTCTTCTGATGTATAACTACTTTTTTTGATTTTACTACTTGAAAGAGAGAACATTAATATAATTTTTAAATCCATTATTTTTAATGAAAATATATACATATGTGAGTGTGTACATATGCAAATGTATTCATATCTACATACATATATGCGAGTATATGTATGTATGTAGAAATTAGTTTACATACAAAGAAATACATGTTTAATAAACAAGTATTGCACCAAATCGATCTTCAAAAACTCAGTCACCTCTACCATGAATTCAGCCTAGGTGTTTTCATATAGTGTCAGAAACATTGGAATATTTACGTTTGAAGGAATTTTTGCTTCAAATATTTCTACATCAGATTTGCTGGTTGACCCCATGAAGTTATTGTTGGTGATGTAGTTTGAGTTTTATCGGATTCAGATATGACTTCTCACTTAAAAAAGGTCCTCATCACCTTCCATCAGGTTTTTTTTTTTTCTAACATGCATGTCTTAGCATGCTTTTGTCCATAGTGACGCAAGCGTCCGAGATGTAGTGGTGTTTCAGTTAAAAATCTATACTATTAGAATTTACGATTTCGCTCTTTTTATTCTTTTACAAAGTAGATACATATTTATGTAATACATTTAGCATAGAATCATAATACTTCTTTGCTTACAAAATTATGTGACGTGAGGAATTCTTTTAAATTTGCATGCTTCGGCATGCTTTCAATATTTTTTCTGTAAATTTATTTAATACAGATACAGATATAAAGTAAGATCTGCTTATATTGCATTTTACAATTTATGTATGCTTCAGAATGATTCCAGTTGAAGTCCATATTTATTCAGTAAGTTTATTTGATACTAATTCATACACATATACATTCTTAAAGATTGGAAATCTAAGCCCAATTTATATAGTTTATCTATATTTTCTAAAGATTTGATAGCTATAGAAATGAATAGAGTGAAGATCTATTATAATAGCCCATGGGCATATTTTAAAATTTCGCTTGCTAAAGTTTTCGAAATGGAAAATGTACAATTTTCACTATAAAAAGTGATAATATTATGTGTTACTGAATATTACACTGTGTTGTAATTTATTTTGAACGCTTAAGTTTTCACAATATTTCATACAGGCCAAAAAGTTTAGAGAATTTCCAGTATATTAAGTTAATTATTTTTCTTAAGACCTATCATTCCTAATCATTCCTTCAAAAATACAAACCAAACTAGATTTTTCCTGTTTAATTTTATTTTTTACTTTCATTAAATTTCAACATTTTGTTCATCTTCAAATTATTATATTTAGCAGCTTTTTCTCATTTGTTGAGTTAACTTTAATCGGAAATATTTAAATAGTGAGATGAAATTTTATATTGTATACGAGTACATTAAGTAATTCTTTGTATATTTCAATACACTTATATGAACCACCATCACATAATTCCTTTGGATGATCTATTAAATCATTCTACTATTGATGCTTTCATATTAAGTAATGTTTAATATTCTACTTATGCATGAATTTTCCAGTGTATATTAAAAAATTCTTTACAATCATCCATTTGTAAGTTTTTTGGTACTCGTAACATTTCAAAAATATTTTCCACAGCCTAGGTTTTTTCGAATGCAACTTTTATTTTCAACGGTATTGACCATAGAAACTTTGTGAATGAATCATTCATTTACAGTCTACAATAATCAATAATTTCTATTTTCTGTAGAATAGTTTCCCATTTCACCTAAATCAGCTCCATAAAAGATCAACTAGTCCTTTCATTACATATCTACAATGCACAAACAATTTTCGAGATTTATTATAGAGTTCGTTTACTAAATTTATTTTTAAAGACATTGAGTTGTTTTAAAATTTTTTTGGAGAGTGTTGTGATCTACTTGATACACTTTCAGCTATTTATACTATCATTCAGCTGTTCAATTTGTTTTTTCAAAAGATGATTTAATTTTTAGTATGTGTTTTTTTAATTTTATAACTATCTTCTATCTCTAATTGTATTTCACGTTGTACTCCATCAATTTACATTTTAATATATTCTTGAATTATATTAATTCCTTAAGCTGTATTATTAATTTGTCCTATAGTTTATCGTTTTGAGTTTCCAGAAACAATTTACTGATAACATCATTCTCCGTCAGTGAATGATGATGATTCTCTATCCATGTATTAGTAGAAATTATATATTTTATATAATTTTCAAAATCAAATTTCTCATAGTATTTCCATGTTTTATTATCAATCGTTAAAGAAAATAAAGCTACTATTAGAGCCTATATTTGACCATCAACTTGTATTTTATCTTCATTTAGTTTTAGGTTACTATCACCAAACTTCCATTCATTATTCAAATCTTAATGAGGGCGATAGTTTATATCTAATTCAATTCTTCCTTCCAAGACTGATAAAATTAGTATAAGTGTCTTCAGAATTGGAAGTCTATGAGTAAAAATCATCTTCATCATCCTCATAATCATTCTCAGTATTAGAATCATTAAATAAGATGATATCATCAAATATTGTTCCTTCTGAAAGTTTCTTCGGTGTACTTGTCTCTATATTGACTGATGGCTTTAAACTTATATTATTTTCACCTTCTATCTTGATTTTACTTTCTTCTTTCTTGTGAATTCTTTCAATATTTCTAGAACTATTTATGAATTCTTTGAGAGGTTCTGTTATAGGTTTAAATGTATCTTTTCTAGCTCACATGTATCTATTTCACCAGTTTTTATACTACGAAGCTTTTTCTTCAAGACATTTCTTGTCATCACCAACTGTTTTAAAATTTTCTCATACATGTTTAGCAAATAAGAGGTATCAGCTATTAGATCAGGTATCAGCTATCAGATCAGCTTATCAGGACCTGGTCTGGTTTTCAGATCAGCTTATCATGACCTGGTCTGGTTTTCAGATCAGCTTATCAGGACCTGATCTGGTTTTTAGATCAGCTTATCAGGACCTGGTCTGGTTTTCAGATCAGCTTATCAGATCCTGGTCTGGTTTTCAGATCAGCTTATCAGGACCTGGTCTGGTTTTCAGATCAGCTTATCAGGACCTGGTCTGATTTTCAGATCAGCTTATCAGGACCTGGTCTGGTTTTCAGATCAGCTTATCAGGACCTGGTCTGATTTTCTGATCAGCTTATCAGGACCTGGTCTGATTTTCAGATCAACTTATCTGATTCAGATTGGGTTATCAGTTTACAAGTAGCTGCCTATTTATAACATTTAGATGAATGCAGTTTAAGGTCAGATGAAAAACGAAAAAGTAAACTTTTATGTAGCCAAATTCTCTTTTTTTTCTATAACGATCATCGTTTAATTCAATATCGTTGCTTATAATCAAAATTCATATTTATCCTTCCAACATGCATTTTATTTGTCTCATCTTACTTAAACATTATAATTACATTATGATTATCTGGTATAAAATGTTTGGTGATTCTGGTATAAGTTTGACATCAGCAGAATGCATCAACATTCTTATCTCACTCGATACAAAAATATGATTCTCACATCTAACATCGTTAAATATCATATCGGAATTACTTTTAGCTTTGTTAGGAGAAATAACAGATTCAGTATCTGTAAATGTGTAATATTCGATTCCTTTAATTAATGAAATTATGTAATTTCTTTAAGTATCCATATTTAGGTTGATAGAGAGATTTTGAGTATTAATATGTAGATGTTTTAAAATTTTAGTTCATTAAGTCTTTTTAGCAAGCCAATCATAACATATTTTTTATTTTATTTTTTTACAATTTGACAGACCAACTATTTTTGCGCAAATAAAATTTGGTAGAAGGGAACTATGACTTGTTTTTGAACTAACGTTTGATGAATCATCAAAAATTTCGTACCATGCTATTTTTAGGTTGTTTTGACTATGAGTATGCACCAATATTTATGAAATGTGTTTCATAAATATATTCATATTTATGAAATGTGTTTCATAAATATATTCATATTTATGAAATGTGTTTCATAAATATTGTCTCTTATTTAGAAAAAATAAAATAATACAGCTATACGACACCAGAAAATATTTTCTGGTATCGTATAGCTGTATTATTTTATTTTTCCTATATAAGAGATAATGGTCCCTACTCATAGTCAAAACAAAGTATATTTTAAGAGTTTAAAGCCAGTATTATCATAAAAATACTGATTTTAAACTCTTACAGTCTTATTTATAAAAATTATTAAGACTTTATAAAGGTTTGTTTAGAAAAATTTTCATAAAAAATTTTTCTAAAAAAGCCTTTATAAAGTCTTAATAATTTTTATAAATAAGGCTTTTAAAATATACTTTGTTTCACTAACCACATTTGTGTAACTAATTCCATTTCATAAATATTGACGTATACTCATAATCAAAACAAATGATAGCTATACGATATCAGAAAATATTTTCTGAAATCGTGTAGATGTATTATTTTATTTTTTTAATAAGAGATAATGATGTATACTCACAATCAAAACAACATAAAACTATAATTTGTTTTGATTATGAGTATAGGTCAATATTTATGAAATGCAATTACTTACACAAATGTGGTTAGTGAAACAAAGTATATTTTCACAGCCTTATTTATAAAACCGTAAAAAAACTTTAATTAGTTTTATACATAAGACTGTAAGAGTTTAAAATCAGTATTTCTAATGATAATACTGGTTTTAAACACTTAAAATATACTTTGTTTTGACTATGAGTAGGGACCATTATCTCTTATATAGGAAAAATAAAATAATACAGCTATACGATACCAGAAAATATTTTCTGGTGTCGTATAGCTGTATTATTTTATTTTTTCTAAATAAGAGACAATATTTATGAAACACATTTCATAAATATTGGTGCATACTCATAGTCAAAACAACCTAAATATAGGATGGTACGAAATTTTGATGATTCATCAAACGTTAGTTCAAAAACAAGTCATAGTTAGCAAATTCTATTTGCGCAAAAATAGTTGGTCTGTCAAATTGTAAAAAAATAAAATAAAAAATAATATGTTATGATTGGCTTGCTAAAAAGAATTAATGGACTAAAATTTTAAAACATCTACATATTAATACTCAAAATCTCTCTATCAACCCAAATATGGATACTTAAAGATATTACATAATTTCAATAATTAAAGGAATGGGATATTACACATTTACAGATACTGAATCTGTTATTTCTCCTAACAAAGCTAAAAGTAATTCCGATATGATATTTGACGATGTTAGATGTGAGAAACATATTTTTGTATGGAGTGAGATAAGAATGTTGATGCATTCTGCTGATGTCAAACTTATACCAGAATCACCAAAAATTTGATACTAGATAATCATAATGTAATTATAATGTTTAAGTAAGATGAGACAAATATAAAGCATGTTGGAAGGATAAATATGGATTTTGTTTATAAGCAACGATATTGAATTAAACGATGATCGTTAAAGAAAAAAAAGAGAATTTGACTACATAAAAGTTTACTTTTTCGTTTTTCATCTGACCTTAAACTCCATTCATCTAAATGTTATAAATGGCCAGCTACTTGTAAACTGATAACCCAATCTGAATCAGATAAGCTGATCTGAAAACCAGACCAGGTCCTGATAAGCTGATCTGAAAACCAGATCAGGTCCTGATAAGATGATCTGAAAACCAGATCAGGTCCTGATAAGCTGATCTGAAAACCATACTAGGTCCTGATAAGCTGATCTGAAAACCAGACCAGTTACCTGATAACCTGATCTGATAGCTGATACCTGATCTAATAGCTGATACCTCTTATTTGCTAAACATGGATGAGAACATTTTAAAACAGTTGGTGTTGACCAGAAATGTCTTGAAGAAAAAGCTTCGTAGTATAAAAACTGGTGAAATAGATACATGTGAGCTAGAAAAGATACATTTAAACCTATAACAGAACCTCTCAAATAATTCATAAATAGTTCCAGAAATATTGAAAGAATTCACAAGAAAGAAGAAAGTAAAATCAAGATAGAAGCTGAAAATAATACAAGTTTAAAGCCATCAGTCAATATAGAGACAAGTACACCGAAGAAACTTTCAGAAGGAACAATATTTGATGATATCATCTTATTTACTGATTATAATACTGAGAATGATTATGAGGATGATGAAGATGATTTTTACTCATAGACTTCCAATTCTGAAGACACTTATACTAATTTTATCAGTCTTGGAAGGAAGAATTGAATTAGATATAAACTATGGCCCACATTAAGATTTGAATAATGAATGGAAGTTTGGTGATAGTAACCTAAAACTAAATGAAGATAAAATACAAGTTGATGGTCAAATATAGGCTCTAATAGTAGCTTTATTTTCTTTAATGATTGATAATAAAACATGGAAATACTATGAGAAATTTGATTTTGAAAATTATATAAAATATATAATTTCTACTAATACATGGATAGAGAATCATCATCATTCACTGACGGAGAATGATGTTATCAGTAAATTGTTTCTGGAAACTCAAAACGATAAACTATAGGACAAATTAATAATACAGCTTAAGGAATTAATATAATTCAAGAATATATTAAAATGTAAATTGATGGAGTACAACGTGAAATACAATTAGAGATAGAAGATAGTTATAAAATTAAAAAAACACATACTAAAAATTAAATCATCTTTTGAAAAAACAAATTGAACAGCTGAATGATAGTATAAATAGCTGAAAGTGTATCAAGTAGATCACAACACTCTCCAAAAAAATTTTAAAACAACTCAATGTCTTTAAAAATAAATTTAGTAAACGAACTCTATAATAAATCTCGAAAATTGTTTGTGCATTGTAGATATGTAATGAAAGGACTAGTTGATCTTTTATGGAGCTGATTTAGGTGAAATGGGAAACTATTCTACAGAAAATAGAAATTATTGATTATTGTAGACTGTAAATGAATGATTCATTCACAAAGTTTCTATGGTCAATACCGTTGAAAATAAAAGTTGCATTCGAAAAAACCTAGGCTGTGGAAAATATTTTTGAAATGTTACGAGTACCAAAAAACTTACAAATGGATGATTGTAAAGAATTTTTTAATATACACTGGAAAATTCATGCATAAGTAGAATATTAAACATTACTTAATATGAAAGCATCAATAGTAGAATGATTTAATAGATCATCCAAAGGAATTATGTGATGGTGGTTCATATAAGTGTATTGAAATATACAAAGAATTACTTAATGTACTCGTATACAATATAAAATTTCATCTCACTATTTAAATATTTCCGATTAAAGTTAACTCAACAAATGAGAAAAAGCTGCTAAATATAATAATTTGAAGATGAACAAAATGTTGAAATTTAATGAAAGTAAAAAATAAAATTAAACAGGAAAAATCTAGTTTGGTTTGTATTTTTGAAGGAATGATTAGGAATGATGGTCTTAAGAAAAATAATTAACTTAATATACTGGAAATTCTCTAAACTTTTTGGCCTGTATGAAATATTGTGAAAACTTAAGCGTTCAAAATAAATTAATATTCAGTAACACATAATATTATCACTTTTTATAGTGAAAATTGTACATTTTCCATTTCGAAAACTTTAGCAAGCGAAATTTTAAAATATGCCCATGGGCTATTATAATAGATCTTCACTCTATTCATTTCTATAGCTATCAAATCTTTAGAAAATATAGATAAACTACATAAATTGGGCTTAGATTTCCAATCTTTAAGAATGTATATGTGTATGAATTAGTATCAAACAAACTTACTGAATAAATATGGACTTCAACTGGAATCATTCTGAAGCATACATAAATTGTAAAATGCAATATAAGCAGATCTTACTTTATATCTGTGTCTGTATTAAATAAATTTACAGAAAAAATATTGAAAGCATGCCGAAGCATGCAAATTTAAAAGAATTCCTCACGTCACATAATTTTGTAAGCAAAGAAGTATTATGATTCTATGCTAAATGTATTACATAAATATGTATCTACTTTGTAAAAGAATAAAAAGAGCGAAATCGTAAATTCTAATAGTATAGATTTTTAACTGAAACACCACTACATCTCGGACGCTTGCGTCACTATGGACAAAAGCATGCTAAGACATGCATGTTAGAAAAATATAAAAACCTGATGGAAGGTGATGAGGACCTTTTTTAAGTGAGAAGTCATAATATCTGAATCCGATAAAACTCAAACTACATCACCAACAATAACTTCATGGGGTCAACCAGCAAATCTGATGTAGAAATATTTGAAGCAAAAATTCCTTCAAACGTAGATATTCCAATGTTTCTGACACTATATGAAAACACCTAGGCTGAATTCATGGTAGAGGTGACTGAGTTTTTGAAGATCGATTTGGTGCAATACTTGTTTATTAAACATGTATTTCTTTGTATGTAAACTAATTTCTACATACATACATATACTCGCATATATGTATGTAGATATGAATACATTTGCATATGTACACACTCACATATGTATATATTTTCATTAAAAATAATGGATTTAAAAATTATATTAATGTTCTCTATTTCAAGTAGTAAAATCAAAAAAAGTAGTTATACATCAGAAGAATAAAATAAATAAAACAAGAGACTGACTCACCACCTGATATATAAAGCCTGTCTCACATGAAAACAAAGCATACTTAAACATAGCAGAAATATGTATACAATACGCTAAACTTTAATACAATGAGAGAAAAAAAAAACATATCATCTAGAGCATCAAATAAAAGGCATAGACGATCACCCTTCATAAAATAAACATATAGCCTATTAATGTAAAGATAGTAACATTATCAAGTAGTACAATTTGGGCATAACGCCGACAAAGGACAGCCAGAAATTTCGACTTGCAAAGTCAGCTTGTATACTAGAAGAACCGTTGAGAGGCCAGATTTAAGAAAACGATTTCGTTTTCTGTTGATTGCTATTCAAGAAGAAAACAAGTTTCCTCATTATGATTTAACTAACTTAAAAGTACATTTAAATTCATTCTCATATCCAAATGATGATGATCTTAACATAAAAATTAAAAATAAACGTTATGCAATTCTATATTATATGTACTCGTATCTAAGATTCCAACAAAGCTATTATATGAAAGAATCTCAAGCACTTCCAAATGCACTAGTTTAAGATAAAAGTTCCTTTTATTCAATAGCGGCCCAATTGAATAAAATTTTAATTTGAAACAGTAAGCAAAGACATCAGCTTACTGCATTCTTATTCATGATCATATAATAGAATATATATCCATCAAAGGACTAGTTCGAAAAGTCTTATAAATTGAGTAATATGGAAAATACCATAATTTTTATAGACGTACAAGGTTTCAAAAGTAATTCAAATGACTTCATCGCAAAAGAAGTAGCGATTGTTTTCAGCAATTATGAATATAACAATTTCATTATAAAACTCCCTTTTGATTTTAAATGTTTATCAATAAAAAAATAAAAAAGTAAAAAGAAGCAAACTGGCTAACAAAAAACTATCGTTAGCTAAGCTGGACTACCGGATCAGTTTCATTTAAAAATTTTTATACATTTATAAAAGGCAATGCAAGATATTCTAAAATAAATGTAAGAGGTGCTGAAAAACAGGGTGGTTAGAAAACAATTTATACACCAAAAAATTTCTAACGTTGACTATATAGGCTGCATAAATTTTAAACAAATGTAAATTAAATATAGGAAATATGTATATATATTATAGTTACTATTACTATGGAGTATGTATCTTAAGGAGTTCAGTTTTACTTAAAACAGAAAATCCACACAAACTTCTAAGTACATAAATACAGATAAAAATTAAAGCAACGTTTTTTAATTTAAAATAAAAAAACTATAGAGATATTTCACATCTATACACAATAGACCTGGCAAATATTTAGAACAATAAAAGACCGCACATGACAAAAAAAATGTATTTAAACAGTTAGCCACAGACTTATTTGTATGTACATACATACATACATAAAATCATTTTGCAGATCCATATGTACATATGTACACATATTATCAAATTTCTTACACATGTTAAAGTATTTATTGGATTTTAACAATCACACTTACATATCTACATCATGAAAACATACAAACCGTTCTCCAAGCTATTGACGCTTGAAGACGAAAGTCGAAGAAGACAAATGTACTTAAATAAACAAACTTATCACAGACCAGTCAAACTCTATCGCGCATACACACATACACACACACACACAAAATCGCCACGATCGTACACAAGAATTTTGCAAAATCTGAAATTAATATTTATACAAATATAAACAAATTTCTGACCGACAGGCTTTAACACTGGACAAATTTAAGCTTGATAAAATATAAAGCAATCTCATCCTCCAATATGAAAAACATACTAGGATTAGGGAAGTTCAGATATATGATAATACAAAAATATGATTCTCACATCTAACATCGTTAAATATCATATCGGAATTACTTTTAGCTTTGTTAGGAGAAATAACAGATTCAGTATCTGTAAATGTGTAATATTCGATTCCTTTAATTAATGAAATTATGTAATTTCTTTAAGTATCCATATTTAGGTTGATAGAGAGATTTTGAGTATTAATATGTAGATGTTTTAAAATTTTAGTTCATTAAGTCTTTTTAGCAAGCCAATCATAACATATTTTTTATTTTATTTTTTTACAATTTGACAGACCAACTATTTTTGCGCAAATAAAATTTGGTAGAAGGGAACTATGACTTGTTTTTGAACTAACGTTTGATGAATCATCAAAAATTTCGTACCATGCTATTTTTAGGTTGTTTTGACTATGAGTATGCACCAATATTTATGAAATGTGTTTCATAAATATATTCATATTTATGAAATGTGTTTCATAAATATATTCATATTTATGAAATGTGTTTCATAAATATTGTCTCTTATTTAGAAAAAATAAAATAATACAGCTATACGACACCAGAAAATATTTTCTGGTATCGTATAGCTGTATTATTTTATTTTTCCTATATAAGAGATAATGGTCCCTACTCATAGTCAAAACAAAGTATATTTTAAGAGTTTAAAGCCAGTATTATCATAAAAATACTGATTTTAAACTCTTACAGTCTTATTTATAAAAATTATTAAGACTTTATAAAGGTTTGTTTAGAAAAATTTTCATAAAAAATTTTTCTAAAAAAGCCTTTATAAAGTCTTAATAATTTTTATAAATAAGGCTTTTAAAATATACTTTGTTTCACTAACCACATTTGTGTAACTAATTCCATTTCATAAATATTGACGTATACTCATAATCAAAACAAATGATAGCTATACGATATCAGAAAATATTTTCTGAAATCGTGTAGATGTATTATTTTATTTTTTTAATAAGAGATAATGATGTATACTCACAATCAAAACAACATAAAACTATAATTTGTTTTGATTATGAGTATAGGTCAATATTTATGAAATGCAATTACTTACACAAATGTGGTTAGTGAAACAAAGTATATTTTCACAGCCTTATTTATAAAACCGTAAAAAAACTTTAATTAGTTTTATACATAAGACTGTAAGAGTTTAAAATCAGTATTTCTAATGATAATACTGGTTTTAAACACTTAAAATATACTTTGTTTTGACTATGAGTAGGGACCATTATCTCTTATATAGGAAAAATAAAATAATACAGCTATACGATACCAGAAAATATTTTCTGGTGTCGTATAGCTGTATTATTTTATTTTTTCTAAATAAGAGACAATATTTATGAAACACATTTCATAAATATTGGTGCATACTCATAGTCAAAACAACCTAAATATAGGATGGTACGAAATTTTGATGATTCATCAAACGTTAGTTCAAAAACAAGTCATAGTTAGCAAATTCTATTTGCGCAAAAATAGTTGGTCTGTCAAATTGTAAAAAAATAAAATAAAAAATAATATGTTATGATTGGCTTGCTAAAAAGAATTAATGGACTAAAATTTTAAAACATCTACATATTAATACTCAAAATCTCTCTATCAACCCAAATATGGATACTTAAAGATATTACATAATTTCAATAATTAAAGGAATGGGATATTACACATTTACAGATACTGAATCTGTTATTTCTCCTAACAAAGCTAAAAGTAATTCCGATATGATATTTGACGATGTTAGATGTGAGAAACATATTTTTGTATGGAGTGAGATAAGAATGTTGATGCATTCTGCTGATGTCAAACTTATACCAGAATCACCAAAAATTTGATACTAGATAATCATAATGTAATTATAATGTTTAAGTAAGATGAGACAAATATAAAGCATGTTGGAAGGATAAATATGGATTTTGTTTATAAGCAACGATATTGAATTAAACGATGATCGTTAAAGAAAAAAAAGAGAATTTGACTACATAAAAGTTTACTTTTTCGTTTTTCATCTGACCTTAAACTCCATTCATCTAAATGTTATAAATGGCCAGCTACTTGTAAACTGATAACCCAATCTGAATCAGATAAGCTGATCTGAAAACCAGACCAGGTCCTGATAAGCTGATCTGAAAACCAGATCAGGTCCTGATAAGATGATCTGAAAACCAGATCAGGTCCTGATAAGCTGATCTGAAAACCATACTAGGTCCTGATAAGCTGATCTGAAAACCAGACCAGTTACCTGATAACCTGATCTGATAGCTGATACCTGATCTAATAGCTGATACCTCTTATTTGCTAAACATGGATGAGAACATTTTAAAACAGTTGGTGTTGACCAGAAATGTCTTGAAGAAAAAGCTTCGTAGTATAAAAACTGGTGAAATAGATACATGTGAGCTAGAAAAGATACATTTAAACCTATAACAGAACCTCTCAAATAATTCATAAATAGTTCCAGAAATATTGAAAGAATTCACAAGAAAGAAGAAAGTAAAATCAAGATAGAAGCTGAAAATAATACAAGTTTAAAGCCATCAGTCAATATAGAGACAAGTACACCGAAGAAACTTTCAGAAGGAACAATATTTGATGATATCATCTTATTTACTGATTATAATACTGAGAATGATTATGAGGATGATGAAGATGATTTTTACTCATAGACTTCCAATTCTGAAGACACTTATACTAATTTTATCAGTCTTGGAAGGAAGAATTGAATTAGATATAAACTATGGCCCACATTAAGATTTGAATAATGAATGGAAGTTTGGTGATAGTAACCTAAAACTAAATGAAGATAAAATACAAGTTGATGGTCAAATATAGGCTCTAATAGTAGCTTTATTTTCTTTAATGATTGATAATAAAACATGGAAATACTATGAGAAATTTGATTTTGAAAATTATATAAAATATATAATTTCTACTAATACATGGATAGAGAATCATCATCATTCACTGACGGAGAATGATGTTATCAGTAAATTGTTTCTGGAAACTCAAAACGATAAACTATAGGACAAATTAATAATACAGCTTAAGGAATTAATATAATTCAAGAATATATTAAAATGTAAATTGATGGAGTACAACGTGAAATACAATTAGAGATAGAAGATAGTTATAAAATTAAAAAAACACATACTAAAAATTAAATCATCTTTTGAAAAAACAAATTGAACAGCTGAATGATAGTATAAATAGCTGAAAGTGTATCAAGTAGATCACAACACTCTCCAAAAAAATTTTAAAACAACTCAATGTCTTTAAAAATAAATTTAGTAAACGAACTCTATAATAAATCTCGAAAATTGTTTGTGCATTGTAGATATGTAATGAAAGGACTAGTTGATCTTTTATGGAGCTGATTTAGGTGAAATGGGAAACTATTCTACAGAAAATAGAAATTATTGATTATTGTAGACTGTAAATGAATGATTCATTCACAAAGTTTCTATGGTCAATACCGTTGAAAATAAAAGTTGCATTCGAAAAAACCTAGGCTGTGGAAAATATTTTTGAAATGTTACGAGTACCAAAAAACTTACAAATGGATGATTGTAAAGAATTTTTTAATATACACTGGAAAATTCATGCATAAGTAGAATATTAAACATTACTTAATATGAAAGCATCAATAGTAGAATGATTTAATAGATCATCCAAAGGAATTATGTGATGGTGGTTCATATAAGTGTATTGAAATATACAAAGAATTACTTAATGTACTCGTATACAATATAAAATTTCATCTCACTATTTAAATATTTCCGATTAAAGTTAACTCAACAAATGAGAAAAAGCTGCTAAATATAATAATTTGAAGATGAACAAAATGTTGAAATTTAATGAAAGTAAAAAATAAAATTAAACAGGAAAAATCTAGTTTGGTTTGTATTTTTGAAGGAATGATTAGGAATGATGGTCTTAAGAAAAATAATTAACTTAATATACTGGAAATTCTCTAAACTTTTTGGCCTGTATGAAATATTGTGAAAACTTAAGCGTTCAAAATAAATTAATATTCAGTAACACATAATATTATCACTTTTTATAGTGAAAATTGTACATTTTCCATTTCGAAAACTTTAGCAAGCGAAATTTTAAAATATGCCCATGGGCTATTATAATAGATCTTCACTCTATTCATTTCTATAGCTATCAAATCTTTAGAAAATATAGATAAACTACATAAATTGGGCTTAGATTTCCAATCTTTAAGAATGTATATGTGTATGAATTAGTATCAAACAAACTTACTGAATAAATATGGACTTCAACTGGAATCATTCTGAAGCATACATAAATTGTAAAATGCAATATAAGCAGATCTTACTTTATATCTGTGTCTGTATTAAATAAATTTACAGAAAAAATATTGAAAGCATGCCGAAGCATGCAAATTTAAAAGAATTCCTCACGTCACATAATTTTGTAAGCAAAGAAGTATTATGATTCTATGCTAAATGTATTACATAAATATGTATCTACTTTGTAAAAGAATAAAAAGAGCGAAATCGTAAATTCTAATAGTATAGATTTTTAACTGAAACACCACTACATCTCGGACGCTTGCGTCACTATGGACAAAAGCATGCTAAGACATGCATGTTAGAAAAATATAAAAACCTGATGGAAGGTGATGAGGACCTTTTTTAAGTGAGAAGTCATAATATCTGAATCCGATAAAACTCAAACTACATCACCAACAATAACTTCATGGGGTCAACCAGCAAATCTGATGTAGAAATATTTGAAGCAAAAATTCCTTCAAACGTAGATATTCCAATGTTTCTGACACTATATGAAAACACCTAGGCTGAATTCATGGTAGAGGTGACTGAGTTTTTGAAGATCGATTTGGTGCAATACTTGTTTATTAAACATGTATTTCTTTGTATGTAAACTAATTTCTACATACATACATATACTCGCATATATGTATGTAGATATGAATACATTTGCATATGTACACACTCACATATGTATATATTTTCATTAAAAATAATGGATTTAAAAATTATATTAATGTTCTCTATTTCAAGTAGTAAAATCAAAAAAAGTAGTTATACATCAGAAGAATAAAATAAATAAAACAAGAGACTGACTCACCACCTGATATATAAAGCCTGTCTCACATGAAAACAAAGCATACTTAAACATAGCAGAAATATGTATACAATACGCTAAACTTTAATACAATGAGAGAAAAAAAAAACATATCATCTAGAGCATCAAATAAAAGGCATAGACGATCACCCTTCATAAAATAAACATATAGCCTATTAATGTAAAGATAGTAACATTATCAAGTAGTACAATTTGGGCATAACGCCGACAAAGGACAGCCAGAAATTTCGACTTGCAAAGTCAGCTTGTATACTAGAAGAACCGTTGAGAGGCCAGATTTAAGAAAACGATTTCGTTTTCTGTTGATTGCTATTCAAGAAGAAAACAAGTTTCCTCATTATGATTTAACTAACTTAAAAGTACATTTAAATTCATTCTCATATCCAAATGATGATGATCTTAACATAAAAATTAAAAATAAACGTTATGCAATTCTATATTATATGTACTCGTATCTAAGATTCCAACAAAGCTATTATATGAAAGAATCTCAAGCACTTCCAAATGCACTAGTTTAAGATAAAAGTTCCTTTTATTCAATAGCGGCCCAATTGAATAAAATTTTAATTTGAAACAGTAAGCAAAGACATCAGCTTACTGCATTCTTATTCATGATCATATAATAGAATATATATCCATCAAAGGACTAGTTCGAAAAGTCTTATAAATTGAGTAATATGGAAAATACCATAATTTTTATAGACGTACAAGGTTTCAAAAGTAATTCAAATGACTTCATCGCAAAAGAAGTAGCGATTGTTTTCAGCAATTATGAATATAACAATTTCATTATAAAACTCCCTTTTGATTTTAAATGTTTATCAATAAAAAAATAAAAAAGTAAAAAGAAGCAAACTGGCTAACAAAAAACTATCGTTAGCTAAGCTGGACTACCGGATCAGTTTCATTTAAAAATTTTTATACATTTATAAAAGGCAATGCAAGATATTCTAAAATAAATGTAAGAGGTGCTGAAAAACAGGGTGGTTAGAAAACAATTTATACACCAAAAAATTTCTAACGTTGACTATATAGGCTGCATAAATTTTAAACAAATGTAAATTAAATATAGGAAATATGTATATATATTATAGTTACTATTACTATGGAGTATGTATCTTAAGGAGTTCAGTTTTACTTAAAACAGAAAATCCACACAAACTTCTAAGTACATAAATACAGATAAAAATTAAAGCAACGTTTTTTAATTTAAAATAAAAAAACTATAGAGATATTTCACATCTATACACAATAGACCTGGCAAATATTTAGAACAATAAAAGACCGCACATGACAAAAAAAATGTATTTAAACAGTTAGCCACAGACTTATTTGTATGTACATACATACATACATAAAATCATTTTGCAGATCCATATGTACATATGTACACATATTATCAAATTTCTTACACATGTTAAAGTATTTATTGGATTTTAACAATCACACTTACATATCTACATCATGAAAACATACAAACCGTTCTCCAAGCTATTGACGCTTGAAGACGAAAGTCGAAGAAGACAAATGTACTTAAATAAACAAACTTATCACAGACCAGTCAAACTCTATCGCGCATACACACATACACACACACACACAAAATCGCCACGATCGTACACAAGAATTTTGCAAAATCTGAAATTAATATTTATACAAATATAAACAAATTTCTGACCGACAGGCTTTAACACTGGACAAATTTAAGCTTGATAAAATATAAAGCAATCTCATCCTCCAATATGAAAAACATACTAGGATTAGGGAAGTTCAGATATATGATAATATTTTCTAGCAAACAATTTTCATATGAGAAACAATTTATTTCTACGTACATATAAATACTAGGGTGAGAAAATCACATACACACACACATACTAAAATTCATCTAAGAAAAATTAAACCTATTTCAACAACGCCCCTCCCCTCACAAATCACAGTCAGCCTAAAGTTCTTACAGATATACATACACAAAATCTCAAGGTAACATACAATCTATCAATCTCAACAGCCTAAGTCACGATCAGCCTTAAACTCATACAGACATGCATACACACAAATACATATACATATACATGAACACCTTCACCTCACCTCTCATTAATCATGATCAGCCTTAAACTGCTACATATACATACATACATATACACACATAGGCACATTCTACCTACCTATCACAACAACACCCTTCCCCACCTCAAATCACTATCAGCCTTAAACTCCTACGAACATACATATACACAGATTCCCACGGATACGTATTACATGAACACTCTCACCTCACCTTTGATAAATCACAGACAGCCTTAAACTCTTACAGACATACATACATACATACATGTACACAGATTCCCACGGATACATATTACAACAACTCCCCACCCTCCACCAGTCGATCTACCTCAAATACACCCCGCCCCCCACCAAACACAGCTTGACTTAAATTCTAACAAGCATAAACGTCACCGAATTCCCACGGTTACATATTACAAAACACCCTCACCTACCCAAATCACGGTCAGCCTTAAGGTCTCACAATCTAGACACACCCCACCCTCCACCAATCACAGCCAGACTTCAATTCCTACAGCTAGACACACCCACAAATTTTCCGTCGGCATTAGGAAAAATCATTTCCATGATTTTCCCGTCAGCATTTGGAAAAAATAATAATCATGCATTGCCGTTGGCATTAGGAAAAATAATTATGCATTGCCGTAGGCATTAGGAAAAATAATCATGCATTGCCGTAGGCATTAGGAAAAATTAAGTTTCACAACTCCCCCATTGGTATTAGGAAAAATTATTTCTTGACTTTCCCGTTGGTATTAGGAAAAATCATTTTCATGATTTTCCCGTCGGCATATATACTTATGAAAACTTAATGTTATGAAACCCCTTAATCCACCCCCAAAAAAATCACCCGTTGACACAATTAATGTCACCCCAAAAAATCACCCGTTCACACAAAGTTAATGTAAACAAAAACTCCTTATGTAAACAAAAAACTCCTTATGTAAACAAAAAATTGGACGGACTTATTGAACCACCCTCGTAGGTATCAAATTAAATATTTCATACATTGAAAAAATTCGTCATCAAAACTATATTTTTTCAATAATTGCAGAACCACAAACAAGTTTAAATATACCTTTTCTAAATATTTCATACATTGAAAAAATTCGTCATCAAAACTATATTTTTTCAATAATTGCAGAACCACAAACAAATTTAAATATACCTTTTCTAAATATTTCATACATTGAAAAAATTCGTCATCAAAACTATATTTTTCAAATATTTGCAGAACCACAAACAAGTTTCAATATACCTTTTTCTATTAAATTTTTTTTCTTACTAAAAGCACTAAACTAAATATTTCATACATTTTATACCACAAATTTAGACGCGCCAACAATTAAAAATTTTTTTCACATATTAAGAAAATTATTTCAAACAATTAACTTAACCACCCACGGACGAAGCGACTACAAAGAAATTATAAAACCACAAATCTTAACGCGCCAAGAAATATTATTAAAATATAAAAACCACAAATACACAATTTACAATAAATACACTTTTTCCAGGGATGGAAACAACACTACATTCTCTTTGTGTAGCGTACCGATCAACTAACTTAAAATACCGACTGTAGCGTAGGCATGATCCCAAAAATGTATGGGATCCTTGATCGCGAAGCCTCACATTTATACTACTTATAATGTTGGTCTCTGAGACTCATTTGACTTCTATAAGCGTTTTCAAAATGAATGGTTTTACTCTATATGATTCAAAGCACCCTAGAGGAAGAACAGGGGGTATATCGGCAGTTCTAATAAAGTCAAGACTCTTGACAACATTTGTGCAGAACATCTACAAGCAACTAATATTTGTGTCCAAAATTTTTGTACCAATTTCGTTATACCATCATTTTACTCCCCTCCCAGATTCTCAATCACTGAGGATCAATATGAGGATTTCTACAAATCGCTCGGACCTTGTTTCGTAGTAGTCTCCAGCTGCTACAAATGCAAAACATACGTTCTAATAGAGCGTTGTTCAACACAATTTCAAAAATGGGCTTGGACGTCATTTCGAGTGGGGAGTCCACTTATTGGCCTACTGACATACATAAAATTCTGGATGTTACAGTTTTTGGCGTCATGAAAAATATTTCTAGAGATTTAGTTCATACTGAAGCTTCTTTAGATCTCTCCTCCGATCAGTCCCCCACTTTCGTAACAATCTGTAGGTTAGATTAGGTTAGAAGGCTTGTGGCAAGGAAAAGTAGAAAATTAGATTCCAGCGAACTTTTGTCCATTACAATGATCCCTTGGTGCTACCTGTAAGTTGAAAAGAAGATATAGAGCGAGGAAAGAGGGTGAGAAGGGTAGAAGGGGGTTGTCATAGAATCCAAGTCTGTTTTGGTAATTGTGGCTTTTGAAAATTGATATTGGATTCATTTGGTGTCATGAAAACAAGTCGGTTTTGATATTTTCGAATGCGAATAAATCCGATATTCGAATCAGCTGTTTTCTGTTTTTGATCTTTTATTTACAATTTACAATAACAAATAACAATTTTGAAGGACAAGAACAATTTTGAAGGACTGCAGCAACTCATTTGAAGTGCTGGAGATAGCATACATAAGTATATTTTAATGCGTACAATATTTTTATTGTGCATATTTAAAAATGATGAGCGTATTCCTAGCCTTTTATCGTTTTAACAAAGAAGGTTTTCGGGTGGTACTCAATACTATTGAAGGGCACCTGCAACGTTCCAAAATTTCGGCCTCGTTATGTTTTTAAGCTGAAGGATCCTATCAGAGCTCTTGCTGTGGCCATATTTATATTTGTTTTCAATTTTTTTTTTAAGGATTAATAAAATAAAATTTGTGTGCAAATTTTACTAATTAAACTTTAAAAAATATATTTTTTATAAATACTTTTTTATTAACTTTAATTTTTACAAGTTATACAACTATTTACAAGAAGTAAAAACAAAAGCCAGCCAATTAATTCCGTCAGCTTTTACATGATTGTTTTATTTCCAATAAAAAACCGGTAATATTGGATTCTATGACACCAACATAATTTTTTTTGTCGGTTTTATTAATAGTTATAATAGTTATTTAAGGGAGGTGAGAGTGGGTCAAAAATTGGCTAGGGGGGGGGGGGAGAGAGGCAGCGGCTATACCAGCCACTGTTCCTAATATAAAGGCTCAAGTTTTTCAGTTCGATTTCCGATAACTCGGATAAGCTGCCGAAGGATATTATGCCAAGGAGGTGCAGACGGAGATCCTCCAAAGCGGGACAAATACACGGAATGCAGGATACTTTCCACCTCTTCCTCGTCATTGCAACTGTGGCAGTAGTCATTATACGAGAGACCCATACGTTTAGCATGGGTTCCGAATGTACAGTGACCGGTCAACGTGGCCACAAGGTTCCTCGAGTGCTTCCTATTGCAGTTCATAAGATTTTTCGCTCTATGGGAGCTTAGACGAGGCCAGAGGGTTCTCTTTATTGCACAGGTGGGCTCATTGCGCCATCTGTCTTGAGATAATTCAAGAAAGGTATCATCGAAACGTCTCCAGCAGGATGAGAGTAGGAGACCACAGATATTGTCGATATCGAATTCTCTTGTAGGGTCGCCTCTTTTTGCCAGGTCATCCGCAACTATGTTTCCTGAAATAGTCCCGTGTCCACATACCCAGTTTAATACGATATTTGAGTGCAGCGCAAGTCCATCCAGGGCTTTGCGACATTCTTCGACAAGAAAAGATGTGGTGTACACACATATGAGGGACTTAATAGCATATTTACTTTCAGTTATACGAGCCCTAACCACTATTAATTCGTACACCAAGCATTTTTGGACAAGTCATCATTCAAAGTTGGATGTTTCAAAAAATAATATTGACTGCGACTCAAACGTTTAATTTTCTGAACAATTGTTTTATTATACTTAAATCTATAATAAAAATAAATTTACATTTTAGGCTAAATGTTTTAAAACAAAAACAAAAAATAAAGTTCACTATTTTTATAAATACATATTTGACCACTATTAATTCGTACAGTGGTTACTTTTGTTATTTAAAACTGCGTTACTCCTCCCTTGCTTTTCATAACAGCGTCTAATCGTTTTGGTATTATAGTTATCAAATTTTTGCACTGTTCAGGGGTTATTGAGTCCCATATTTCCTGGATTTTGGCTTTCAGTGCGCTTACAGTACGTTGTGGGTCATTTCGCAACTTCCTTTTCATTAGTGCCCCAAAGATTTTCTATGGGATTAAGGTCTGGGCTTGACGGTGGCCAATCCTATACATCTATTCCATTTTCTAACAGCCATTTTTTAGTTATTTTTGCTGTGTGGGAAGATGCACCATCATGTTGGAATATATATTCGCCACAGTCGCCTAGTTTTGATACCGATGGAAGGAGATTTTCTCGTAATATATTAATATATTTTTCAGCATTTACTATTCCATCGATGAAGTGAAGCTGTCCAACACCCTTGGACGACATGCATCCCCACACCATGAAGCTAGCTGGGAACTTAACAGTGCGCTTTAGACAGCCTTTATTATATGCCTCTGTACTTTTACGAATAACCATTTTTCGGGCATCACCGACACATACGTCAAACTTTGATTCATCGCTAAAAATAATGGTATCCCATTGCCTTTGTACCCAAGAACGTTTTTCTTTTACCCATAATAAACGTTTTTTCATTTGAAGTGCTGTAAGTAAGGACTTTTCTTTGGCCTAAAAAATTAATGTAATGAAATGCTCTTTGCGACATCGAATGTAACTAACCTTATAAAAACCATAAGCTATATTTTTCATTTGCTGGCGCGTCCATTCACGTTTTCCGGGTTTTCCTATTGTTTCAGACCACTTTGAAGCTACATCTCTAACAGTGCTCCGCCGACGATTTTCTTTAATTATAGCCGCTAAAGCTCTTTTGTCGCGAGACGTAATTTTGGAGACCAGTCCTCTGTTTGCAACGTTATTGCTAAAAATTTTATTTTGTTCATATATTTTAACGATGCTTTGCACTGTTGATCTGGGAAGATTGAGATCAGTCGATATATCGCCATAGCTCTTGCCCGATTTGAATTTATTAACAATTAGGACTCGAATTTCTTCACAAACTGGCTTACCACGCACCATTGCATAACAAAATTAAAATAAAACAAGATAAATTTGCCTCTTTTTTGCTCTCTGACCTTTCTCTACATTTATTATAATGGTATATTTTCATTTTATGTTTATGATATTATTTTTCTTGTTTTTTTATGAATAATTTATACACTGTACGAATTAATAGTGGTCAAATATATTTTTACAAAAATATTGAACTTAATTTTTTGTTTTTGTCTTAAAACATTTAGCCTAAAATTAAATTTTTTTTTTTTAAATATTTAACGATAATAAAACAATTGTCCAGAAAATTAAACGTTTGAGTCGTAGTCAATATTATTTTTTGAAACATCTAGCTTTGAATGATGACTTGTCGGAAAATGCTTGGTGTACGAATTAATAGTGGTTAGGTCTCGTAATATAAAATCTCTATTTGAGATCCGATAGAACCTTAGCCTGTAGCCCACTAAAAAGTAATTGAAAAAAATTAAGAAACTTTTGAAGCAAAGAAAATGAGATCAACAATTTAGGCAAAAAGAAAAAATGTAGAAAGTTTAATTTTATAATCAAAATTCGATTTTAAATATTTCGAAAAGTATTGGAGGCATCAGAATAATTTTTTCAGTTTGTAAAACTACGTGTATACTATTGAATTAAATTAAAATCTTTTCTAAGATACTATTTCTTAATTTTTTTTTATTGGGAAAAAATTGTGTTAGAAAAATTTGAACACTTTTAGAAAATCTCCTCTCCTGTCTACATTTATGTCTAGGATATCAAGAGTTTCTTACAAATTACTTAAAACAAGTTTATTTATAATACAAGGTCAAAAAATTTACAGCGCCACATCCAAGAATTAGATTTAAAAAAAAATGTTAATTTTCGACCAATGCTGGATGTAGGGTGCACCATCAAATATCTCTAAAATTTATTTCACAGTCTTTCTTAATACCTCTTCTCTCAAAAACAATAAAAGTTTTTATCAAATACTTAATAATATTTTGAAATATTACAAAATAATTAAGAATACTTTTTCCACAAAATTTTCTCATCATTTTAAAAAATTCAAATTGAAATTGCAAAATTATTCCTTGCTACAATTTTTGAGATATAAAAATGATTTTTTTTTCATATAAATTGTAATGAAGTTGTTTATTAAAAACAACAAAAACAAATGATTTTTTTTGTCAAGTAATAAGGAAGTTATGTACTAAAGAAAAATAAGCACAAAATAAAATAAAACAAAAATTAGAGGATTTGTTACTTCCATAGATTTTATAATGGGCTTTATTAATTTGGGAACGATTTTGCCTGACATATCCTGTTTCATGATTAATTGTAAATGAAATCCACATTTGAGCAATGTTATTCTTTACTTATGGCTTATTTTATTTCAAGTATACGTATCTTTCCGACCAAAAACAAATATTTAGAAAAATTTCCTCTTTAATTTTTTAATGAAGACAAAACAAAAATTTAATTTTGTATAAAAATATTTTTTTGCCACTAATTTCTGAATAATTCTGAAACCAATGAAAATTTAAAAAAAATTGTGTTGTTTGACTTATAGATAATTTGCATTTTGCACCTTTCAGTGCTTAATTTATTCAAATCGAACAAACCGTTATCGAGTTATGTATATTGAAATCAATTAGCGTGACCGCCTCATTTTTGGGATCACACTAGCCACACCCATTAAAAAAATATCTACGTGATAGCTTATTTTTATTTATTGTATCGTCAAAAATGAGTTCAAATCTTAAATCTAGATATAATGATTAAGCCCAACCAATGTCGGCATAAACTTAGTGATAATAATTAGTAATACATAAATGTATTAAGCACAAAAATATTTTTAAGATGTTTTCTGGTGTTTCATCTGTATTAGGGCCCTATTGTCTCTCTTTTTTAAGCGGATTTGTCCAGTAAAGTTCAAGATATTACGAACTCGAGTTTTGTATGATATTTGCCTGCGTATATTGCAATTTCTTCAGTTACTTGTGGCATATTCAAATCACGATACAAATTTGAATATTTGATGTACCATGGAGCCGATGTTATTAGCGTTAAAATCTTGTTTTGCTTTCGTTAGATTCTCTCTACATTGGAAGCGGAAGCAGTGCCCCATAGCTGAATTCCGTAGCACCATATTGGTTTCAAAAGCGACTTGTATATAAAAGTTTACAATCTAGAGTGAGGGTTGAATTTCTACTTATCAACCAATGTATCTGAATTAATTTAAGTTTCATTTGTGTTAGCATCGAGTCAATATTGTGTTTCCATCTAAGCCGTCGATCAATGTGTATACCAAGGTATTTCACTTGTGAATGTTGAGGAACAACTTGATTGTTGATTCGAATGGGGGAACAAGTATCTCTTCGCAGGATAAATGTTACCTGCACTTGGATTCTGTAACTTTTTGCGAACCGAAAATCGTACTATTTATCGACATATTTATTCGTTTGCGGTAACGATGTGATTTCGTAATATATTTATTACGATAGTCTCCAGCTCTATCTTACTCACCGTTTAATTCAATATTATGTGGTATCTCTGCATAGAAAATGTAAAAATATGCGACTAGCACGAAAAATAATAATAAGGAGCTCAGTGAATTTGAGCGTGTGATGTTATTATTTTTTCTTCAAGCGACAGCTAATATCGTTAAAATATGTTACTGAACACACTTTTGTTCGTTTACTTTAATTCTCCATAAGTTTAACTATAGTTCTAGCTGGGTAATATGTTCTTGAAGATGATATCGGGAACCCTAGTGAGGGTCTTCGTGCATACTAAGACATAATTTATCATCAGCAAATGTAGATTTGTGGATATTACTGCTCAAAGGCATATCACCAGTACAAGGTGGGCCAAAAGAAATCACCCTATTGGAAGATGCTCTTATTTTTGCAAATGGCGGCCAATGTCAAATCTGTTTTGACATTTGTGAACTAGACAGATGTAGAATACAAGTGAACAAGCCACAGAGCGATACACTCCCCAAGAACGCGGAATAATCGTGTCGTTGCGTTCCCGGGTAGCCTCATCTTTCGTTTTGGCGATTTACACTGGCCCGCAAGATCGCCCGATTTAACCGTTCCAGACTTTTTTTGTGGGGTTTTTGAAGACTCGTGTTTACGTGAACAAACCCTGAAAGCGCTCAAGAACAACATTCGACACGAGTGCGAGAATCTGTCGCCCGAAATGTCATAAAACGAGCAATCAATTGTAACGGCGCCCATTTGGCCGATATCATCTTCTCGACTTGACCAATAAAATTCTAAAGGTTCAAATAAACATAATCAAAAAACAGAATCGAAGTTTACCATTTTGTATAAATAAAATGAAACACTGGCTCCAGTATACTCACCTGTGGGACACCGGATGATATAGATTCGGGCACACTCATGAAGTCTCCTTCCACAACAGTGAACTTTCGGGCAATAATGTAACTTTCCAATAGTTATAGAAAATTCATTGGTAGATTAATTTCAATTTTAAAAATAGTCCTTCATGCCACACTTTATCAAGTGCTTGAGAAACGTTAATAAACAGGGCAGGACAATACTTCTTTTCTTCAAACGTTCTTCTTATAAATTTAACCAATATATGCGTTTGTTCAATGGTGCTATGCTGACTTCGGAAACCAAATTGATTGTCCGGGATGCACTTACTACTAATTAGAATTGGGGACAATTTTATCATGAGCAGTTTTTCGGAAAGTTTTGACATTGTTTATAGTAGATTCATTGGCCTGTATGACTCAGCCTTGCTAAGATCTTTGCCCAGTCTTCGAATCATTTTGACCTTGGCAAGCTTCCAGTGGTGTGGCTAATACTCTAGTCGTTATATGGCATTAAATATTAAATAGCAGGATTCTACTTGTAATACGAAGCAAATTCATCAGCATCTTGTTACTAATTCCATCAATACCTGGAGCTTTCTTCGGGTTGAGCTCAGCAATTAGTTTATGTACATCATGCATCTAAACCCATTAATTATAATAAATGGCGCTTCGGCGGCACTGGAATATTTACATGAGTGGAATATTTACATGAATGTCGAAAAACAATTATCATGCTTACACTTAGACTATTTGCATCACTTGAAAACAATATTTAGATATGCACTTTATAGATTTAGTATTTCATTAACTTCTCTCAAATTTAGAAACTTTTAACAGAAAATATTTAATTTATTGTATCTGATTGCTAAATATTTGTCAACTTTGCCAACTAAAATATAAGTATACATAGAAAACTAATCGGAGTTCATGGTTATATACGGCGGCATGAGAAAAAAGTTTACGAAAACATACGCAATATTTTTGTTATATTATAAGTAGTAGTGAACTACCAGTTCTGGCGCCGATTAAAATTTTAAAATTTTGCTGAAATTTGTAAAATTTGGTTAAATTTCCAAGAATTCTTTAAAATTTTGCTGAAATTTGTCTGAAATTTGAGAAATTGTGTTTTTTTGTTTACATTAAGTGTTTTTTGTTTACATTAACTGTTTTTTGTTTATATTTAGTGTATGTATGTATCTATGTATGTATGTATGACCGTGGGTACTTGTGCGCAGAATATTTTGTGGGAATACATTAAGGGGGTTTATAGGTTTGAAGTTTTTATATGTATATGATTTTCTAATGCCAACGGGATAACATCTTTATTTTTTTCAAATGCCGACGGGAAAACATGTTTCTTTTTTTCGAATGCCGAAGGGAAAACATGTTTATTTTTTTCAAATGCCGACGGGAAAACATGTTTATTTTTTTTCGAATGCCGAAGGGAAAACATGTTTATTTTTTTCAAATGCCGACAGGAAAACATGTTTATTTTTTTCGAATGCCGACGGGAAAACATGTTTATTTTTTCAAATGCCGACGGGAAAACATTTTTATTTTTTCCAAATGTCGACGGGAAAATCATGGAAATGATTTTTCCTAATGCCGACGGAAAATTTGTGGGTGTGTCTAGCTGTAGGAATTGAAGTCTGGCTGTGTGGTGGAGGGCGGGGTGTGTCTAGATTGTGAGACCATAAGGCTGACCGTGATTTGGGTAGGTGAGGGTGTTTTGTAATATGTAACCGTGGGAATTCGGTGGCGTTTATGCTTGTTGGAATTTAAGCCAAGCTGTGCTAGGTGGGTGGCGGGGTGTATTTGAGGTAGATCGACTGGTGGAGGGTGGGGAGTTGTTGTAATATGTATCCGTGGGAATCTGTGTACATGTATGTATGTATGTATGTCTGTAAGAGTTTAAGGCTGTCTCTGATTTATGAAAGGCGAGGTGAGAGTGTTCATGAAATACGTATCCGTGGGAATCTGTGTATATGTATGTTCGTAGGAGTTTAAGGCTGATTGTGATTTGAGGTGGGGGAGGGTGTTGTTGTGATAGATGGATAGAATGTACCTATGTGTGTGTGTATGTATGTATGTATATATAGCAGTTTAAGGCTGTCCTTGATTTTAGGTAGGCTGGGGGTGTTATTGTAATATGTATCTATAGAAATTTGGGTGTTTATATGTCTGTAAGAATTTTTGTGCATGTATGTCTGTAGAAGTTTAAGGCTGATCGTGATTTGGATTGTTGTGATTGATCGATTATATGTGACCTTGAGAATTTGTTTATATATATATGTAGGAAATTTAAGGCTTATCGTGCTTTATGAGGGGCGAAGTGTTCATGTAATATATAACAGCGCAATTTGTGTGTATATATGTAGAAGTTTAAGGCTGATCATGATTAATGAGTGGTGAGGTGAAGGTGTTCATGTATATGTATCCGTATTTGTGTGTATTTATCTCTATATGAGTTTAAGGCTGATCGTGATTTAGGTTGTTGAGATTGATAGATTGTATGTTACCTTGAGATTTTGTGTATGTATATCTCTAAGAACTTTAGGCTGACTGTGATTTGTGAGGGGAGGGGCGTTGTTGAAATAGGTTTAATTTTTCGTAGATGAATTTTAGTATGTGATTGTGTATGTGATTTTCTCACCCTAGTATTTATATGTACGTAGAAATAAATTATTTTTCATATGAACGTTTTTTGCTAGAAAATATTATCATATATCTGAACTTCCCTATTCCTAGTATGTTTTTCATATTGGAGGATGAGATTGCTTTATATTTTATCAAGCTTAAATTTGTCCAGTGTTAAAGTCTGTCGGTCAGAAGTTTGTTTATATTTGTATAAATATTAATTTCAGATTTTGCAAAATTCTTGTGTACAATCGTGGTGATTTTTTGTGTGTATGCGCGATAGAGTTTGACTGGTCTGTGATAAGTTTGTTTATTTAAGTACATTTGTCTTCTTCGACTTTCGTCTTCAAGCGTCAATAGCTTGGAGAACGGTTTGTATGTTTTCATGATGTAGATATGTAAGTGTGATTGTTAAAATCCAATAAATACTACACCCAAAAAATAAAGTTTTAAAATCAAGAAGAAACATCTTGATTTTAAAAACGAAACCTTTATGAAATAGAACTAAGTTTGTTTTGTGTTATTTTAAAAATTTTCATTCTTTGCTTAAAAATTAAAACTATTTTGGAATGAAAAATTATTATTTTTGTTTTAAGAAACAACAACCTTGATATAAAGTTGGACATACTCAAATTAAGAACTTATGTTTTTGAAGTAAGAATGAAATATTCTTGAAATAATAATGAAGCATTTTTATTTTAAAACTAATTATTTTTATATAAAAAATGAAATGTTTTGAATTAATAATGGAGACTTCTTAAATTAAGAAGGAAACGTTTTAAATTAATAAAAGAGAATTTTGAAATTACGGATGGTTCGTATTAAAATTAAAAATGTTAATTTTGTTTGGAATCAAAATGCCCTTATTATGAAAAATTTTCGGTCTTCGAATGTAGTCCAAAGCGCTAATCGAACGAATTTTCATTTGCGTCATGACGAGCATTCAACAAAAAATGTCGCTATTATGTTATGAACACCGTGTTTTTTAAAATTTCGCAATAATTTTAAGATTTTGTGCGCAAGGATCATACAGGATAATGGACATTAATATACACTTGGACATAATAACAGATTAATTATTTTTTTTCAACACGACACAAATATAAAATGTTACTCGGGAAAAAATATATTCTTTTATTTAAAAAAATTAAAATTATTGATATAATAAAATATTTTTGTTTTTAGAATGTTTAAAAATACATTTTCTTTTTATTATGATTTCAAAAATTATAATTTTTATTTTAATAAGAAAACATTATAGTTTTTGAAATTTTTAAAATGAAAGCGCACATTTTTGTTTTAGAACTGTTTCGTTATAAAAATAACAATGTTGTATATTAATGTTATAAGAAACATTCTTATTTTAAAAATGATTTTTAAAAATGCAGCATTTTTAAAACAAAAACGCAAGATTCTTGTTTTAAGAATGCTTTTTTGGTTCAGTGTAGAGCATGGGTAAGAAATTTGATAATATGTACATATGGATCTAAAAATTGATTTTATGTATGTATGTATGTATGTGCATACAAATAAGTCTGGGGCTCCCTGTTTAAATAAATTTTTTTCTCATGCGCGGTCTTTTGTTGTTGCTGTTGTAAATATTCGCCTTGTCTTTTGTGTATAGAAGTGAAATATCTCCATAGTTTTTTTATTTAAAATTAAAAAAACGTTCTTTTAATTTTTAGATTTGTTTACTTAAAAGTTTGTGAGGAGTTTCTGTTTTAAGTAAAATTGAGTTCCTCTCTAGTTGTAGTAACTATAGTATAAATATTTAATATATTTTATTTCCATTTGTTTAAAGTTGATGTAGCCTATAGTCAACGTTAGAAATTTTTCGGTGTAAAAGTTTTTCCAACTATCATCTTTTTTCTTCACCATTTACATATATTTTAGAACATCTTGCAAATGACAAACGCTTTGAAATGAAATTGATCCATCAGTCCAGCTTAGTTGAGGATAGTTTTTTGTTAACCACTTTGCTTCTCATTTCCTTTTTTATTGATAAACATTTAAAATGAAATGGTGGTTTTATAATGAAATTGTTATACTCATTATTGTTAAAAACATCCGCTACTTCTTTTTGTAATGAAAATCATTCGAAACCTTACTCGTCTATTAAAACCATTTTTTCATTCATATTACTTAATTTATAAGACTTTCCGGACTTTCTATTATTCGATCATCAGTAAAAATGCAGTAGCTGAGGTCCTTGCTTACTGTTTCATATTAAATTTCTATATCAATTGGCCCGCTATTGAATAAAAGCAGCTTTTATCTTAAACTCTGATGCAGTTACAAGCGCTTGAAATTCCTTTATATACGAGTAGTAGATACATATCACATAGATACATATCATATAGAACTGCATAACGTTGTTTTAGTTTTATGTTAAGATCATCATATGGATATGAGATTGAATTTAAATGTACTTTTAAATTAGTCAAATCACAATGAACAAACTTATTTTCGTCTTGAAAAGCGATCAACAGAAAACGAAGTCGTTTTCTGTGAATTTAGGTCTAGCCTCTCGACGGTTCCTCTAGTATACAAGATGACTTTGCATGTCGGAATTTCTGGCTGTCCTTTGTCGGTGTTATGGGTAATTAAATTTTAAAATTTTAATTGCCCAAATTGTGTTACTTGATACTGATACCATGTTTACATTAATAGGCTATATGTTTATCTTATTAAGGGTGATCGCCTATGCCTTTTATTTGATGCTCTAGATGATATGTTTTTTTCTCATTGTATTAAAGTTCAGCGTATTGTATACATATTTCTGCTATGTTTAAGTATGCTTTGTGTTCATGTCAGACAGCCTGTATATATCAGTTGGTCAGTCAGTCTCTTGTTTTATTTATTTTTTCTTCTGATGTATCACTACTTTTTTGATTTTACTACTTGAAATAGAGAACATTAATATAATTTTTAAGTCCATTATTTTTAATGAAAATATATACTTATGTGAGTGTGTACATATTCAAATGTATTCATATCTACATATATGCAAATATATGTATGTATATATGTAGAAATTAGTTTACATACAAAGAAATACATGTTTAATAAACAAGTATTGCACCAAATCGATATTCAAGAACTCAGTCACCTCCACCATGAATTCAGCCTAGGTGTTTTCATATAGTATCAGAAACATTGGAATATCTACATTTGAAGGAACTTTTGCTTCAAATATTTATACATGAGGTTTGCTGGTTGACACCCTTGAAGTTATTGTTGACGTAGGCTGGGTTGTATCACATTCAGATATAATCATTTCTTACTTAAAAAAGGTCCTCATCACCATCAACCATATCTGTATACATTTCATTCATGAGTTGAGTTGATCCACATACAATTGCTGTCTACAGATTAATGATTAGAAACAAGTTTCTCATCACCTTCTAACAGATTTATATATTTTGTTAGCATGCATGCCTTAGCATGCTTCTATCGATAGTGACGCGAGAGTCCGACATGTAGTGGTGTTTCAATTAAAAATCTATACTATTAGAATTTAAGAATTCACTCTTTTGAATTTTTTACAGAGTAGATACATATGTATTTCATTTCCCACAAAGTCATAAAATTTCTTTGCTTCCAAAATTGTATGACTAGGAATTTTCTTAAATTATGCATGCTTCGGCATGCTTCCAATATTTTTTTCTCTAAATTTTTTTGATACTCATTCAGATACAGATATAAAGTTAGATCTTTTTACATTACATTTTACAATTTAGGCATTCTTCAGCTTGATTCTAGTTGAAGTCTATATTTATTCAGTAAGTTTGTTTGATACCCATTCATACACATGTACATTCTTAAAGATTGGATATCAAAGTCCAATTTGCTTAGTTTATCTATATTTTCTAAAGATCTGATAGCTATAGAAATGAACAGAGTGAAGATTTATTATAATAAGCCCAGATTCACATTTTTAAATTTTGTGTGCTACTGCTTTCGAAATGGAAAATGTACAACTTTTACTATAAAAAGTGATAATACGATGTGTTGCTGAATATTGCACTGTGTTAAACTTCATTTTGAACGCTTACGTTTTCACAATATTTCATACACACCAACAAGTTTAGAGAATTCCAGTACATTAAGTTAATTATCTTTCCTAAGACCTCACATTCCTAATCAATCCTTCAAAAAAAAAAAAAAAAAAAAAAAAAAAAAAAAAAAAAAAAACCATGACAAACTAGATTTTTCCTTTTTAATTTTATTTATATTGTCATTAAATTTCAACATTTTCTACATCTTCAAATTACTGTATACTGTATTTTCCACCTTTTCCTTATTTGTTGAGCTAACTTTAATTGTAAACATTTTAATTGTGAGATGAGCTTTTTTATTTTAAGCACTAAGCAAATCTTTATATATATATATATATATATATATATATATATATATATATATCAATCCACTTATATGAACCATTAATGCTAAATTCTTAACACATAATTCCTTCGGATGATCTATTAAATCATTCTACTATTGATGCTTTCACATTAAGTAATGTTTAATATTCTACTTATGCAAGACTTTTCCAGTGTCTATTAAAAAATTCTTTACAATCATCCATTTTTAAGTTTTTTGGTACTCGTAACATTTCAAAAATATTTTCTACAGCCTAGGTTTTTTCGAGTGCAACTTTTAATTTCAACGGTATTGGCCATAGAAACTATGAGAATGAATCATTTACAGTCTACAATAATCAATAATTTCTATTTTCTGTAGAATAGTTTCCCATTTCACCTAAATCAGCTCCACAAAAGATCAACTATTCCTTTCATTACATATCTGCAATGCACAAACAATTTTCGAGATTTATTATAGAGTTCGTTTACTAAATTGCTTTTTGAAGACATTAAGTTGTTTTACAGATTTTTTGGAGAGTGTTGTGATCTACTTGATGTACTTTCAGCTATTTATACTTTCATGTAGTTAATTTTCCAATCTATAAATTTTATCGTTCAGCTGTTCAATTTGTTTTTTTCAAAAGATGATTTAATTTTTAGTATGTGTTTTTTCAATTTTATAACTATCTTCTATCTCCAATTGTATTTCACGTTGTACTGCATTAATTTGCATTTTAATATATTCTTGAATTATATTAATTCCTTAAGCTGTATTATTAATTTGTCCTATAGTTTATCGATTTGAGTTTCCAGAAACAATTTACTGATAACATCATTCTCGGTCAGTGAATGATGATTCTCTATCCATATATTAGTACAAATTATATATTGTATATAGTTTTCAAAATAAAATTTCTCATAGTATTTCCATGTTTTATTATCAATCATTAAAGAAAATAAAGCTACTATTAGAGCCTATATTTGACCATCAACCTGTATTTTATCTTCATTTAGTTTTAGGTTACTATCACCAAACTTTCATTCATTATTCAAATCTTGATGTGGGCCATAGTTTGTATCTAATTCAATTCTTCCTTCCAAGACTGATAAATGAGTATAAGTGTCTTCAGAATTGGAAGTCTATGAGTAAAAATCATCTTCATCATCCTCATCATCATTCTCAGTATTAGCATCATTAAATAAGATGATATAACCAAATATTGTTATAGGTTTAAATGTATCTTTTGTTGCTCACATGTATCTATTTCACCAGTTTTTATACTATGAAGCTTTTTCTTCAAGACATTTCTTGTCAACACCAACTGTTTTAAAATTTTCCCATCCATGTTTAGCAAATAAGATGTATCAGCTATTAGATCAGGTATCAGCTATCAGATCATATTATCAGAACCTGGTCTGGTTTTCAGATCAGCTTATTAGGACCTGGTCTGGTTTTCAAATCAGCTTATCAGGACCTGGTCTGGTTTTCAGATCAGCTTATCTGATTCAGATTGGGTTATCAGTTTAGAAGTAGCTGGCCATTTATAACATTTAGATGAATGCAGTTTAAGGTCAGATGAAAAACGAAAAAGTAAACTTTTATGTAGTCAAATTCTCTTTTTTTTTCTATAACGATCATCGTTTAATTCAATATCGTTGCTTATAATCAAAATCCATATTTATCCTTCCAACATGCTTTATATTTGTCTCATCTTACTCAAACATTATAATTACATTATGATTATCTAGTATCAAATGTTTGGTGATTCTGGTATAAGTTTGACATCAGCAGAATGCATCAACATTCTTATCTCACTCCATACAAAAATATGTTTCTCACTCGCAACATCATTAAATATCATATCGGAATTATTTTTAGCTTTGTTAGGAGAAATAACAGATTCAGTATCTGTAAATGTGTAATATCCCATTCCTTTAATTAATGAAATTATGTAATATCTTTAAGTATCCATATTTGGGTTGATTAGAGAGATTTTGAGTATTAATATGTAGATGCTTTCAAATTGTAACTCATTAAGACTTTTTAGCAAGCCAATCATAACATATTTTTTTTTTACAATTTGACAGACCAACTATTTTTGCGCAAATATAATTTGGTAGAAGGGAACTATGACTTGTTTTTGAACTAACGTTTGATGAATCATTAAAATTTCGTATAATATATAATAATATATTTGTAGCTGTTACACTAAACAGTTTAAAATAACAAATAAATTTAAAAAATTAAAAAGCCAGCTTCCTAAAAACAACTGAAAAGGAAATACAAATAAATAAAAAAACTCAAAAACCCGACTACCTAAAAACAACTGGATAGGACAAAAACAACTCTAGTAGTGCGGAATATAGTAACTTTTACAGCTTTCGAAAATATATGTTATAATTACACTCCTTTTTTATAATAATATTTGACTTTGTATGTTATTAACGTTACAATTCCAAAGAATTTGCTATCGTTTCGAATTACTCAGTAGACCCCCGAGTTTTTCGATGACCCGAAAACAGTTATTATATATTGAAAATAACAGCTACTATATGCCAACTAGAGATGAGCGATTTTTTGAAACCTGTTACCAAGGCATATCAAACAGGTACATGCATCAGACAAATTGCTTATCCGCTGATTTTTTGTTTACATGTTTATAACGAAGAATTCATTTGACAATTACTTTTGTGCCTTGTTTAATGCATACAATTTTTTGACAATTACTTTGTAAAACTATGTGAGAAGCACAGAGTTGCCACAGTGTTTTCTCTAATGCGTGTACCTGTAGTAAATGTGCCTTGCCTGTTACTTTTTCACAGCGATTGAAAAATCACTAATCATAACTGTGACTGAATTTATCAAGTAAAAGGTTTTGCAAATATAGTTCTTTTTATACAAACTGTGAATGCCCTTGTATGATTACTTTACAGAAAATGAAGCTACCACATGCATTTTTTTTATACCTTCATCGTTTGTCGAGAAAAAAAATCGTCAAATCGTGTCAAATCGTCTTTTATGGCAACTATGTATAGCTCTCACATTTTTGTATTTGCAATTTTATTGTATCGCTGCCTCATATACGGCAATTCTCAGTATTTGGATGGGGTTGAATGCTAATTGTTTGTTCTTGTCGTTCTTCTTATTAGTATTCATCAAAATACCAATACTAATAAATATTTTTAAAGCAGAAAGCTGAAATGTGTTAAACCGTGATCACAGTCACTGTTTAATTTCACTGCTGCTCTTCTTATTAGAGTTTGTGAAAATAACAGAACTGTTACAAACAAAATACTGCGAAACTGTCATCACAGTTTAAAAGGACAGGACAGCGATTTAGAAATCACGTTCACAAGAAGCAACATTATTAAAAAATCATAACATAATTGTTAGCAATTGTCAACGCAATTGAAGTACGGTTGCTATTCATAATCTCGTACATCCATTAATATCGTTTTTGATGTTTATAGGTCGAAACAATTCCTGGAAAAAGAACAAGAACAGCTAGCACTCCAATCTTAAATGAAAGCACCGAATCGGGTATAATGCACCATGACAAGAAATTCAGGGCTGCATCTACAGACTTTTACAGAAGCATAAATGACATGTTTCCGAAATTCGAAAATATTGCTACAAACCATATTGACAACATTGCAAACACTTTGCTAACGGTTGTAGAGGATAAAATAAAAGAATTGTCAAATGAAATTAACACACTAAATGAAATCCTTCAAACTAAAGAAATGGAATGGAACCGTTTATCGCATTTAAAAATGGTAAAAGAAGAAATTCACTCCCGATTAAAGAAAAAGAGATATATCCTTCAATTAAAAGAAAGTTTTTCAAACAAACAAGATCAAAATATATTATTAGAACTGAAGGAATTAGAGTTCTATTTATCGGAAGTTAAAGAAACATCCAACACCAACAATTCTTCGATAACCATTAAAAAGCTTATAGAGAAAAGGGCCAATATGAATGCTGACGATTTGAAGCGAGAAAAGAATAATACAAGTCGTTTACATAGGTAACAAATTTATTTTATACAACTTTAGTTTACTTTATTGGGTTTGATATTGATACAATTTTCGATGCATTTTTAGTCTTTTAGTATCTCAGAATATGTTACATTCAGTTGAATCATCAGAAAATCATTATACCATCAGCAATGGCGCAAAAAACGATTTTGAATTGAAAAGAAAAAAAAGTGAAGCTTATGATCAATTAAAAGGAGGCACAACTAATAAGAGAGCACATGCTTATAACAGAGATCAACAAGGAGAAGTGAGGGATGTCGAAAATTTAGTCGTAGATTTTAGACAAACAAATCCAAAACTGTTACCACTTGTTGGTAAGCATAAGCCAACCGAATCAACTGTAAAGCATCAAGGATATAGTATTCCACCATTTGTATGTGCCGACCTTTTATCTTTGTGTTCAAATTTCTTCTATTATTTGCATTTCCACACTTTCAGGCAAAGACATCACGTTCGCAGCTTTTCATCAAAGACAGCCAGCCAGAATTCTATTCATTGCCAAATTCAATAGATGACATTTCTATTACTCCAATTGCTCGTTCAAAAAAATTACCAGCGGGCCATGATTTTGCTAATACAATGGTATAGAAGTGCACTTATTGATTTAATTTATATAAGACAAATAATCAATTTTCCTTAATTTTAGAATAATCATTATGATGCTCGTTTAGCAGATATCTTCCTGAAGAGACAAGTGCAAAGAGATCTTAATGGTGAAAGTCCTACAAACTTAAAAAATCCACTGTGTCAAGAATGTACAATTAAAGAATCCCGTTTTGTTTGCGCTGGTTGTGGAAATCAATGGTATTGTAGTAAAAAATGTCAGGTAATATGTTCACGAAATATGGATAATGATAGAATTAATTTCAATATGTTTTATTCTAGATATCGGCTTGGGATAAACATTCCGAACTGTGTACGGAATAAGCAAGTAGTATGATACAAATAAAATTCAGAGTAACACATAAAAATCTTTTTTTTTACAATATATAAAATATGTTTATTAAATTTTTGAACTTGTAAATAACACTGTAAGTACGTCAAAATGACAGAGAAAAATGCCGAGAGACCCCAACTTAATTTTGGGAAGTAGAACACAGTGGTGTACTCCGTTTTTAAAGATTAGGTCAAAATCAAGAGATAATCCATTTTTAAGTTTGCATTGTCTCGTTGGCTATTATACTACATGTATATGGAAAAAGGCTTCGATTTTTACCTCTAACAATAATAGCTGTCAATTTTCAGGTCAATACAATTCAATTATTTTCAGTTAGTGGAACTATTTACGGCCTAGCCCATGATGTCGACAAGAAAGTTTCTATCGGTTACTTATATTGAAAACAAACAAAAAAATTAATTTAGTAGATTTAAAATTAATGTTAGCCGGAAGGTCACCATCATAAGAGTTGAATTTTGACAAATAAATAAAATAGAATATCTTTTGATTTTGAACTAATCGTTTAGAACGGAATATACCACAGTGTTTTACGGCCCTAAATTAAGTTGGGGTGTATCGGCGTTTTTCTGTGTCATTCCGAAAGTTAAAATTTTACTTACAGTGTAATCTATTCGTACTGTAGCTCACCACGCCAAGTTCCGCCCTGTGCATATATTGCACGAAGCGATTCGTCCTGTTTTTACCCCCTTCATAAATTTGTTTACCTCAGTCGTAAAATGATGAAACATAAGGGAACCTCATCGAGGTTCGAAGTTTAAAACTTTTAGTATTTTTTATGGGAATTATTACAACACATCTAAAAAAATATATATGGAGCATATATGAGGGTATATGGACATATATGATAATATATATTCATACATTTTCATAAATTTACATATGTATAAATATTCCCTATACAGTATGCAAAGATCATATTCATACTCCCTTGATTCAAAAAAGCGCACTGATGTGAAATAAATTAAATTACTAAAATTACAATTTTGTAAGATTTTGTACAGGGAGGTTGTATTTAATGAAACATTTGTTTTGACAAATAAACTAAAAGACATTGTATTCATTAATTTAAGAGAAAAGGTGAATCGATTATTTAAAAAACACAAAACTCATATTTGTACATAAAATTTAATTTAAAGAACCAGATTACAAACTAGTGCAATTATAAAAGAAAAAAATAATCCGTTTTTATGCTAACACTAGTTTTCAATATAATTTTTTGTATTCTTAAAAATATTTAGAGTATTCCGTAATCTCCTTTCAAATTAATGACTGAATTATTCTTTTTATTTTTTTGATTTATTAAATAGGGTAACAATGTATAAAATCGTACAAGAATGGTTTTTTTTGCTACAAGATTTTTTTTTTATTTTTTAAACGTGCTCTACGCATAAAATAATAGATTTTCAATTCACCAGTGATAAAAAAAGAGAGAAAAAGATCGAGTAAATAAAATGCAAGCTGTTTTTTATTGTAAATACGATCTTATGTGAGATATCATGAATGCATACACTTTTATATGGCTCAATATATTACATCTTATATCTATATATGGATCCACATATGAAGAGCTTCATAATTATATTCTCATATATGAGCTCATATACTATAATACATTTTATATATTCTTCCTTATATCAGATCATATATAATAGTTTTGCCATGTATAATCCCATACATGAATTCATACATATTCATATACATTCATATATTAAAAATATATGGATCATACATATTTTTTTAGCTGGGAATTTAGGTTTTAAAATTTTTTGTTAACGCACTAATAATCCCAAACTATTCACCCTTATTCCAGTTGTCGATATCGACATCACTTTAAAACAATACCAAAAAATTTGGGCTTATGCACCCATTGTCGAAAACAACTGACTCCAGGTTTATTCTATTTTCTGGACCTTAGGGAACGGAAATAGATTGTCAGCAGCACAAAATTCTTATCGAGAGCGAGTAGACAAGCCCCAATTTTTTGTTGTTGTGTTAAAGTGACGTCGATGTCGACAACTGGAATAAGGGTGATTATTGTACTTATTAAGTAAAATATTTTTTATTAAAAATGCATCGAAATTGGGATTCAGCTAAACACCTCAATAATCAATTTCAATGTATTTTTAATAAATAATATTTTACTTAATAAGTAAAATAATAATTTGCGATTATTAGTGCAGTGCGTTAACAAAAAATTTTAAACTTTTACAATGAAAGCTTCCTGAGATATGAAGTTTTACACCTACATATCTAATATACTCTGCATTTTATGCACAGTACTTTCTAATGTGCAAACAGTTACAACTTGAAAAAAGTAGTCATATTCACGCTGAATAATATTAGATGCAAGTAAACACAAATCATAAAAATGGCTGATGCAACGGATGTGTAGCTATGAAATTTGTTGATGGAATGGGAAATTATGCGTATTATTAATTGTGAGCCAGCCATAGATGAGAAATGAGTCTTTGGGTGGAAGCAAAATAAAATAGCTGCTGTGGGGCTAACAAAAATTAAGTAGAAGCGCCCAAGTTTTAACTAGACAAAACGCGACATCTTGAAGTTGTTGGTGCCAGACATTATCTTAATTCACCTGAAAGAAATCTGCTATATTCACAAACTCGTGGTGATGATTCTCCTATACTATGTAGAAAATAAAGAAGAAAAACCTGGGAATTATAATGATATTCTGCTGCATCTAGAAGAATTATCTACAATCTATATAATTTATAAGCAAACACGTTTTTTGTAATCCCTTTTACGCCGGTCTTCACCGATTTTGAAAAGATTTATATGGTTTTAAAGGTTTTTCTGCACAGATAGATGTGCACAATTTATATTTTATTTAAATCGGTTTAGTATTTTGGGATCTATAAGCGTTTAAAGTTGCTATCACTACATTCACACATAGTACACACGCACTTATTAGCTTACACTCAAAAAAGAAAAAAACCATGTGTGTGTGTGTGTGTTTGTAGTATTTCTCTTGATCTTACATTATTTATATATTACATTAGTTAAAAATTTATCTTTGTTTTAATTTTGTACTTAAAACCAGAGTACGAAAATAAACGCAACAAGTTTTTTGATTTTGTTTTGTTTCGTTCTATGAAGTGAGTGAAACAAAAACAATGAGAAGGATTGCTAAATTTGCTTTTGTATGGCTTTTCACATGAGCACAAACCAGCCGATGGGCTGTAAGCCGGCTAACAGCCGCCGGCCACAATCAATACATTAATTTAATAGTACGCCGATAGAAAAAATAATAAAAAATAAATAGAAACGTGAAATATTTGCGGCGAATTTGACATCATCATATAATATAATTTTATTGCATTGTTATTTAACACATTAAGTTAGTTTTATAAAGCTAAGCAGCATAGCTATAACCGGGTGTCCTACGTCACCTCTCTTCTTCTTTTTTTTAATGTCATGCATTATTTAATTATGGTTGCACATGTATGTAAATATGTGTTCACACTGTGGCTGTGTTTTAATGATTTTTTATGATGTTGAGATAACTTTTCTTTGAATTTTATTAAAATTATTTACATCTAGAATACAGACGATTGTGTCCTCTGAAAAGACAAGACCACCTTGTTCCTGCCAGCAGCATACATAACTCTCTCGTACCATACAGGTGCACCATAGGTTGCACAAGCAACAAACAGCACTATGGTGCTGAGGCTCCAGTCACTTCTAAGAATGTGTTTAAGTTTACCTACTATGGCAGTCAGCTTATCGTGAACGTGACTGAAATAAATCAAAAGATTCATCCTCTTACTCATTGTTATCCAAATATATCTAACTTGAGTCACATATTAGAGGCTAGCAATACAAAATCTAATAAGCGAGAGAGAGTTGGTGATAATAGGCCCTTAAGCAACATTACCACAAACTTTTCCATAGCAACATCAACACCGACTCACAAACGATACACATGGCCTCCTCACCCTTTCTTTCCAGATCAATTCGAAATTAACCTTCGATCAGAATGAGGAGGTCATCCGCATAGGCACACAGCTTAAAAGAATCATCCTGGCGTGCCAACAGTGTATCCATCATTAATTTCCATAAATTGACCACAAATAGAACCCTGAGGACAACCGCGAACAACGTTCTTCCAAACCGTTCCATTCGCACCATCCACACAACCTTTCCTGTCACAAAAGTAACTACTCCATAGAGCATGCTCCTGATAACCTACAGCTCACGGCCTGTTCAGAACATTACTCCATAGGAGGTGATCAATCGCACCCTTAAAATCGACAAAGATGCCTAGCACATATTTGTCAGACGAAATAGCACTCTTTCAGACACTTCTCGTATACCATCTAAAAGTTTTCAGGCATAGCCTTCCAGAAGCTTTTTTACATCTCTCCAGTCATACCGTCGATACCCGGAGATTTTTTACTCTACATTGGGAGGACATATGGCCAAGGCCACCACAATACCGGTAAACATCCTTTCGCATCCTGCACTAACTCACACATTGGTCAAAATCAAAGCAGAGGAAACATGCCATAACACGATCGTGGGGCATCATCATATGATCTGATGGCCAACCTTTAAGCGCACAATTCCTACAACTCATATAATTATTGCAGCGGGAAGCCAAATGCTCCGTCATACCACAACGGCGACAAACTCATTCCCTCATCCTACAATCGCGAACACGATGGTCGAATCCTAGGCACCTGAAACAGGCCTGAACTGGATCCTAGGGCACAGCCATGAATCTGAACCACTTAATATAAGCACCAGCAGAAGTCAGTATCTCCAAGACAGTACTGTTGACCTCCAAAACAACATTAGTGTGGCCATCCACAGTTGGCTTCCATGTGCAGGAAACCAAACGCACTGACTTCCTGTATGCATCAGGGGTCAAAGCTTCCTTAAGGTTCATCTCGTACAACTCCTACATGTACTCATCCGTAGTAATCTCCATGTGGACGCATTGTACGACGACCCTAGGCCCCAACTTATCGCTTACGGACACTTCCAAGCCAACTTCAGCAAACTTAGCATTAGCGGCAATCTTCTTCCTTTCTGCTACAGAGGGGGTTCGGATAACCGCATCCCAGCTCTTAATCGGCCGGGCACCATGCACGCGCACACCAAGCGTAGGCCCAACCTCCCCTACTATCTTCACCATGTCATCAGACGACACACCCTTACAACGAACTACTACAGACCAGGTCTCAACCGGTTTAATGGCGCAGCAGCAAAAGCAGCAGCAGCGCCACATTGGTGCTTACCCGGGATGCAGCACCATGCGCTGGTGCAGAAATACCAGCGTCTAGAACATCAATGCGGCCCCGCAACCGCTCATTCTCGGCAACCAACCGCATCATCAGCGACTCATATTGGGCCGAAACAAGCAAGGTATCATTCACGGTAACCTTCCAGCTGTCCATCTGTCTAACCTAGTTATCTATTGTCAGTGCCCTAAAGTCCTCCAATGGTTGCGACCGTGCAACCGCCCTAAAACAGTCAACGTACCCGTCCCAGTCCACACAGTGAAGACGCCACCCACGTGGCAACACAGTCTGTTTAGTCCGTCTCCGATAAGTAATCATAATCTCAAGATTATTTTCACTAACGCCCCACCTGTCACACACCCTCCAGCTAGTGTCAAAAGCAGTCATCGCCGCCCCATTTCCAGTTATCACGTCAATGTCACTAACGCTAGCAGGTCAATCAAAGGTATACAGATCACTCGGCTCGTTGAGAACTCCGACGCTCATAGTGACCATCCATTCGCTTAGCATCACGCCTCTGACATAGTTGGGTCGGCGAGACTATTGTCCCACCGTCTTAGAAAACCACACGGGAGACGATGCATTGGCGTCCATGCCCAGGATGAGCGGAATACTACTCGCTATTAGTAGTACCGTATCCATATACCTTAAATATGGCAGCAGCGGTTCGCTAGGCCTACAATAGATGCTAGCCAGAAACATCCGCCCAAACGCCCCTTCAACCGACACGCAAACCCCCCACTGGCTCCGACTAACCACCGTACAGGCCAAGTCCCTGTCACAAACTATAACCGCAGAGTTACATCCGCTATCCGTAAAAACTCGCGTCCCCCACGGCAAACCCCTAACGCAGCCATTCGTAACATAAGGTTCCTGCACAAGTGCAAAAGCCACGTCCAAAGTGCACAATGCCTGCCCCAGCTCACAGACCACCGCGTACGACCGCTGGCAGTTTAGTTGAACTATGCGCAAATTATCCATTATCAATTCTAATGTCGCGTTCGCAGCTGCTCTCTTCGCAGCAATTATCGGACACGAGTCCGACATCATCAGATGGTCAGATGGGTGACCCTTAAAGGCGCAGTTCCTGCAGCGCATCGGATTGCAGCACTGGGAGGCCATATGGCCAAGCTCACCACAATGACGGCAAACGTCTTCCCGCATCCTGCACTCACCCACACGGTGGTCAAAACCCAGGCAGCGGAAGCATGCCATGACAGGGTCCTGTGGCCGTGCTATAAAACGGAACCACTTTATGTAGACTCCTTTTGACACCAACACGTCCATCACCTTACTGGTGACCTCAAGCATGACGTTCACCTGACCAACAGCCTTCACAGTCCACGGCTTCGACACCAAACGAACGCTCCTAGTGAACTTCCCGCGGGACATTTCCTCCTTGAGGTTCATCTCGTACAACTCTTCCATGAATTCGACAGTGGAAATCTCCGAATGTACTCGTTGTACGAAGACCTTAGGTCCCAACTTGTCATTCACTTCAACATCCAAACCCACCTCAGCGAACTTGACATTTGCGGCAATTTTCTGCCTCTCAGCTAAAGATGGGGTGCGGATAACAGCACCCCCGTCACTCAATGACCGAATACCATGCACCCTGACACCAAGTGTGGGGACAACCTCCCCTACTACCTTGTCGACGACGTCCTTGGAAGATGCACCCTTACCACGAACGACAACCGACCAGGTCTCAACCGGTTTCACCACCGGAGCGGCAGCAGTAGCAGCAACAGAAGCAGCAGTAGCAGCAGCAGGAACACAGCAGCAGCAGCACCACGAGCGACAAGAGGCGCTGCATTATTGGGCGCCAAAGCCGCAACACCACGCGTCGTGGCAGATGTACCAGCGTCCAGTACATCAAGACGCCCCCGCAACCGCTCATTATCAGCAATCAATCTCATCAGGAGCGATTCGTAGCGAGACGAAAATGCCATCACGCCACGACCAATGCCCCTATCCACCGCATCACCCAGCAACAACTCCGTCAGCTCGCCAGATATTGCCTTCATATCTGCAATATGGTCGCCCTGCGACAATCCCCAAGTCCCCTTCTTCCTCTGACGGCCGACCTTCCTCCTCTGAACCGTCCCCTCCGTATCTGATACGGCACTAACCAACACCTCATCATCCTCCACCGACTCACCAGTAGTTGCAGCAGCACGCACCTTCTTCTGGGTCTTCGGTGACCCCGTCTTCTGCCTCTTCGTTCTGGCCTTCGACCCATCCCCAACACTGGAATTAGTCCCCTGAGCCCGCACAGACGTTAGCGAGAGCGGCAAAGGAAAGGGATGGTCATCCGATGCAACATCGGACGTATCCCCTTCACCGCCCTTCCTCTTGCCAGGCACCATGGCACAAGGCAGTAGATAGGGACAGATGTGCTTGGATTTCCGTGAGCACCTGCCATTACGGCCTAATCTCACGGGTGCCAAGCACCGGGTGCTGGGTTAGACGCCAGACCAACGCCCCCATGCACCCTTTTAGAATGAACCTATGGCCCATTCCTCAAGGCGCATAGGTTGCAATCTTTGTGTACAGTTATCCTTGTACTATACCCAATTACCTTGCTTAGGTAATTTGAGCTATCTAAACTCTGCTGCTATGTCTGTGCCCATAGCAGCTTCTGTTGTATGGTAACAGCACCTAGAATAGTGTCTGGCTGACCGCGTCACACCAATCACTAGCATTGATTTAACACTGGGAAGCCAAGACTATTCTCCCAGCGTTTTTGGTAGCAACCACAGCCACCACGATAATTCTCCGGCTTCCACGCTAGGGTGCTGTGTATACACCCATAGCGAGGTCCCCAAGAGAATTCCTCAACCATTGCCGGCACAGCTCAACCACTCATCCGAGATGAACGCATGCCTGTGTCGCCGAAAATCCAGTGCCTACTCCACACACACCAAAATCATCCCTTTAACCCCATGGGGAAGGACGAACTCGGCGTTTTAGCAAAGGATCCTGACGACCGCTACATACACTCAAAACTTCAGAGCAGCTCGACTGTAGGGCAACCGGCACCCGTGGCACCAGAAGTAGCCTCTGGTCGTTGACATCATCATGTGGTGTAGTGTAATTAAAACAAATTATTTATTTAAACTAGAGTTCACTAAGGAGCTCCTAGTATTTATTTAATTTATTTTATTTTTCTTAGATCTCGCTGAGGAGCTCCTAAGAATGTCTATTTAGTAAAATTGTCTTAGAACTAATTTTCATCGTCTTATATACTAGCAATGAGAAGAATTCTTAACCTATCTTAATGTAAGAGGGAAAAGAAAAGGTATATGCTTATTAGGCAAAATATTCCTTTTAGTTTCCCAAGGTAGACAGACATGCGGCGTGTGTATCATAAGAATTTTATTAAACCCTACTCAGTAACACATGTGCCCAACAAATGACACATGTGCCCAACAAATAATTAGGTTTGTTTATATTTATGAAAATAATAATTTAAGTGCTTTATGCCGTTGCCTTTGAACTAACTCAAGGGGTGTCAAGTGATCGTCACCCAAAATATTTTAGTTGAGGTTTGTAAATGCAATTCGACACTGTTGTGTGCACTGCTTAATACATTGCTGGTTAATGTTACAGTAGGACCACGCTACTGATTAATGTTACAGTACGACCACGCTACACCTCCACCTTTTACAAGAATGTTCATATAATTCATGTTAATTATATGGACATTCTTTTATGATTTCTTATTTAAAGTGTATTACATTTAGTTATTTAAGGTAAATAATATACTATTTAAAGTATATAAAAGAATGTATTAATTATGTAGCAAAGAATTATTTATTTAAGGTATATAATAGAATATGTTAATGAGTATGTTATCTAAAATATAATTATTTATTTGTCTGTTATCCGGATATACATATATATTAAATTATTTATTTTTATATAGTTTAAGTCTATCCTTATGAACTATTTGTTTTTTATTTGTTTTCTTATCTATTATGGTTACATTATTTCTTAAATCTATTTCTTTAATTTTGTAAGGTCCCTTATATTGGATTTCCAATTTATGACCTGATTCATTTTTAAGTAAAACTAAATCTCCTATTTTAAAATTATGATCTAATATTTTCTTATCATAGTTTAATTTTTGCCTAAGTTTATTCCTATCTAACATTAATTTTGCTCTCTTATATCCTACTTCTAATCTAAATTTTGTTTCCTTAACATAGTCATCTATATTATATAAAGGTGTTATTCTATCTACATTATTGAATTCTTTAAAACTATTGGGTGTTTTTGCAAAAATTAGCTCAAAAGGACAGTAATTGTATATTGTTGAAGGTGTTGTATTAAAACAATATGTGAAATATTTTAACCATTCATCCCAATCATATTTGTCTACAGATATGTATGAACGTACATATTCATTAAAAGTTCTGTGACTTCTTTCTACTGTTCCTAGTGTTTGATGGTGGTGAGCTGTTGAAGTTAGTTTTTCAATTTTGAGTAAACTGCAAAGTTCTGTTAATATCGAATTTTTATACTCTGTTCCCATGTCCGAAATGAACGTTTTCATTGGACCATAGGTTAGTACAAAGCTTTCAAATATTGCTTTTGCAATTGTTTTAGCTGTCTTGTCCGGTATTGGTATGGTTACTAAATATTTAGTCATGTCACATATTAGTGTGACTGCATATTCATTTCCGTTTATTGATTTTGGAAATGGTCCTATTGTATCTACATACACCGTATCAAATGGTTTTGTAGGTGTTGGTGTGATAGTCATTGGACTTTTTGAATGCTTTAGTGTTTTAGCAGTTTGGCATTTGTGACAATTTTTTACATATTTAGATATGTCTTTTGACATATTTTGCCAATAATAAAATCTTTTGATTTTCTGTATTGTTCTATACAATCCACAATGTCCTCCTTCTATGGGATCATCGTGATATTTCAGCATAATTTCAAGAATTGCCTTGGCATTCTTATTATCAATGTGGGTCACCTCATTTAGTAGCGCTACTTTAATTTTATTTAATATTTTATTGCCCATTATTTTAAATTCATTAATAGAGATAAATTCGAAAATTTTCTCACTAGGTGCCACTTGTAAATTATATATATTGTGTTTACCGGCCACTTTTTCGAGCCTAGAGAAAAATTGTCCTAAGTCAAAATTCTCGTTAGTAAACAAATCATTTATTTGTATATATGCTACTACAGATTTTCCACGTTTTATGTAACATTTTCCGGGGGAAATCTTTAGTTTATAATATTTTCTGACGTCAGTGTTTGTTAAAGGTACATATATACTGGGCTTATTATCATTTGTATTTTTATCAATTTTATGCTGATTATTTAATGTATTATTATTCTTTTCTTTTTCTGTATTGGTCATCGATCTAGTCGTGACTCTTAATATAGAACAAATTTTGTTATTCATGTTTTTTAGGTCATTAATTGTAATTCGCGATAGAGCGTCAGCAACATAGTTATCTTTTCCCCTAAGATATTCTACTGTAAAATCATATTCTTCTAATTCGAGTCTAATTCTTGTCAACTTGGAACTTGGGTTTTTCATTGAAAACAAATAAGAAAGTGGTCTATGATCAGTACGGACAAGAAAATGTTTTCCATATATATATGGTCTGAAGTGGGTAATTGCCCAATGAATTGCAGTTAATTCTTGCTCAATGGTTGATTTGTTACTTTCTCCCTTTGTGAAAGTTTTGGATGCATAAGCAATAGGTAAATGTATATTTTCGTATTCTTGTGTTAAAACAGCACCACAGGCATGCTTACTTGCATCTGTTGTTATACAAAACTCCTTGGAAAAATCAGGATATTGTAGTAAGGTTGGATTCATTAATGCCTTTTTGAGGTATTTAAATGCAAAATCACAATCCTTTGTCCATTCAAAGGGTGTATTTTTCTTAGATAATTTTGTTAAATGTCTGGAATATTCTGAAAAATTTTTAATAAATCTTCGATAGTAGTTACAAAATGCTACGAATCTTTTTGCACTGTCAGCGTCAGTTGGTGTTGGATAGTTTTCTATTATTGTATATTTGCTATCGTCTGGTAATATTCCTTTATCTGTACATTTGTGGCCAAGGTATGTTACTTCTCTCATGAAGAATGAGCATTTTTCAGGATGTAATTTAAGGTTATACTTTCGGCACAGATCGAAAACGCTTTTCAAATTAGAAAGCATGTGCTTTTCGGAGCATCCCAGTACGACTAAATCATCCATATATAGAAAGGCTTGGTCTGGTTTTAAACCACTGAAAGCAAGTGTCATCATTCGTTGAAATGAGTTGGGTGCTATTTTTAATCCATAAGGTAATCTAGTAAATCTGTATGAACCATTGGTGGTTGAAAATGAAGTCAAGTCTCTAGAATTTTTCTCTAAACTTATTTGATGAAAACCTGATACTAGATCTAGGCAAGAAAAATATTTTGCTCTGCCAAGTTGATCCAAAATATCATCAATTCTAGGTAATGGAAATTTATCTGCAATGAGTTTTTTATTTATTTGTCTGTAATCTATGACCAGTCTCCATCTTTTTGTTTCTGAGTTGGGAAGTTTTTTCTTTGGTACTAACAAGAGTGGACTGTTGTATTCGGAACATGAAGGTTCAATAATTTTATCATTAATTAGTTTTTTAACTTGTTTATCAATTTCTTCTTTATGTGTATGTGGTATACGATAGTTTTTGATGTATACTGGTTCTTCATCTTTTATTCTCAACTTTTGTTCATAGAAGTTATTTGTTGTTATTTTTTCTGATTCTAAACCGAAAATATCACTATATTCTGAACATAAATTTGTTAAGGTATTTTTGAATTGTTCTGGAAAATTATTTTTTAAAATTTTCAATATTTCTGATTTTCTTGCTGTATTTTTATTTGAAGTTTGTTTAATGATTTCATAATCAGCAATATTTTCGATTTTTATGTTACTTTTTTGGATTTTAGTATTGGTGTTGTTAGTGTTTAAAAAACGAATGAATGCTCTGTTGGAGTTAACTATTGTGTTAGGTATGAAAACGCCTGGTTTAATTTCTTGATTTGGAATTAATATATCAATATTTAATGTGTTAAATTTTACTTGATGGATTATTTCACATCTTGGTGGTAAAGTTATTTCATCATTGTTGTTTGTAATAGGTATATTGATAGTTTGTTGTATATTAGATGGTCTTAGGATAAGGTAATTGTCATCTTTGTTGAAATCTAGCATACAGTTGTACTTTTTGATGAAGTCCATGCCAATAATTCCATCACATGGTATAGGAAAATTATTATGTACCACTTGAAATTTATGTGGTATTAGAAATTTTTCGTATTTTAAATCAAAAATTATACTTCCTATAGATTTTATATTACCCTGTCCTATTCCACTAAATACTTTTGTGTTATTAGTATTTATTTCTTGCAATTTAAAAAATTTTGATTTTATTATTGAAATATCAGCACCGGTATCTACTAAAAGTGTTAAAATTTTGTTAGTATTATTTATTTGAATAGTAATAAAGAAACACAAGTTGAGGTTTAGATGATAAATTTTTACTGAATTGATCCTAGGGGACGTTCGGAGTTTTCCGAATCATTTTGATTTGATTCAGTTGCCCTTACGTAGTTTCTGTTTCTATGATTAGTATTGAATCGTTGACGATTTTTGTTATAATTATTATTGTTGCCATTACTGCTGTTATAATTATTATTATTTTTATTGTTGGTATAATTGCGTGGAAAGTTATTTCTTCCACGTGATCGTGTGTTATTGCCACGATAATTGTAGTTAGTCCTATATTTTTGTTTATAGTATAAGATTGCATTTTGTTGGCCAGTTGCATCTGTGCAACTATTGACAAATTTGCTGATTGCATCATTCATGTTATTAAACTGTCCAGCTTCCATGATCAGTTTTACCTTATCGATCGTGCAGTTTTTAGTTAATGCTTTTACAGCAATTTGTGTGGAATATTTATTTGCTAATTCGCATGACAATCCGTCTGATATGTATGCGGTTTCTAATGATTTTGTGAGATTTTCTATCTCAGTACAGTAAGCGTTAGCAATTTTATTATTTTGTTTAGTATTCATTATTTTCGCTGTCAGTACTTCGACTGATTCGCCTTTAACAGTTTTATTTAATTTGTTTATAATTTCTGTTATTGTTGCTTCATTATTTATTAAGTTTCTGGCATTTCCTTTTAACCTTGTTTTTATTAGTGAAACTGCGGTGGCTTCATGATCACCTTTTATAGAATTAACTAAAGACAAAGAATCAAGGAAAGAACGTAAATTTTCAGCCTTACCGTCAAAATCGGTAATCAGCTTTGAAGCCGTGTTTAAAAATTCTACTATAGATTGAGTCATTGTGGATTCGGTTATAGTAATTTTAAGTAGTACACTTTCGTGTATGGAATTTGGTAGTACAATTTTTACTGCCTTTTTATCGGCTAGTTTTGAAACCCTGTTTGTTAGGTCAAGGAAAAATGCGTCTGCTGCTCTTTGGTGAGATATTGTAAGTCTATTGTAACAAACATTAAATAAAACTCTTATCTCTTCTAATTTTGTAAGAATTGTTTGAAAATGATTGTTAATTGTTTCTGTTTTGATTGGTCTATCAATATTTATACATTTATATGACCGTTCAAAATCTTCTTTTAAAATTCGTGCCTTATTCAAAATATCCTTCCAATCCATTAGGAGAGCTAAATCATTTAATATGGCTATACTTTGTCTAACCCGTCTGCTCTACTAATATATTTCTTTTTTAAGTAATTATGGTGTATTTTGTAAATTTTCAAAATGAAGGTCAAAAGTAGTACTATTGTTATAATTATTAAATTTACTTCAATTAATTTTAAATTTATTTTCGTTTGAATGATTTCTACTTCATTTATTACGTTTGCGTTCGGGTTTTCTATTTTTGATTCTGTTTTACCCATATTTGAAATTTTAATTTAATTTTTTTTAAAAAAAATTTTTTTTTTCTAATTGTTCTGACCACCTAATAGCACGAATTGTTTCCTCTTCTATCTTTGGTTTATTTATAACGTCGCACAGTGGGGCCAAATGCATGAAAAGTGGCGATTAATTCATAGAAGTCGTAATTAAAAAAAAAAAATATTTTTTATTAATGGATATTTATAAATACATAAAAAACCAACATTAAAAAAAAAACAGAGTGAAAAAACACATTTTGTAACCCTTTATGGGCCATTTTGTGTTCTATAAAAAATCCTCTTTTTTCACATTTTTTGCTGTAACTTTGGAACGGTGCGCTATAAATTATTCAATTAAATTGCAAATTAAAGCATACTAAATGTACTTTAAGAAAAATAAGTAATATTTTTAAAAATAATAAGGAATAAATATTTTATATGTATTTTTATTAGAAAATGTTTAAATTAAAATCATACCTTTTTTCTCGAAATTTGAAAATTTCGCTCAAAAATGAAACATTTTAAAATCTAATTGTTTTTTTATTGATAAATAACCATAAACACACTATTTAAAAAAAATTTAATTAAATTCGGTTATTCTATTTTTTTTTTTTTTGAAAACAACAATTTTTTATTATATTCATTATTACCTTCAATGTTAGTATTTACTTCACATTCAATTTCATAATCATAAATTAATTCGTTACAATAATCTTAATCTTCATCTCCATCTTCATCTCCATCTTCATCTCCATCTTCATCTCCATCTTCATCTCCATCTTCATCTCCATCTTCATCTCCATCTCCATCTTCATCATTGCTATTTTGATTGCTGGGAAGTACAAGCAACTCCAATGCAGATTTTGGCATTAGCTCTTTTTTCTTTTTAGAACTATTGTTCATGCTTGTTATAAACTGATCTGAACTTAAGAGAAATCTATTAAAGATATCTTCCATTGTTTTTTCTCGACTGCATTTACGGGCAAAATTCTCCCTATAACTTTTAAAATCTTTATTTCTGGCTTCCTGAGACTCTTCGGTTAGCTGACCAATTGGCAATGGCGATAATGATATAATTTCAGGCCCATGAATAAAATATTTGTGAAGAGTAGGAGGCATATAGTACCATGGATATTTTTTCACAAATAGCCTGGCAGTGTTATTAGCGAAGTTTGTAAATTTTTCAATGTTGACCTCAATACCACTAGAAACTACAATTAATATTGTGTGCATATTTTTGATCAACTCTAAATCAATATTAGTAATTTCAGCAGATACTTCTGCATTCTTAAAAAAACGTCTTGCAGTATTCCCCTCATTAGAGTTACCAAAACCAGGTTTTGGTCGATCAATGATCAATCCCGTTCTCTTTTTAAATTCGCGTTGAATACGACTTTTAGTTTCAGCAATAATTTTTTTTTCTTCGTCACTTCTTGCCTGCCATTTTTGAATTGGAAGTTTATATGCCACGTGAATAAGACATTCAAAAAATCTTATCCAGCCATGTAGGACAGACAAACCGAACTCCATGAAGTCTATGTTGGAATCTCTAGAAATCATTTGTTCAATATTGTTGAACTCCTTGCTGGTAGCGCCACATATGTAGCACTTTTGTGTGGACTTTGTGTCTGTAATCGCGTTACACACTTTACCGTCAATCATAACGAGAATTAGTTTGTGGTTCACTTTTATCTTTCTTTCTCCAACTGATATCACTGTATCGATAAGAGCATTTTTTTCTGTCTCCACTCTTTCTCTTTCTGTTTTAATACTGTTGACCGTTTCTTTCATAAATTCAATTTTTAATGGCCTGCAAAACCTAGTTGAAGACGGTCGAGGATTACGCCAAATGATTTTGTTTTTACAAACTAATTGTAATGGTACAATTGACGTAATAAATACAGAAGAATCAGATGCATTACTGTCATGAACGGCTTGTTTGTAAGAACTATGCCCTGAACTTCCGTCAAAGCCCCACTTAGTGTATAAAGTAATATTTTCGATTTCTTCGTTGTCTAACGAATTTAAATCTGCATTTTTAACCGACAAAAGGCGTTCAGTGGTATGATCCAATATTCCTTGTAGGCTAACTTGCGCTGATGTTTCAGAAATTTTCATTTGTTCTCCCTTTGGGTAACATGTTTTCTTAGCTGTTTGGACCAATTTATATGATGGAAATTTCTCAGGTGCAACCTTTCTAATAACATTATATTGGTGGCGACTTAGCTTCGCTTCTACCAAAACGGACAGAGCTTCATCCGGAGTTAACTGCTGTGGTGGTACCTGTGCTATACTTTTTCGGTATTTTTTGGCTTTTGTTGGAGATGATATTATTTCCTTAACAATTTTCGACTCATCTATTTTTCCAGCAGCTCTCAAGCTCATTTGAGTGGCGTAAGCCAAAATAGGCAAAGAAATTTCATCTCTTATGTCTTTACATTTCTTAACTTTTGTTTTTTCTTTGCACTCTTCAAATGAGAGATCACTGCGACCTCTTTTTTGTTGTGGTTCTGGTGGTGGACTGAATGAGATTGAGGCATCCAGCCAATTCTTATTATTTTTTACAAAAACTTCATTCTTTCTATGACATTTTTGCCACCGAATCTCATAGCTAGAGCAAAAATTATGAAACCTTGTCATAAAATCTACCATATCCGAAGGGTCGACACGTTTTATTACTTCCCATCTCAAAAGTTTAAATTTATCCTGAAGTGATTTAGGTTCTGCACTCCTCATAAAATTATGCAACTCATGACGAGGAATGAAAATTGTTTTGGGAGATGTTCCTAAAATTAATAAGATTTGTATTCGTTTAAAATTTGCAAAAAGTAATTCCTTTAACCCTGTACCGAATAATTTACACTTTCACAACACTTTAAATATGTAACATCACATCACAAAACATTGACAGCTAAAACAATAAATAAATATGATGCATGTATATGACCAACAGTTATTATGTAGGACTCAAATAAATGACAATAATAAATAGGGATGGGAGCGTCACCTCCTTCAATTTTTCAAAATAGTGCACTTGTGCCATATACAATTTTCTAATAATTTAAAATTAACAAATGTTTAAGTAAAATTCATTGAAATATCATAAACACATGTAAAATAATTTAATTACTTTTATTCATAGTAAATAAACCCAACATACGCAATCACGTGAGTATGCGTGAATTAAAGTTACTCACGCCCCCATCTCTAATTAACAACACATTTTTTAGCTACAATAACAACTACTATAACGAAAATAATAACAAAACAAAGTAAAAACAACTTGATGTTTTGTTTTGTTGTTTTTTTTTCATATTTGTGGATTTTTAGCATCTTGAGTTATTTCACAAAAACAAGCATAACAGAAAAATCGCAACAAGTCGCCAAAAAATATTTTGCGGTTTATTAGTTGAGATCTGATATTATAACACTATATAGACGATTTTACGCAAGCTCACGAACAAAGTTGTTGAAACTCCATATATAAATCAAAAATAGCCCATTTTTGGGCTAATTTTATTTTATTAACATTTAATATTTTTAAAACATTAATTTAAACAAAAAAACATGTACTATATAGTAAACTACCTGAAGTTGACGGTTCCATTATAAAAATTTAACTTTTAGAAGTATAAATAGAAAAAATTATCAATTGAAATATCAAAATTTTCACTTTTTTTCAATATGCACAAAAAAATAACAATTATTCAACTTTAAGTGCTCACTTCAACTAAAGCAAACAACATAAAAGTAAAATTTTTGCAATTAGTGATGCAGAATTTTATCCACTTTAACCCGGTACCAAACACGATTATGAATTTTAAAGTTCATATTTTCAATTAATCGCCACTTTTCATTCATTTGGCCCCAGTGTGCGTCGTCCTCAGTTGGGACGCCTGGCATACCTATTATCTTCCAAAAATCTCCTAAAAGTTTTAGCCTTTCTTTCATAGGCAATTCCTCTTCTTCATAAATTGGATTATCCATTATAAAGGTACCCAAAAAAAAATTTCTTTTTTTTTTTTTTAAATGATAAATTTTAAATTTTATTTAAACATAGATTATATTATGTCAAACAAAGAGCGAAGAAAAGGATTATATGTGTTAGATAAAAATTTATTATTAAATAATCTTAAAAAAAAAGTTGTCAACGGCGGTTAACGCCTACCGACCTAAATGTGCTTTTAAATAAGCACTATTGTATAAAAGAATTATTAGTATACTTTTTTTTTTAAAGGATTATACCTTATTTAGTTTTATCTGGATGAGCCGGTCCAGCTCATCTATGCGCTTCCATATCTTTGTTGAATCGTTCCAAGTTGGCGGCACTTCCTTGTTTAGCTCGCGTAATAAAAGGGATTTTTCCCTTTTCAACTTACATAAATATCCCCCTCTTCGCTTTGGTTTTTTAACTGCAGGGATTGATGTTAGACGTTGGTTTTGTTTTTCTTGGTTCCTTTTAAGGTACTCTTCTATTGTTAGTTTCTTAGGTCCTTGTTGCATACTTGTTGAAGGTTGTTTTCCCAGGCCGTGGGATGTCATCCTTCTCAGTGTCTCTTGGCCAGACACTCTTCCGACGGAGACTTGGCTGTCCGTCGGGGCCTTTTGGTGCAATAAATGCACTCCAAAATTTAAAAAAAAATTTAGTTGGGTGCTCTTTATATCAAGCTACTCCAGGACTGGCAGGATCGCCATGTAGTGTAATTAAAACATATTATTTATTTAAACTAGAGTTCACTAAGGAGCTCCTAGTATTTATTTAATTTATTTTATTTTTCTTAGAGCTCGCTCTATTTAGTAAAATTGTCTTAGAACTAATTTTCATCGTCTTATATACTAACAATGAGAAGAATTCTTAACCTTTCTTAATGTAAGAGGGAAAAGAAAAGGTATATGCTTATTAGGCAAAATATTCCTTTTAGTTTCCCAAGGTAGACATGCGGCGTGTGTATCATAAGAATTTTATTAAACCCTACTCAGTAACACATGTGCCCAACAAATGACACATGTGCCCAACAAATAATTAGGTTTGTTTATATTTATGAAAATAATAATTTAAGTGCTTTATGCCGTTGCCTTTGAACTAACTCAAGGGGTGTCAAGTGATCGTCACCCAAAATATTTTAGTTGAGGTTTGTAAATGCAATTCGACACTGTTGTGTGCACTGCTTAATACATTGCTGGTTAATGTTACAGTAGGACCACGCTACTGATTAATGTTACAGTACGACCACGCTACAGTGGTCAGATGGCCAACCTTTGAATGCACAATTCCTGCAGCTCATCGAATTCGGGCATCGGGTAGCGAGATGTCCAGTTAAACCACACCTGCGACAAACCCCTTCCTTCATCTTACAATCACGTACCCGACGGTCGAATCCCAGGCACCTGAAACAGGCCTGAATGGGATCCTGTGCCACAACCGCAAACCGGAACCACTTGATGTATGCACCAGTCAGTGTTAATACCTCCATCACCCTATTGCTGACCTCCAATACAACATTGGTATAGCCATCTGACCTATTCCACGGGCTTGAGACCAAGCGCACCGACTTCTCAAAAACACCGTGAGATATAATCTCCTTAAGGTTCATCTCATACAACTCGGACATAAAATCGTCAGTCGATATCTCCATATGCACACGTTGTACAATGACTCTTGGTCCCAACTTATCATTAACCGACACTTCCAAACCAAGCTCAGCAAACTTCGCATTAGAAGCAATCTTATCTCTTTCTGCTAAAGATGGGGTCCTGATAATAGCACCTCCATCCTTAATCGGCCGCACACCATGAACTCGAACTCCAAGAGTAGGTCCCACTTCCCCAACCACCTTCTTAACAACATCCCCAGACGACACTCCCCTTCCTCGCACAACAACCGACCAAGTCTCCACAGGTTTAGTAATAACCGGTGAAGCGGTCGTTGTAACAGCAGTCGCTCTAGTCATTGCTGATTGCGGCTTTACAACTCCAGCAGCTCCAACAGAAGGTCCAACCACAGGGAGAGTCATAGGTGCTCCCGCTTCCAAACGACCCTTCAATCGCTCATTTTCAGCAATTAATCGCATGAGTAGCGACTCGTACTCAGCAGAATGGCTCACCACTGCCCTAGCTGTACCCGTGTCAACACCTCCACTGAAAACAACATCCATCAAACTCTTCGTTATCGATTTTAAATCCCCAATAACATCAACCGCATCCACATTCGTACGTTTCCTGATCTTTCGCTTAGGAGCAGCCATCTCAGTACCCTCACCACATAAAGTAACTTCTGAAATGCAACTTTCAGCACCATCAACAGTCACCTTATCCAAACACCCCACAGCCCTAATCCTGGCAGCGCCCTTCTTCTTCGGAGAACCAGACTTCATCCGTTTAACTCCCCCAACGACCGACTCATCAGTGCTGGATATATCAGTACCATACCTATCTGCCATCATAGACATGACTCTAACTTCATCCCCAGATGAAGTTTCCATCCCCTTTAAACCTTTCCTCTTAACTGAGGATGACATCAAAATAATTAAATAAAATTAAATTAAATAAACGGCAAAACGCAAGAAAAAACCGTAGAAAAACCGTAAAAACAAATTAAACCGCAAAAAATAAACAAATAATTACAATAAAACAGCCGTAACCGAAATTAAAGAGATAACAACAAGAAAAATACGAAAAAACAAAATACCCGCACAAAAAACCGGTTAAAAAAAACCGGTTTTATACCGAATAAAACCGGTTTTGCTCAGTAGCCCGAAAAACTACTCAATAATCGCCAAAATCCCAGAAATCCCGGCAACTTTCCCCAACGGTAACGTCGATTTGTATATAACAATACTACGGAGCGGTAACACTCGCACTAACGTCAATAAATAAAATTAATAAATTAATAAATTATATGTATTTCAATTTCATACAAAAATCAAAATTTAAATTCAAAATAACTCCGGTGTCCAATGACTTACCAGATACACTCCAATAACTCCAAAAAGGCCACAATCCGCACTACAGTTCTATGCAAAAATGAAAGTGATAGCTTTATAAACGCCGCCAAAAATTGCAAATTACTAAAGACACAAATATCACAATGAAAAACACAACTACACAGTTCAATGTTCAAACTTGTAATGAGTAGATAGGGACAGATGTGCTTGGATTTCCGTGAGCACCTGCCTTTACGGCCTAATCTCACGGGTGCCAAGCACCGGGTGCTGGGTTAGACGCCAGACCAACGCCCCCATGCACCATTTTAGAATGAACCTATGGCCCATTCCTCAAGGCGCATAGGTTGCAATCTTTGTGTACAGTTATCCTTGTACTATACCCAATTACCTTGCTTAGGTAATTTGAGCTATCTAAACTCTGCTGCTATGTCCGTGCCCATAGCAGCTTCTGTTGTATGGCAACAGCACCTAGAATAGTGTCTGGCTGACCGCGTCACACCAATCACTAGCATTGATTTAACACTGGGAAGCCAAGACTATTCTCCCAGCGTTTTTGATAGCAACCACAGCCACCACGTTTAATTCTCAAGGCTCTCACGCTGCAGTGTGTGTGTTACACTTACAGCGAGATCCCCAAGAGAATTCCTCAACCATTGCCGGCACAGTATCGCCACTCGTCAAGAAGAATGGTCTCTGTCCCGTGACTGAATGTTTGGTATTATTTAATTCTTTTACTGATGCAAGTAGTTCTTCCGTGGCTGATGTTGAATTTTTTATTTTTATTCTTTGCTAGTTCTGATATTGAATTGTGTGCGCGTTCGACTTGTCCGTTGGTCTTCGATCTGTATACTGGCGTCTGAATCTTTCTTATATTGTATTTTACACAAAATTGATTTACCATTTGTGTGTTTAGGACAGCCTCGTTATCTGTCATTAATCGTTTACATTTTGGGAAATTATTTATAACGATTTCTTCTAGTTTTTTTCCATTTCAGTTTTTGAGTCTAATTCTCTGATAACTATGTATTTAGAGAATTTATCTATCGCTACTAAATATGACCTATCCTCATTATAATAAATATCTGCATGTATAAATTCACCTGCTTCGGTTGGTATAGTCGAATCTGTAAGTGGTTCCTTTGTTGGGCGTCTTTCGTACTTACCAAAAAGACATGCTGTGCATTTTTTATTGTATGCTTTACAGTTTTTATATATTTCTGGCCAATAATTTTTCTCTAAAATTTCTTGTGCGTTATTTTTGTATCCTCTATGCGCTCTATCATGCGTTTTTTTTACTAACTCAATTTGTTTTTCTTTGTCAAGAATACCCGTTAATTTTGTAGGAGTATATACAAAGGTTATGTTATTAAAGGTATTTTTTAGTATGGGGCTAAGTACATAAATATCCTCTGCTGTGGTGTGTATTGCAGTAATTTTTCCTGGTTGTAAGGTTTTTTTTAATTCTATTAAGTTCTGTTCGGTTGTGAAATTTACCGTGTGCCTAACTTTGTTTGGGAATACTGTTCGTGTTATTGTTTCATTTATTTTATTGTTTCTTACGAGTTCATATTGTTCAGCGTATGCGTTTAGAGGTCGCGTTACCTGTTTAATAATTTCTGTAAATGAACTCTCGGCTGAGTGTGTTGTGTCCGCTTATGAAGTGTTTATTTGCGTCGAGAAACGGCGTCAGCAACTACATTTTGTTGGCCTGGCTTATATATGATCTTAGCACCAAAATCTATAATTGCTTTCCATCGTTTAAGTTTTGGGTTGAGATTTTTATCTGATATCGCATAAGTTAAAGATTGGTGGTCTGTATAGATAGTTAAATCTGTTGTTCCGTATATATAGTTTCTAAGTTTCTGGAGTGCCCAAATAATGGCTAATAACTCCTTTTCATTCGTTGAATAATTCTCCTCAGTTTTACTTAATGTTCTACTTAGGAAAAATATAGGTTTTTTTGATTGACTAAGTACAGCTCCAATAGCTATGTTGGAAGCGTCTGTGGTCAATTCAAATGGTTTTGAATAATCTGGCTGGAATAGTTCCACTTGTTCTTTTAAACAATTTTTTAATTTTTCAAAAGCTTTTATAGCTGCATCATCTAGTAATAATGCCGTTGTTTTACTTTTATTTTTCCCTATTGAGCCATTATCCCCTCGCAAATGTATTGTTAATGGTTTTGCTATGCTTGCATATCCTTGTATGAACTTACGATAGTAGCCTGTCATGCCTAAAAATCCTCTCAGGTCTTTAAGTGTTGTTAGTAAAGGATATTTTTCTATTGCTTCTATTTTCTCTGGATTTGTGGATATCCTGTTATGTTTTATAACATGTCCTAGGTACTCCACTTCCGTTTGGAAGAATTTGGATTTCTCGTCAGATACCCTGAGTGTTGCCCGGTTTAGTGCTTGGAATATTATTTCGATATGTTTCATGTGTTCTTCCATTGAAGAAGAGTAAATGAGGACATTCGTCCCGAAGAATGCCATCGACACATCTTTGGAATATTGAGGGGGCGTTTTTTAGTCCGAATGGCATACGCACAAATTCGTACTTGCCACCATTTATGCAAAAGGCAGTTTTTTCTCTATCTTCTTCCTTAATTCTTATTTGATGGAAGCCTGATTCCAAGTCTAGGGTTACGAGATATTTGGCTTTAACAAGATTTTGAATTGTTAAATTAACATCTGGTATAATGTAACTATCTGTTATAGTATTTGCGTTTAATTTTGAAAAATCAACGACAATTCGTCGTTTTGGTCGTCCTGTCTCGTCTACTCCTTTTTTAGGGACAGTCCAAATAGGTGAATTATAGGGACTATTGCTTCTTTGGACGATTTCATCTTTTATAAGTCTTTCTATTTCCTTATTTACGAAGTCATTATCCGCTATGGGATATGGGTATTGCTTCGTCCAAAGGGTTCGTCTGTTTTAGTCCTAATTGTGGATTCTACTGTTGTGGTGAAGGGCAATGGTCCTATGACATTGTTATCCTTCATTAACCTGCCAATCCTTTCTTTGTAAATATTTTCTCCTACTAAATAATTTACTTTGTCTCTTATTTCAATTTGTTTTCCTACCGTAAATGTTAACTTCTGTGTGTCTATTTTTGCTCCTAATTTAGTTATTCCTTCCCATCCAAGGATTAAATAAAAATCTTTAATGTACTGAGTTTCGAAAAAATCTATATTTTTGCATAGAAACTTTATAGTTTGCTTTGAGGTAATGAGGGACGTGCCGTGTATTGAACTTAATTGTCTACTATATCTTAACTTACTTGAAATATTAAATTTTAATTGCTTATTTATGTAGTTATGGGTTGCTCCCGTATCGACCAGGACAGAGTAATTTTTGTCACCGTCATTCATAGTGAGACAAGGCAACCCATTTATCAGTTTAAAGATTTAGTTATTAATGTATTTACCATGCCATTTTCGGTTATCATGCTCTGTTTATCATCTTCTTCTGTTGATAAGTTGTTGTTTCTCTGTTGAAATTGTCCACTTTGTGTTCTTAATCTTTTCCATGGTTGTTGATAGTTGTGATGAGTGGTTTGTCTAAATGCCGTGTTTCCGGATGAAGTATCCATTGGTTCTGGACGTGGTTGATCGTTGTTGTATCTCGGTGGGTGAAATTGTCGTGTTACTTCAATTTGTCTTGGTTGATGATACTGACGTGTTACTTCCACTTGTCTTGGTTGATGATACTGACGTGTTGCTTCCACTTGTCTTGGTTGATGTCCCATGTTGTGGTGTGTTGGCTGTCTTGGATTTTCTCTTCCGAACCTTCTTGGGTGAGGCTCATTTATAAGGCCATAATTTCCCGTTCTGTCTTTGGCTGTGATTTCTCGTGCTGTTGCATATGCGTGGTCAAGGTCTCTGAACTTTTCCCTGAATAATGTTGAACTGAGGAATGTATTGTTTACTCCTTCACAGAAAAAATCAACTGATCTTTCTTGACATCTTCTAATTTGTCCGGCAATGTCATCTGGTTTATCCCCAGATAAGGTGATTTTCGAGAGTATCAAAGTTTGTATTTTCAGCGTGAAATTCACTCAGTGATTTATTTCTTTGCCTGAGGTTCCGTTGTTTTTCCTCTAGTTCAAAGAGGTATTCTTCTTGTAGAAACGCGATGTCTAATCGTCGAATGATGACATCAATGTTGAATGGTGTCTCATAGTCATCTAATATTGCGTCTGTCTTGTCGATGATTTTGCCTCTCACGATTCCAAGAGCTGTCATGTACTTACTGGTAGTATTATATACCTCTATTGTCGACATGGCGCGTTTTACTTGTGTACGCCCAGATTTATATTTCGATAATGTGCCATCGAATCGTGGTAATGCTTTAAAAAACTCCAGGTCTATTTCATTCGCATTTCCAGGAATGATGACTCTGGATTCATAGACTTCTACATCTGGTTGTGGAACTACTTGTGTCCTCAATTGGTAGTTTTCTTCTTGTAATTTTTGGATGGCCACTTGGAGTGTAGCAAGTTGTGTAATGGCAGTGATTTTCGGATTAGTTGCCATTGTCGATGTTGTGTTCTCCAATATTCTATTTTGGTCAAAGGTTCTCCTCCTTCTCCAATGTTGGGTCAATTTCATTTATATTTTGATGATTTTTTCATATTGATTTCACTTTCCTTCTATGAAGGATTTATTATACTTTTGTCTATGAAAGTTTTATTTCTTTTCTTCTATGAAGAATTTCTTGGTTCACTTCCTTGCTGCGACAAGGATAACGTTGGTCCGCTCACTGAAGAGTAATTTTTATAACTCTCCTGGCAGGATCGCCAGTTAAAGACATTAATCTATCTTATATTAAAAAAAAAAATTCTCGCGACGCGATGCGTCTTTTATTTTATTTTTATTTTGAATTAAAAATATGACGTCTATGCATCTTTACTACTTATTTCTAACTCACCAGAATATAGAAAATATCTGTCTTATATACTAGCGGAATAACATATTTTTCTTATCATAATTTCTTATTTTATTCGTATTCGTATTTTCTCTGACCTTGATTAATATTTATTTATAATATTGATTACAAAACAGTCATTTAAAATTTCTTAAATTATGTTTATGTATTGTCTTATCATGTTTTATGGTGTCTGTGTATTAAGGGTTGCTTTGACCTTTTTTATCTTTATTACTAATATCTATGTGTTTACAAGGTTAAATCTTTTTTTATATTTATTATTATGTTTATGTATTGTCTTATCATGTTTTATGGTGTTTGTGTATTAAGGGTTGCTTTAATATTTGACCTTTTTTATTTTTATTACTAATATTTATGTGTTTACAAGGTTATTTCATTTAAGTAATCTTAGAACTATGTTTGTTATTGTTAAAGGATTAATATACATATACGACCCTTGGTCCCAGCTTGTCATTCACTTCAACCTCCAAACCCACCTCAGCGAACTTGACATTTGCGACAATTTTCTCCCTCTGAGCAACAGATGGGGTGCGGATAACAGCACCCCCGTCCCTCAATGGCCGAATACCATGCACCCTGACACCAAGTGTGGGGACAACCTCCCCTACTACCTTGTCGACGACGTCCTTGGAAGATGCACCCTTACCACGAACGACAACCGACCAGGTCTCAACCGGTTTCACCACCGGAGCAGCAGCAGTAGCAGCAACAGAAGCAGCAGTAGCATCAGCAGGAACACCAGCAGCAGCAGCACCACGAGCGACAAGAGGCGCTGTATTATTGGGCGCCAAAGACGTACCAGCGTCCAGTACATCAAGTCGCCCCCGCAACCGCTCATTATCAGCAATCAATCTCATCAGGAGCGATTCGTAGCGGGACGACAGTGCCATCACGCCACGAGCAATGCCCCTATCCACCGCATCACCCAGCAACAACTCCGTCAGCTCGCCAGATATTGCCTTCATATCCGCAATATGGTCGCCCTGCGACAATCCCCAAGTCCCCTTGTTCCTCTGACGGCCGACCTTCCTCCTCTGAACCGTCCCCTCCGTATCTGATACGGCACTAACCAACACCTCATCATCCTCCACCGACTCACCAGTAGTTGCAGCAGCACGCACCTTCTTCTGGGTCTTCGGTGACCCCGTCTTCTGCCTCTTCGTTCTGGCCTTCGACCCATCCCCAACACTGGAGTCAGTCCCCTGAGCCCGCACAGACGTTAGTGAGAGCGGCAAAGGAAAGGGATGGTCATCCGATGCAACATCGGACGTATCCCCTTCACCACCCTTCCTCTTGCCAGGCACCATGGCACAAGGCAATCAACCACGACAAGAAAAAAAAAAAAAAAAATAACCGGAGAAAAAATCAAGGAAAACCCGAAAAAACCGCAAAAAAGGACCGAATCAAACAAAAACCGGTTCCGAACCGGTTCTAACCGCAAGCCCGAAAAACCCGACCGAAAAAAAACAAAAATCAGCAAAAACCCAGGGACACCGCCCCAACGGCAACGCCGAACTGGCAAAAAACCACAGCGGCAACGCTGAACACCCAAGAAACAAAGCCGCCGACTGGCACGACGGCGGCAAACAAAAACAAGCTCCCCAGGAACCAAAAAACCCGGCACACCTATAAAGGCTCAGTTAGCCGACTGTAATGTAATGTAACTGTAATGTAGGAAACAGCTGATCGATATTTTTATATGAAAAGTAGGTTAAGTTACATTACATCTCTATAACCATTTCCATTACTTTTCACATAACAATATCGATCAGCTGTTTTCTACTGTTGCAGTTACATTACATTACAGTCGGCTAACTGAGCCTTAACTCCCAGACCCCTCTACGGATCGGGAAGATATATATATCGGTGGAAAGGTCTCGATGAGCACTTTCCAACGATACCAAATACCCCATATAAAAACCAAAAAATAAACACAAAATCCGCACTTACCCCGAAAAACCACCCAAGCAGCCAGCCGCAGGCCCAAAAAACAAAAGTACCGATTAAATCCGAACCCCTGTACGGATCGAAAAGAAATTCACCTTTTCGAAACCCGCACAACGCGCACTTTGCAAAAATACACGAAACAATAGCGTTCAATCGAATTAATAAAAAAACTTTTCATACACAGCACCCGCTGTGCAAAACACCCCAAAACCAAAATTTACTTTATCTAAACCAAAACACAACCGAATGCGATAATTCCTATACCACCGGATAGGAAAAATTTTTAAACACACAATCTACTGAAAATATGCTTTAAATTAACGAATTTAACACGAAAAATATTTTTTTCTTAAAACGCCCGTAAAAAACAAGTCAATTCTAGCAAAACCGTATTTACACTATCAGTAGATAGGGACAGATGTGCTCAAGATTAACGTCAATACCTGCCAATTTGGCCTTACTTGACGGTGCACTTAGCACTGGATAGAATCAATGCGTCTACCAACGCCCCCACACATAACTGGCTGTTATGCATGGGTACCAATGGCTGACATGTATTTGGACATAGTCAACCCCCCTTGGTTTGGAGCGGAGCCTATCTAAAACTCCTTCCTAGATATGGATCTAGGCATCCGGTTGCAATGCAACTCCACACCGAGCGACATGCTCTTCCCGCGATTTTGGGCATAACCACAACCACCACGAATCTCCCCGAAGGGCCGACCCAAGTCAGGCAGAAACCGAAGTCTCTGGGGCTCCTGACCCCGTGGTACCAGATTAAGCTTCTGGTCAGGCTTCGTAGTCGAGACTACTACCAGTTGCGAACTCCAAACAGTTCCGGGAAATGGTTACCCGTGACACAACAAAAACAACAAAAAAAAAAAAACAAACAAAACAATCAACACTCATCCTCATAGATGGCAACTGTGCACAAGAGCACCAGCAGGACAAAACGCACAAACAAAAACACAATGGAAATGGCATCGGATGGTCATCCGATGCAACATCGGACGTATCCCCTTCACCGCCCTTCCTCTTGCCAGGCACCATGGCACAAGGCAGTAGATAGGGACAGATGTGCTTGGATTTCCGTGAGCACCTGCCATTACGGCCTAATCTCACGGGTGCCAAGCACCGGGTGCTGGGTTAGACGCCAGACCAACGCCCCCATGCACCCTTTTAGAATGAACCTATGGCCCATTCCTCAAGGCGCATAGGTTGCAATCTTTGTGTACAGTTATCCTTGTACTATAACCAATTACCTTGCTTAGGTAATTTGAGCTATCTAAACTCTGCTGCTATGTCCGTGCCCATAGCAGCTTCTGTTGTATGGCAACAGCACCTAGAATAGTGTCTGGCTGACCGCGTCACACCAATCACTAGCATTGATTTAACACTGGGAAGCCAAGACTATTCTCCCAGCGTTTTTGGTAGCAACCACAGCCACCACGATAATTCTCCGGTTTCCACGCTAGGGTGCTGTGTATACACCCATAGCGAGGTCCCCAAGAGAATTCCTCAATCATTGCCGGCACAGCTCAACCACTCATCCGAGATGAACGCATGCCTGTGTCGCCGAAAATCCAGTGCCTACTCCACACACACCAAAATCATCCCTTTAACCCCATGGGGAAGGACGAACTCGGCGTTTTAACAAAGGATCCTGACGACCGCTACATACACTCAAAACTTCAGAGCAGCTCGACTGTAGGGCAACCGGCACCCGTGGCACCAGAAGTAGCCTCTGGTCGTTGACATCATCATGTGGTCAGATGGCCAACCTTTGAATGCACAATTCCTGCAGCTCATCGAATTCGGGCATCGGGTAGCGAGATGTCCAGTTAAACCACACCTGCGACAAACCCCTTCCTTCATCTTACAATCACGTACGCGACGGTCGAATCCCAGGCACCTGAAACAGGCCTGAATGGGATCCTGTGCCACAACCGCAAACCGGAACCACTTGATGTATGCACCAGTCAGTGTTAATACCTCCATCACCCTATTGCTGACCTCCAATACAACATTGGTATAGCCATCTGACCTATTCCACGGGCTTGAGACCAAGCGCACCGACTTCTCAAAAACACCGTGAGATATAATCTCCTTAAGGTTCATCTCATACAACTCGGACATAAAATCGTCAGTCGATATCTCCATATGCACACGTTGTACAATGACTCTTGGTCCCAACTTATCATTAACCGACACTTCCAAACCAAGCTCAGCAAACTTCGCATTAGAAGCAATCTTATCTCTTTCTGCTAAAGATGGGGTCCTGATAATAGCACCTCCATCCTTAATCGGCCGCACACCATGAACTCGAACTCCAAGAGTAGGTCCCACTTCCCCAACCACCTTCTTAACAACATCCCCAGACGACACTTCCCTTCCTCGCACAACAACCGACCAAGTCTCCACAGGTTTAGTAATAACCGGTGAAGCGGTCGTTGTAACAGCAGTCGCTCTAGTCATTGCTGATTGCGGCTTTACAACTCCAGCAGCTCCAACAGAAGGTCCAACCACAGGGAGAGTCATAGGTGCTCCCGCTTCCAAACGACCCTTCAATCGCTCGTTTTCAGCAATTAATCGCATGAGTAGCGACTCGTACTCAGCAGAATGGCTCACCACTGCCCTAGCTGTACCCGTGTCAACACCTCCACTGAAAACAACATCCATCAAACTCTTCGTTATCGATTTTAAATCCCCAATAACATCAACCGCATCCACATTCGTACGTTTCCTGGTCTTTCGCTTAGGAGCAGCCATCTCAGTACCCTCACCACATAAGGTAACTTCTGAAATGCAACTTTCAGCACCATCAACAGTCACCTTATCCAAACACCCCACAGCCCTAATCCTGGCAGCGCCCTTCTTCTTCGGAGAACCAGACTTCATCCGTTTAACTCCCCCAACGACCGACTCATCAGTGCTGGATATATCAGTACCATACCTATCTGCCATCATAGACATGACTCTAACTTCATCCCCAGATGAAGTTTCCATCCCCTTTAAACCTTTCCTCTTAACTGAGGATGACATCAAAATAATTAAATAAAATTAAATTAAATAAACGGCAAAACGCAAGAAAAAACCGTAGAAAAACCGTAAAAACAAATGAAACCGCAAAAAATAAACAAATAATTACAATAAAACAGCCGTAACCGAAATTAAAGAGATAACAACAACAAGAAAAATACGAAAAAACAAAATACCCGCACAAAAAACCGGTTAAAAAAAACCGGTTTTATACCGAATAAAACCGGTTTTGCTCAGTAGCCCGAAAAACTACTCAATAATCGCCAAAATCCCAGAAATCCCGGCAACTTTCCCCAACGGTAACGTCGATTTGTATATAACAATACTACGGAGCGGTAACACTCGCACTAACGTCAATAAATAAAATTAATAAATTATAAGTATTTCAATTTCATACAAAAATCAAAATTTAAATTCAAAATAACTCCGGTGTCCAATGACTTACCAGATACACTCCAATAACTCCAAAAAGGCCACAATCCGCACTACAGTTCTATGCAAAAATGAAAGTGATAGCTTTATAAACGCCGCCAAAAATTGCAAATTACTAAAGACACAAATAGATTTGTTATGAGGATTTTGGTTTTAAATAAAAAAAAACACTTTTTGTTTTTCTTTATTTGATCCTCTTTATTTGATTCAAAGTATGTGAATGATTCTTTCTTACAAAATACTTAGTATTAAATATTCAATTTTACAAAAGAAATGCTTACTTCTAAAATATTATTGGTTCTTAATAATTATTGTTCTACATTTAATATTTCCCAATACAAAAATGCTTACTTTTAAATATTATTGATTCTTAATAATTGTTCTACATTTCAAGTGCATACATACTTGTACACTGGTGCATATTCCTATAAACGCACATCACTTTTTTGAAACAACTCTACAGAAACGAAACTTAAATATAATTAAGGGGCTATATATTTATTTAGAAAATACATATTGACTTCACTTTTATTATTATGAACAACAATTTTTAATTCTATATTTATTTATTTATTTTATTTGTATATTTGGCGATTTTATGGAATTTTCATAAGCATTTTCCTATAAACGCAATTTAAGTAATGATGCAGTTTGGCTATATTAGTAGTGGGTAGATGATCCGTTTGTTTTAATTACTTCAAACATACGGTCCGGCATTGATTCCACTAAATTTTTCATTAAATTCCGATCGATTTCTTCCCAGGCTTGCTTGATTCTTAATTTTAACTCTGTAACGGTCATTATGTTTTGATTTTGAGCATTGTTTCCATAAACTTTACGTGCCATGTACCCCCACAAGTTTTCCATTGGGTTTAAATCCGGACTGCAAGCCGGCCAGTCTAACAGGGGAATATTATATTGGCTAAACCACGATTTGGACTCTTTCGAAACGTGTATTGCCGCGTTGTCTTGCTGAAAAATGCAATCTTCATCCATTTCATCGTCCATAAATGTGATAAGAGCATCTTCCAGAAGTTCGGTGTAAATTGTGCTATTCATTTTAGTTGGAACAAAACAAATTCTTGTTTTTCCAAGCATGGAGAAAGCTCCCCACACCATAACACTCCCTCCATCAAAATTACGTTTTGACATTCGAATGTCATTTGATCTCAAATCATGCCAATAACAAGAATATGAGTCTGGACCGTCCAAGTTAAATTTTTTTTCGTCTGAAAAAATTACTTTCTTCCACTCATCAGTCCATTTCATGTACTTGCGTGCAAATTTCAAACGATTTTCTTTATGATGTTGTTTTAGCATTGGCTTACATATGGGTTTCTTCCACTTTATGTTCTCATCTGTTCGCAAAATATGTTGGACGTGTTTAGAAGTAACAGGAAGTTCAAGTTTCGATTTTATTTGTGTTGCATTTAATTTGTTGCGGGTGGCTTCTTGTTTAATCATATTAATTTGTCGTTTTGTTAACTTTGTATTTCCTTTTGTAGGCTTTCGCACTCCATATGTCAGTCCTTTCTTCAAAAAATTACGAATAACGCCTTCCGAACGGTAAATTTTTCTCGCGATTTCTCTGTTAGAGCAACCTTGTTCGTGAAAAAATTTAATTTGAATTTTTTCTTGTCGGTGAGAAAAGTTCCTTTCGGCATACTTTTATACTATTAAATTTTTCGATTAAAATACAAATATTTGCTATAAATGCATATAATGGCATCAAATACTTACATTTAGCTAAAAATTCCTAAAACTGTTGAAATTTTTCTCTGAATGATTTTTTAAGCAAGTATTTCTTGTCTGCGTATATAGAAATCTTCCACTAAAATGAGTACTAGCACTTTATGATCGCTCAAACAAAGCAAACAGAAAATGCAAAAAAAAAAATTGTGTTACTCAACAAAGTACCGTTACGTCGCTACTCATTTCAATCAGTCAACTCTGTTTATTGTTGATAATGGCAAATATACAACGTAAAGAAAAGAAAAATGTACATGCGTTTATAGGAATATGCACCAGTGTATGTATGTTTGGGTCATTAAACAATTTGGGTGTTCGTTGCGACATTTATTCAAAAGAAAAAGAAATCGTTTAACTTCAAGTGCATACGTATGTTTGTATGTATGTTCACATGTTTATTTTATTTTAATTTATTCTTTCTCTTCCTTATAAAAAATGTTGCAGCGCTTATTTATATCAAATTACAAAGGCGTTAAAATATCTAGGGAAATATGTACTTAAAGAATATTTAAATTATTATTTTATGAGGGGTTGTTATCGTAACTCCCCCATCGTTAGAGTGAGGCTCCGACGAACTAATGATGTAGGTTTTTCTATTTAGTTTTAGATAAATTATAATTATAATAAAGATTAAAATTACAGAAACGCTTATATGACTACTTGTGAGAACTAAAGTGTTTTTCAATAATTTATGGTTTACAATTTTTAGTGTTTCGTTAAAATGTATTTCTTTCATTTTTAAATCGGGAAGTGTCATGTTATTTTCGTTAATTTTCAACATAAAATTTTCTAAAATGAACATTTCATTTATATTTATTTTATAGTTTTCATAAGTTCTTAATTTGGTTTTTATTACACAATTTTCAAATTTTATTAAGTAGGTTTTTAATTTTTCGAATTTGTATGAGTTTTTGCAATTAGAAACAATTTTATCTTTATAATTTTTAAAAATAAGTAGGCCTGCGTAAATTTCTTTTTCTTCTGCATTTATAGACATATTCATTGTGCATTTAGGTTCCAAATGTTTCACAATGTTTGTTAAACAGTTGTCATTTAGTCTTTCAAGATTTTTGTACTCTAAAGAATTTGACTTGTATGTTTCATTTTTGTAAATAAGTACTGTATTTCCATTGAGTGTTAAAGTTTTATTTTGGTAATTAGGAAGTGGTTCAAATATAATTTTTGTAAAAGTTTGATTTAGGAATTTTGGAACATTCAAAGTTAGCATTATTAGTTCTTCTTTATATGACAATGAAACTGTAGTATGGATGTAGGATTCTATATTGCCTATAATGTTAAATTCTTTTATTGTTAGCATATCTGATGGAATTATTCCCAGTTTTGTATTAAAAACAACATGTCCAATTTCATTAACGTGATCTATTAGTAAGTTTAAATCATTATTTATTTGGAAAATATTTTCTAGAAATGTGGTTTCGTCTTCTAGTCTCAAAATCTTATTTTCTATTTTCGTTTTAAATTCGTTTACGTACCTTTGAACGATTCTTTGTTGGCTATTTATATGATTTGTAATGTTCGTTATTATCTGTGAAAAATGAGTGTTTAAGTAAGTTTGTTCGTCTAATGCATGCATAGTCTCTTCGTTGTTCTTTTCTAAGGTCTGAATCTTTTGAAGTATTTTTGATTCGTCATCGCTGTCCATTGTTCCAGCAACGTATTTCAGTCCTTTTCCTAATGCGTTTATCAATCCTCGTTTCTGTCTGAATGCAGGTATTAGATTTCGAATTTTTGTTTTACATAAGTCCATGCTTTTACGAATACTGCCTAATAGTGGTTTGACGTTCGTATAAGTTGTTGTTAGTTTGTGTATGTTGTCTTCTAATATGTTTGTTGTTTCTACGTATTTGGTTGTATTAATGATATGAATTATTTTTATGTAATTGTCGATCATCTGTACGTCTTTGAGTTCAATTGGCACATACCCATGGTTATCTGACAAGTCTTGTACTTCCAATATTTGCATATATATGACATCTAACGTCGTTATCAATAACAATATAATAGGAATCATCTGTAAATAAGAACGAAATCATATTGTTTCTGGGGTATTTTCATTTTGAAATTTTTTCTTTCTTTTGATATGTGATTTATAATATTTGTGACCTTTATCAGTTACTACATGATCTTCATCTACTTGTGATACTATTACTTTCCGAAACCTTGAATGATTCTTTCCGCCTCTTTCATCCTTTAGATAAATTGGTCCTGTTTGGATGTCTACATTTTCTCGCTCTGCGTTCAGTTTTCTTATTGTTCTCTCTTTTGTTTTGACTATTTTTTCCTTAATATCTGGGTATTCTTCACATTTTATTACACCATTTTTAAAGTCTATGGGTCTTTTTTTCGTGGTGGAATGGATTGTATTGTTGTAATATTTGACGCATCTATATATTTTTTCCTCTACCGTTTCTACATCTCTTTGAGAGTCATGTTTAAGAATCCTAATATGCTCATTCAAAGTATTGTGAAATCTCTCTATGTCTGCATTGGATGTATGATTATTATTCGACGTGTAATGGATTTCGATTTCTTGTTCCCGTAAATATTCTAGGAGTGGCAAAGCTTTAAACCCAAGTTCATTATCGACTATAAGCTTTTTAATGTTTCCAACGGATGATAGGTATTGAGCTAATGCAATTTTAAATTCTATCCAAGACCTATTTTGTATTCTAATTGCCTGTGCATACTTTGAAAATTTATCGATAAACGTCATAAATAACTTTTTCTCTAAGCTATAATATATGTCTGCATGTATTACTTCACCTGGTTTTTCTGGAGTTTCTGTTAATTTAAATTCTTGTTTTATCGGTCGTCGTTCATATTTCTCTTTATTACAAATATCACAATTATTGATAAATTGTGTGATGCGTAATTTTAGTTTTGGATGGTATATTTCGGATTTGAGTCCTGCAAAATTCTCGTTAATACCTCTATGATTGTTTTTCTTATGCTCTCTTTCTATTCTTTCGGTCAATTCAACCTCGTTGCAAATATCCTGTAAAATAGTTTTGCTTCTATAAATTTTAAATTTCCTATTATCACCAAAGTATTTGTTTACAACTTCCTTGAACTTTTCATATATCATTTCTTGGTCTATTACCACTGCATTAATTTTTTCTGGGTCAAAATGATTCTTTATTAGTGTTATTAATGTTTGCTCGTCCAAACTTTTTGCAGAAATGGTTTTTCTTTTATTTTTGAATATTTTGTCAGTTTTTATTTTTAGTGAACCCGATGTTGTTTGTTTAATAATGAATTGTCGTTTGAAGAAATTTAGTGGGGTGGATGTTTCCGTTATAACGTTATTTTCTTCTATTAAATTTATTTCATGTGCATTGGTTTCTATTCGAGACAATGCATCTGCGTTACCGTTCAAAACACCTTTCTTGTATTTTATTTCGTAATCGTATTCCTGCAACTTCAATCTCCATCTGACCAACTTTGAACTTGGTTCCTTTATAGAAAAGAGCCAAACAAGTGGTCTATGATCAGATTCGATCAAGAATCGCCTACCGAATAAATATGGTCTTAGTTGTTGTGTGGCCCACACTATTGCTAACAACTCTTTCTCTATGGTGCTATAATTTTGCTCGTGTCCATTTAGTGTTCGGCTAATATAGCAGATATGGTGTCCATCCTGAGAGAGTACAGCTCCCAGTGCGAAATTACTCGCATCGGTTTGCAAAATAAATTTTTTATCGAAATCTGGGTATGCTAGGACTGGAGAGTTTGTTAATAATTTCTTTAAATTTTCGAAACTTTCTCTATATTCAGAATTCTTTACATCTACTTGTGCATCCTTCCTGAGGTATCTTGTCATAGGCCTAGAGATTTTGGCATAATCTCTGATAAATTTTCGGTAATAACCTGATAATCCCAAAAATTGTTTAATCTGTTTCTGTGTAGTTGGTATAGGAAAATTCTGTACACACTTTATTTTATCTGGGTTTGGTTTTATACCAGATTCGGTGACTATATGTCCTAAAAAATTTGTCTCTCGCTTCATGAATTCACTTTTGTCCAACTGGATTTTTAGATTTACTTCTTTTAAACGTTTGAATATTTTCGTAATAGATTCCAAGTGTTCTTGGAGTGATGTAGAAAATATAATTATATCATCGAGATATACCAAGCAGATTTTATTAATATAGTCCCCTAAGACGTTGTTCATCAGCCTTTGGAACGTGGCTGGTGCTGTTTTGAGGCCAAACGGCATACGAAGGAATTCGTAATGTCCGCCTTCGACACTAAATGCTGTTTTTGGTATGTCCTTCTCATATATTTCTATCTGATGAAATCCTTTGGCCAAATCCAAAGTTGTAAAATATTGGCACCTTCCGAGTTTTTCCAATATCTCCTCTATATTTGGAATTGGATATTTATCGTCCATCGTAATTTCATTTAATTTACGATAATCGACTACCAATCTCCATTTTCTCTCACCACTGGCGTCCATTTTCTTTGGCACTATCCATACTGGAGCAGAGTAGGGTGAATGGCTTGGTCGAATTATGTTATTATCTAACATTTGTTTGATTTGTTTTTGGACTTCACTTTTATGAATATAAGGATAACGGTAAGTCTTAGCCGTGATTGGGACGTTGTTAGTTGTTCTAATTTCATGTTTAATTGCGTTTGTAAAAGTTAAGTCTGTATTCTCAATGTAAAATACTTTTTGGAATCTTTTAATTATTTCTAAAAGTTTAGTTTTTTCTTCATCATTCAAATGATCAGTTCTAATTTGATTCAAGAGAGGAACCGTGTTTTCCTTTTCTATGTCTTGGATATGAAAGTTTTCGGTAGTTACTTTTTCTGTTTTCTGAGTTTTAAATATAACCCTTTTTTTATTATTTCTTTTCACATTAATGAATGCTGCAATCTTAAAATTTTCTGCGTTGTATACGCCTTCCATAATTTCAATGTTTTTATCGTTTGATACTGTTTTATCTTTAAATACTAATCCTTCTTTGCAGTCAACAGGTATTTCGACTTTATATGATCCTTCTTTTTCAAAATAATATTCTGCTTCGTTATGTTTATATATTAATGGTATTTCTTTTTCTCCAACAACCAAAGTATCATTCTTTAAATTGATTATTGCTCCTAATTGTTTTAGTATATTATTTCCAATTAACCCGTCATAATAGGTGTGGAATTTACAGACAAAAAATTCAATTCGACAATTGCTATCGCCGAGTTCTTCAAAAAGGGGTATGCGGACTTTTTCATTAATTTTAATTAAGTGTTGTAGTGTTTTCATTGTTACTTCTTCGGAGGGTACATTCCATTGTGGGTGGCATATGCCGGGATTAACAATAGAATGAGTTGCTCCTGTATCTATAATAAATTTTAAATAACCTAATTTAGTTCTTAAAACTATATATGGTAAGTTCCCTTCGAGGCTGAAGACTGAAAATTTTCCAAAGGTGTATTTTCTTGAAGATTTTGGACTATATTCACGTCCATTGGCTCTGGAGCTACTTGTTCATTTCTTTGGTAATTGTGGTTGAAGTTTGATCGGTGTTGTGGATTTTGATATTGATTCTGATTGGTATAAAAATTAGGTCTATGTTGTGAATTTTGGTATTGATTCTGATTGGTATAAAAATTAGGTCTGTATTGTGGACTTGTAAATGGTCTTTGTTGATTATGTCTGTGTTGGTTTTGGTTAGGGTTAAAATTCGGTCTGTATTGTGATTTGGCAAATGGTTCTTGTCGGTTGTCCTGATTATAATTTTGGTTAAAGTTTCTGGTTTTAGTGTTTTTATTATATAGTCCTTTGTCATTTTTATTATGTACGTAAGCCTGTGATTTTTCAGGTTTACCACCGTAGTAGCCGTAGCCTGATTGAATTAATATTTCCATAGCACTTTCGAGAGTTTGTGGATTCCTACAAGCCAATATTGTTTTCGTAGGCTCTGGTATTTTTTCTTTAAAAATATTCAAAGCCGACCTCATATTATTATTAACTATTGTTTGTTTCTGAGCCTGCATTTGTGCCCATTATAAGACTAGCTTTGTTGTTAAGTCTTCTTAACCTGTCTTTTATTTCGGTGTAAAAGTCCAGTGTGTTAGTTCTAAATCCTACTGATCTCATTTTGTCGTATAATTCTTCTATGCTTAATTTCTCGCCGAAATTATTCACCAAAACATCTTTTATACCTGTCCACGATTGGACGTGAAAATTTATTTCAATAACTTCTCTTGCTTTACCTTGAAGTCTACTTTTAATAATGTCTGAGAAAACTAACTGTGACATTTCATCGTATTGCGTCAGTAAAGGATATATTCTGTCTACTAGTGTAATGAAATTGTATAGATCCCTTCTATCTCCATTGAATTCTGGGAGGGTTTTCAAGTATTTTATGGGGTCTAGACTTATAGAGTGTACTACTGGTTGGGCCATGATAAAAAATTAATTAATCGTAAAATTGTCTCTATAGAAAAAATTCTCGTATTTGAATAAATTTTTAATTTTAAGCAAAATAAATCTTATTATTAATTTAACAAAAATGTATTTTACTTCTTTTGTACAAAGGAAACTGTTACAAGGTCTGAATTTAATTAAATACTTATTGCTATTACATTAATTTACTCACATTAATAATTTAGTAATAATCGTTCCCGAAATATTTGTAGATTTCCTTAGTAGTCTTCTTTTTTAGTTGTATTAGTAGTAACCGTTCCAGGTAGATTTTGTTGATTTTTGCTGTAGATTTTCTTAGTAGTCTTCTTTTTAACTGTATTTTTGTTGTGGAGGATATATTTTTTTGCAAAAGTTCAAAAATGGTATTTTCTTTAGGTGTTGTACACTTTTTACATTAGTAAAAAACAAGTTTCACTTTTGAGTCTGTAGAATTATTTCTCAGATTTTTTTTCAAAAATAAAATTCACCCTTGGGTTTTGAGTCCATAGAATAGTTTGGTTCACTTTTGAAGAATTATTCCTTCAATATTAAAACACTTTAGGAGAATTATTCCTCCAATATTAAAACACTTTAGGAGAATTATTCCTCCAATCCCATCCTCGTCGCCAGATTTGTTATGAGGATTTTGGTTTTAAATAAAAAAAAACACTTTTTGTTTTTCTTTATTTGATCCTCTTTATTTGATTCAAAGTATGTGAATGATTCTTTCTTACAAAATACTTAGTATTAAATATTCAATTTTACAAAAGAAATGCTTACTTCTAAAATATTATTGGTTCTTAATAATTATTGTTCTACATTTAATATTTCCCAATACAAAAATGCTTACTTTTAAATATTATTGATTCTTAATAATTGTTCTACATTTCAAGTGCATACATACTTGTATGTATGTTTGGGTCATTAAACAATTTGGGTGTTCGTTGCGACATTTATTCAAAAGAAAAAGAAATCGTTTAACTTCAAGTGCATACGTATGTTTGTATGTATGTTCACATGTTTATTTTATTTTAATTTATTCTTTCTCTTCCTTATAAAAAATGTTGCAGCGCTTATTTATATCAAATTACAAAGGCGTTAAAATATCTAGGGAAATATGTACTTAAAGAATATTTAAATTATTATTTTATGAGGGGTTGTTATCGTAACTACAAATATCACAATGAAAAACACAACTACACAGTTCAATGTTCAAACTTGTAATGAGTAGATAGGGACAGATGTGCTTGGATTTCCGTGAGCACCTGCCTTTACGGCCTAATCTCACGGGTGCCAAGCACCGGGTGCTGGGTTAGACGCCAGACCAACGCCCCCATGCACCCTTTTAGAATGAACCTATGGCCCATTCCTCAAGGCGCATAGGTTGCAATCTTTGTGTACAGTTATCCTTGTACTATACCCAATTACCTTGCTTAGGTAATTTGAGCTATCTAAACTCTGCTGCTATGTCCGTGCCCATAGCAGCTTCTGTTGTATGGCAACAGCACCTAGAATAGTGTCTGGCTGACCGCGTCACACCAATCACTAGCATTGATTTAACACTGGGAAGCCAAGACTATTCTCCCAGCGTTTTTGATAGCAACCACAGCCACCACGTTTAATTCTCAAGGCTCTCACGCTGCAGTGTGTGTGTTACACTTACAGCGAGATCCCCAAGAGAATTCCTCAACCATTGCCGGCACAGTATCGCCACTCGTCAAGAAGAATGGTCTCTGTCCCGTGACTGAATGTTTCGTATTATTTAATTCTTTTACTGATGTAAGTAGTTCTTCCGTGGCTGATGTTGAATTTTTTATTGTTATTCTTTGCTAGTTCTGATATTGAATTGTGTGCGCGTTGGACTTGTCCGTTGGTCTTCGATCTGTATACTGGCGTCTGAATCTTTCTTATATTGTATTTTACACAAAATTGATTTACCATTTGTGTGTTTAGGACAGCCTCGTTGTCTGTCATTAATCGTTTACATTTTGGGAAATTATTTATAACGATTTCTTCTAGTTTTTTTCCATTTCAGTTTTTGAGTCTAATTCTCTGATAACTATGTATTTAGAGAATTTATCTATCGCTACTAAATATGACCTATCCTCATTATAATAAATATCTGCATGTATAAATTCACCTGCTTCGGTTGGTATAGTCGAATCTGTAAGTGGTTCCTTTGTTGGGCGTCTTTCGTACTTACCAAAAAGACATGCTGTGCATTTTTTATTGTATGCTTTACAGTTTTTATATATTTCTGGCCAATAATTTTTCTCTAAAATTTCTTGTGCGTTATTTTTGTATCCTCTATGCGCTCTATCATGCGTTTTTTTTACTAACTCAATTTGTTTTTCTTTGTCAAGAATACCCGTTAATTTTGTAGGAGTATATACAAAGGTTATGTTATTAAAGGTATTTTTTAGTATGGGGCTAAGTACATAAATATCCTCTGCTGTGGTGTGTATTGCAGTAATTTTTCCTGGTTGTAAGGTTTTTTTTAATTCTATTAAGTTCTGTTCGGTTGTGAAATTTACCGTGTGCCTAACTTTGTTTGGGAATACTGTTCGTGTTATTGTTTCATTTATTTTATTGTTTCTTACGAGTTCATATTGTTCAGCGTATGCGTTTAGAGGTCGCGTTACCTGTTTAATAATTTCTGTAAATGAACTCTCGGCTGAGTGTGTTGTGTCCGCTTATGAAGTGTTTATTTGCGTCGAGAAACGGCGTCAGCAACTACATTTTGTTGGCCTGGCTTATATATGATCTTAGCACCAAAATCTATAATTGCTTTCCATCGTTTAAGTTTTGGGTTGAGATTTTTATCTGATATCGCATAAGTTAAAGATTGGTGGTCTGTATAGATAGTTAAATCTGTTGTTCCGTATATATAGTTTCTAAGTTTCTGGAGTGCCCAAATAATGGCTAATAACTCCTTTTCATTCGTTGAATAATTCTCCTCAGTTTTACTTAATGTTCTACTTAGGAAAAATATAGGTTTTTTTGATTGACTAAGTACAGCTCCAATAGCTATGTTGGAAGCGTCTGTGGTCAATTCAAATGGTTTTGAATAATCTGGCTGGAATAGTTCCACTTGTTCTTTTAAACAATTTTTTAATTTTTCAAAAGCTTTTATAGCTGCATCATCTAGTAATAATGCCGTTGTTTTACTTTTATTTTTCCCTATTGAGCCATTATCCCCTCGCAAATGTATTGTTAATGGTTTTGCTATGCTTGCATATCCTTGTATGAACTTACGATAGTAGCCTGTCATGCCTAAAAATCCTCTCAGGTCTTTAAGTGTTGTTAGTAAAGGATATTTTTCTATTGCTTCTATTTTCTCTGGATTTGTGGATATCCTGTTATGTTTTATAACATGTCCTAGGTACTCCACTTCCGTTTGGAAGAATTTGGATTTCTCGTCAGATACCCTGAGTGTTGCCCGGTTTAGTGCTTGGAATATTATTTCGATATGTTTCATGTGTTCTTCCATTGAAGAAGAGTAAATGAGGACATTCGTCCCGAAGAATGCCATCGACACATCTTTGGAATATTGAGGGGGCGTTTTTTAGTCCGAATGGCATACGCACAAATTCGTACTTGCCACCATTTATGCAAAAGGCAGTTTTTTCTCTATCTTCTTCCTTAATTCTTATTTGATGGAAGCCTGATTCCAAGTCTAGGGTTACGAAATATTTGGCTTTAACAAGATTTTGAATTGTTAAATTAACATCTGGTATAATGTAACTATCTGTTATAGTATTTGCGTTTAATTTTGAAAAATCAACGACAATTCGTCGTTTTGGTCGTCCTGTCTCGTCTACTCCTTTTTTAGGGACAGTCCAAATAGGTGAATTATAGGGACTATTGCTTCTTTGGACGATTTCATCTTTTATAAGTCTTTCTATTTCCTTATTTACGAAGTCATTATCCGCTATGGGATATGGGTATTGCTTCGTCCAAAGGGTTCGTCTGTTTTAGTCCTAATTGTGGATTCTACTGTTGTGGTGAAGGGCAATGGTCCTATGACATTGTTATCCTTCATTAACCTGCCAATCCTTTCTTTGTAAATATTTTCTCCTACTAAATAATTTACTTTGTCTCTTATTTCAATTTGTTTTCCTACCGTAAATGTTAACTTCTGTGTGTCTATTTTTGCTCCTAATTTAGTTATTCCTTCCCATCCAAGGATTAAATAAAAATCTTTAATGTACTGAGTTTCGAAAAAATCTATATTTTTGCATAGAAACTTTATAGTTTGCTTTGAGGTAATGAGGGACGTGCCGTGTATTGAACTTAATTGTCTACTATATCTTAACTTACTTGAAATATTAAATTTTAATTGCTTATTTATGTAGTTATGGGTTGCTCCCGTATCGACCAGGACAGAGTAATTTTTGTCACCGTCATTCATAGTGAGACAAGGCAACCCATTTATCAGTTTAAAGATTTAGTTATTAATGTATTTACCATGCCATTTTCGGTTATCATGCTCTGTTTATCATCTTCTTCTGTTGATAAGTTGTTGTTTCTCTGTTGAAATTGTCCACTTTGTGTTCTTAATCTTTTCCATGGTTGTTGATAGTTGTGATGAGTGGTTTGTCTAAATGCCGTGTTTCCGGATGAAGTATCCATTGGTTCTGGACGTGGTTGATCGTTGTTGTATCTCGGTGGGTGAAATTGTCGTGTTACTTCAATTTGTCTTGGTTGATGATACTGACGTGTTACTTCCACTTGTCTTGGTTGATGATACTGACGTGTTGCTTCCACTTGTCTTGGTTGATGTCCCATGTTGTGGTGTGTTGGCTGTCTTGGATTTTCTCTTCCGAACCTTCTTGGGTGAGGCTCATTTATAAGGCCATAATTTCCCGTTCTGTCTTTGGCTGTGATTTCTCGTGCTGTTGCATATGCGTGGTCAAGGTCTCTGAACTTTTCCCTGAATAATGTTGAACTGAGGAATGTATTGTTTACTCCTTCACAGAAAAAATCAACTGATCTTTCTTGACATCTTCTAATTTGTCCGGCAATGTCATCTGGTTTATCCCCAGATAAGGTGATTTTCGAGAGTATCAAAGTTTGTATTTTCAGCGTGAAATTCACTCAGTGATTTATTTCTTTGCCTGAGGTTCCGTTGTTTTTCCTCTAGTTCAAAGAGGTATTCTTCTTGTAGAAACGCGATGTCTAATCGTCGAATGATGACATCAATGTTGAATGGTGTCTCATAGTCATCTAATATTGCGTCTGTCTTGTCGATGATTTTGCCTCTCACGATTCCAAGAGCTGTCATGTACTTACTGGTAGTATTATATACCTCTATTGTCGACATGGCGCGTTTTACTTGTGTACGCCCAGATTTATATTTCGATAATGTGCCATCGAATCGTGGTAATGCTTTAAAAAACTCCAGGTCTATTTCATTCGCATTTCCAGGAATGATGACTCTGGATTCATAGACTTCTACATCTGGTTGTGGAACTACTTGTGTCCTCAATTGGTAGTTTTCTTCTTGTAATTTTTGGATGGCCACTTGGAGTGTAGCAAGTTGTGTAATGGCAGTGATTTTCGGATTAGTTGCCATTGTCGATGTTGTGTTCTCCAATATTCTATTTTGGTCAAAGGTTCTCCTCCTTCTCCAATGTTGGGTCAATTTCATTTATATTTTGATGATTTTTTCATATTGATTTCACTTTCCTTCTATGAAGGATTTATTATACTTTTGTCTATGAAAGTTTTATTTCTTTTCTTCTATGAAGAATTTCTTGGTTCACTTCCTTGCTGCGACAAGGATAACGTTGGTCCGCTCACTGAAGAGTAATTTTTATAACTCTCCTGGCAGGATCGCCAGTTAAAGACATTAATCTATCTTATATTTAAAAAAAAAAAATTCTCGCGACGCGATGCGTCTTTTATTTTATTTTTATTTTGAATTAAAAATATGACGTCTATGCATCTTTACTACTTATTTCTAACTCACCAGAATATAGAAAATATCTGTCTTATATACTAGCGGAATAACATATTTTTCTTATCATAATTTCTTATTTTATTCGTATTTTCTCTGACCTTGATTAATATTTATTTATAATATTGATTACAAAACAGTCATTTAAAATTTCTTAAATTATGTTTATGTATTGTCTTATCATGTTTTATGGTGTCTGTGTATTAAGGGTTGCTTTGACCTTTTTTATCTTTATTACTAATATCTCTGTGTTTACAAGGTTAAATCTTTTTTTATATTTATTATTATGTTTATGTATTGTCTTATCATGTTTTATGGTGTTTGTGTATTAAGGGTTGCTTTAATATTTAACCTTTTTTATTTTTATTACTAATATTTATGTGTTTACAAGGTTATTTCATTTAAGTAATCTTAGAACTATGTTTGTTATTGTTAAAGGATTAATATACATATACGACCCTAGATCCCAACTTATCATTCACTTCAACCTCCAAACCCACCTCAGCGAAATTGACATTTACGGCAATTTTCTCCCTCTCAGCAACAGATGGGGTGCGCATAACAGCACCCCCGTCCCTCAATGGCAGAATACCATGCACCCTCACACCAAGTGTGGGGCCAACCTCCCCTACTACCTTGTCGACGACGTCCTTGGAAGATGCACCCTTACCACGAACGACAACCGACCAGGTCTCAACCGGTTTCACCACCGGAGCAGCAGCAGTAGCAGCAACAGAAGCAGCAGTAGCAGCAGCAGGAACACCAGCAGCAGCAGCACCACGAGCGACAAGAGGCGCTGTATTATTGGGCGCCAAAGACGTACCAGCGTCCAGTACATCAAGTCGCCCCCGCAACCGCTCATTATCAGCAATCAATCTCATCAGGAGCGATTCGTAGCGAGACGACAGTGCCATCACGCCACGAGCAATGCCCCTATCCACCGCATCACCCAGCAACAACTCCGTCAGCTCGCCAGATATTGCCTTCATATCCGCAATATGGTCGCCCTGCGACAATCCCCAAGTCCCCTTGTTCCTCTGACGGCCGACCTTCCTCCTCTGAACCGTCCCCTCCGTATCTGATACGGCACTAACCAACACCTCATCATCCTCCACCGACTCACCAGTAGTTGCAGCAGCACGCACCTTCTTCTGGGTCTTCGGTGACCCCGTCTTCTGCCTCTTCGTTCTGGCCCCCGACCCATCCCCGACACTGGTGTCAGTCCCTTGCCGCACAGATGCCAGTGACAGCGGCAAGGGAAAGGGATGGTCATCCGATGGAATATCGGACGTATTCCCTTCACCGCCCTTTCTCTTGCCAGGCACCATGGCACAAGGCAATCAACCACGATAAGAAAAGAAAAAAACAAAAAAACCCGCAATAACCGGAGAAAAAATCAACGAAAAACCGCAAAAAAGGACCGTATCAAACAAAAAACCGTTTCCGAACCGGTTCTACCCGCAAGCCCGAAAACCCGACCGAAAATAACAAAAACGAACAAAAACCCAGGGACACCACCACAACGGTAACGCCGAACTGGTAAAATACAACAGCGGCATCGCTGGAAACCAGAAAAACAACGCCGCCGACTGGCGTAACGCCGGTAAACAAAGGAAATGCTCCCCAGGCACCAAAAAAAAAAAAAAACGTTAATAACTTCCAAACCCCTATTCGGATCTGAAAGATATATACGTCCCTCGACGACGAGCACTTTCCAACGATACTAAACACTCCGCACAAAAATCAAAAAACAAATGCAAAAACCGCACTTACCCCGAAAAACGAATAAATACGGCAACAAGGAGTCCCAAATCTTAAAAGACCAAAAACTCCCGAACGCCCGTACGGATCCAAACGATAAACACCTCTAAATAAAGTGCACAACGCGCACTTTCCAATAACATACAACAGTATGCAGTTCAATCAAGTTTTTTAACACCCTGTCCGCTGTGTAAAATACACAAATCCGAAAACAAATTCCACTTCGCACAAAACGCACTCGCACACAACAAACCGTATACCACCGAGTAGCAAAAGTTTTTCCGCACACGATTAAATCAATTATACGATTTATTACACGACTTTTATCCGAAAAACTAACAAAACCCGAAATAGCTTGTAAGAACACGTCAATACTCGCAAAACCTATCTACTGGCGCGTCACTAATTAGATGACGAGGCATTTGGCTTTTTTTTTTTTTTTTTTTTTTTTTTTTTTTTTTTAAATATTATGCCTATAATGTCGGCAGCACATATAGAAGATAGAGTAGAAGGCTTCACTGTCTCCACGACTAAGATGAGTTCGGGATGATTAGTCCGTCATAAGTAGTACGCTTTGCCTGGTGAAGTGGGGGGGGGGGGGTTTAGTAGAAACGAATTATCCAATGCCTCTTCTGATCATGCTAGTTGTATTGTTGAACATCCTAAACGCTCTGACGCTTCCAATTGCGGCTCTAGTTGAAATCAGCGCCGTGTCGGACTTAGTTATTATCTTCCATCTTAGCAGCTCACTGATAGAAGCTTTACACATTATTCCGCGCCAGGAGACCGTAATTGTACCCACGTTTTGGACCGGTAGATGGAACTTATTCTGAATTGCCTCTTTAACTGCATTGGTGTTGTAATATGCTTTTTTCCTATTGTGGGCCGTGTCCATGTCATTTGCATCGCTAACGACTTGCGCATCTAGGATGAGGAGATCATTATCTTTTATTGCAACTATGTCAGGTTTCCGCACACCATCGGCTGTATTGAGTGATGGTTCCTCATAAATGCTGTAGCCCTTTTCTTCCATTCTTTTTACAACGAATGCTTTGATACAATCGTGCCTTTCAATTATTGCGTGAGAAGACCTGTGACATACCTGTATTATATGGTATGCAGTTTCAGGATTCATACAACCACCTCTGCATGTGCGGTCAATTCTGGGTCTTCCACGAGATGTTCTTGATTTTGCTGGTAGGGCGTTTATTCTCAGCCGAATACAATTTATAAAATCACGGCCTGACAATAGTTTTGTTGGCTCTCTAATCCACCGATGAGCTTCTTTCAATTTGGCAGATTCTCTCAGACCGACTTCATCTACTGAACTGTATAATTTGTTGTTAAAATAATCTTCTATTGATTCAGCTGTGAAAATGGATACATTTCCAGTTCTAAGCCTACGTTCAGTGATAGATATTTCATTTAGCACGGCATCAAATATTAGATTTTCATTTATTACATTTGGCAACTCTAAGCTCTCCAATATCTTCCTCCTAAGCATTGGACCAAACCATCTAACGCTTTGGATGCCTAGGCCACCACCCGAGATTGGTGCATGGAAAAAGACTATAGGGCAGTCTTTCGGCAAATTCAGCCATTTCCTTACGTATTTCCGGATATTTTTATCCGTTTTATTTAAACTGCTAATTTTTATGTTGCCAAGTGTTAATTTATGGTACAGTTGAGGTATTGGTACTGTACGTAGTGCATGTAGCCGTTGCTGCGGTTTTAGAGGAGCTTTGCTCAATCTTTCTAATTTTTCTATGAGATCGGTTTCTTGATTTACTTTGCACCTGCCATCAGCCGTGAATGAGATACCAAGATACCTCCATTCGTCTGTTCTTTTCAGGGATGGCATTAAGTGACCAGATATCATGAAGCTATTTTGCTCAACTATTGATTTTTTCTAAGCCATTTATTTATTTAGTTCTAAGCCACATTTGGCAAAGAATGCATGTGTTGTATCAAGTAATTTTTGTAAGCCTTCTGGTGTCGATGCCAAGAGGACTAAATCGTCTGCAAAAGCCAGAGCATTTATAGTAGAGCGGCCCAACCTGTAACCAATTTCATTGGGTAATAAATCTAGTAACTTATCAATTACCATGTTGAAAATTATTGAAAATTATGATTTTAAAACAGCAAAAACGGTGTTGTGAGTCACAGAGTCGAAAGCTTTACTAACGTCCAAATACGCTATGTATAAAGAGTTAAATTTTGTTTTTGTTGATTTTAGGATCATGTCAAGTATTATTGTGTTGTCACCTACTCCATCCGTTGGAATAAATGCCCTTTGTCGGGGGTCTAATCTTAGAGAATTTTCAATACGTTTCGCTAGGATGGTATGCAGCTGACGCACCAAAACTGATGGTATTGTTATTGGCCTGAAATCACCTGGCTCTTGCGAGTTCGGTTTTTTCGGGATGAAAATAGTTTTTGACATTGACATGTTTGATGGAAATTTTCCACACCATAAAATCATATTTAATATTCTGGATAGGATACTGGATGGCATATTTCTCAATTGTTTGCTGGTTATCCCATCTAGACCTGGTGATGTTGTTATTATGAGTCTGGATATATCAACCTCTTTAGGAGTAATTGACGACCAGATACTATTTAATTCTTGGCGTTTAGATGGGAGGTTTGGTTTTACTTCATTTCTTGTCTCCATTACCGTTCTCCAGAAAGGCTCCATTAACTCTTTTGGTGGTATCTTGGAGCTATTACTGCCGTCTATGATTGTTTTTATACAACGACTCTGGTGTTTAACCCATTGCTTTTGGGTTTTAGCGTAATCAATTCTTCTTTGTTTTCTGCGACTTGTTTGCACGTTTATAATTTCATCATCTCTCATTATCCTCTGGCCATTATTGTCAGTTGGTAAAATGTTTTGTAAATAATTTGTAAGACCAGATAGAGTGTGAGTCTTCCCTGCAGTTCTATCATTTTCAATTATGGCCATTAGATTATTTTGTCCGTAAACATCGTTTGACTCTATTTGTGTTAAATTTAGTGAGTCTGTTATAAAGTGGTCATCACTGCTATGTGTGGAATGTTCTTCTGGTAACTCTGGTTCGATGTTCGACCCATTTATATAATTTTCAACACACCTCTTATAGGAATCCTTCTGTCTGGCCTTTTTAATAGCTTCCACCGATCTCTTGGGGAAGACTTTATTTAACTCTATATTCATAAAGCGGACTCCTTGGAGTTCCGCTTCTTTTCTTGCCATCAACAGTAATTCTTCCTCTGACCATCTTGCTTTAACATCAATGCGAACATTTTGCACATCGTGTTCATTTGGATGTTTACGTCTTACGTGGACACCGAGTCCTGATTTTGTGGTAAATGATCTCTCGCAGAAACTGCATTGAAACAATAATTCATTTTGATTAGGATTAGGGATGGGATTTGAAAAGTTTTGTTGGATTTCTCCGTCAGTGGACGGTGAAATTTCATTATTTATATTTCTTTGATTTGGGCCAACAATTTTTAAGAACAATGGGCTGGCAACCCAGTTGCTCCATTAAGCCTACGTACTTAGCCGTCAGTCTTTGACTGACGTTTATGGCGGGAACCACGAAGAGGTGTAGGAATAGGCGCGTCTATGACTCCCAAGAGAGTCATAGTTACTCCCGCCGTTTACCCGCGCTTACTTGAATTTCTTCACTTTGACATTCAGAGCACTGGGCAGAAATCACATTGTGTCAACATCCGTTAGGGCCATCATAATGCTTTGTTTTAATTAGACAGTCGGATTCCCCAAGTCCGTGCCAGTTCTGAATTGATTGTTAATTGATAGTCGTTATAATTTAAAAGGAATATTATCTTGCGATAAATCCCCTAAAAATTTTAGCAAGAAAGTTCCACAATTGGCTACGTAACTACTATCCGGGGAACCAGATGTTAAAATCTCTATTTACCCAGAACGAGTACATAAACCATGTTATTGCTTCCCAATCAAGCCCGACTATCTCAATCTTCAGAGCCAATCCTTATCCCGAAGTTACGGATCTAATTTGCCGACTTCCCTTACCTACATTATTCTATCGACTAGAGACTCTGCACCTTGGAGAACAGCTGCGGATATTGGTACGGCCTGTTGAGAAGTTTGCGTGACCCCACCATAAATTTTCAAGGTCCGAGGAGAAAATATCGACACAACAGTAAATGTCATGCTCTTCTAGTCCATCTGCCATATCTCTCTTCGAAAGACTTCCATGGTAGTACGAGTATAAAACAGAAAAGAAAACTCTTTCGATACCTTTCGACGGCTTCTTTAAAAATAAAAAAATAACTCTTATTTTCTGAGGAATAAATAAAAATCACAAAATAACTGTTATTTTGTGAGGAATAAATAAAATCACAAAATAACTCTTATTTTGTGAGGAATAAATAAAAATCAAGAAATAACTCTTATTTTGTGAGGAATAAATAAAAATTAAAAAAATAAAAATCATTGCATCTATAGGTAGTCCATGTAACATGGAGTATTGTGGTATATTCCTTGTGCCCTTAGCACTTCTCTATTATTGTGATTTTTTCAGTTTAAATTTGGAAAATAATCGTTATTTGCGATCTCTGCTTTATTCTCATATATAACATGTTTCAAATTCATATAAGCCGCGTATAAGAACGTTGATACTTTCTTTTTCCTTTAGTATAATCAATGTGCTTATTTTATTTTATTTTTTTTTTATTTTAATTTTATTCATTTTGATCGAGAGTCTGCATTTTGTTTCCTTTCAAATGCATCTTATAAAATATGAATACTTACATATAGCAAAATTATAAAAATTTGTTAAGTTGTAAATTTTCTTAAATATGTTAAAGTTTATAGTTTATTAAACAACACTTATTATTTCTTTGTTATATCTATATTCATTAAACGAAACTTTTTATATTTCCCTTTTGTATATATATTATTTGTATATGTAATGTAGTTAAATTATAAATGTTGTTCATTAAACAGTTCGTATTATTTCTGTATTATTTATAAATTGTTTCAATATAACAAATGTATAAATATTTGTTAACTTGTAATTTTTCACAAATAATTTAGTTTAAAGTTTATTTAACAAAACATAATATTTCTTTATTATATCATATATTTAATTACACAATAATTTTTTTTATTTCTTTCTTATATTATATGTAATTCATATTTTCAACATAACAAACATATAAGTATTTTTCAAGTCCTCAATACATAAGCTTATAATTCATTATATGCAATTTATATTCAATGTAACAATAATATAAATATTTGCTAAAGCTATGTTCACATCTGAAAAATATTTGAAGAAAAACAACAAATATTTCTTTGATGCAGTCTGAACATGAAATATTTTTAAGCTTCAAACAGCAAATCAGCTGATTTTGGTAAAATAAAATTATTTGAATTCAAATAAATATTTCACAAATTTTAACATAGTGTGAACACTGGCAATTAAATATTTTCGTCTGTTTGGTACAAATATTTATTTGTTCTTACAAAAAAAATGCAAGACCAAACAGCTCTAAATAACAGAAGATGTAAAAGTGTTGTCAACATTTAAAATTTAATTAAATTTGTTAAAATAAAATCGTCAATTATTACAACATGAAAACAAAACATCTAAGTTTTTATATATTATAATAATAATTTTAACTTTGTTTTAGTCGAATTTTATATATACATATGTATACAGACAACATTATTTAGATTTGTTCACTTTTATTTTTTTAATTATATGCATTTTTTTTCTATAAAAAAGAAGAAGCATATGTTAAGAAACAAAATATGCTCGTTTTGCTAAAATGTTAAAAAGATTGTTGTAAATTTTTTTACTAAGATCCTCATATCAAACCCGTTAAAGGATTGTGATACCAAAATGCCTGCTAGATTTTGCAATCAATGCGACCTGCCGTATACAAAATATTTCTATATTAAAGGAAAGATTGTAGTTCTTCATAAAAGAAAAATATAATAAATTTAAATATTTTGAAATTTATTATCTAACTTGTATTTCTCTTCGTACTATTAAAATAAAAGTATATAACTCTTTTATTTGTTAAGGTGAGGTGACGTGAAGGTAAATTTATTGATTAAATAATCACATGAATTTACCTGCTAGTTTTTTTAAATAATGGCCATTATATATTTTCAAATAAATTAATTAAATTAATTTTACTAAACTTTCTATAACCGACTTTGTTATACTGTGTTTTAATAATTAGTGATTTGCTTTTCTTGCTATATTATTTATCGTTTAAAAAAACGTCAAGTTTGCAACACTGAAAACAAAACAGCTGCAACTGTAAAAAAATAAACACTAGTTGCATTATATTCAACAATTAAAAATGTAAGTAAAATTTTATGTTAAAGAATTATTACCAATAGAGTTATGTTCTTACTTATTTATTACAGAAAAAAATGGAAAATATTAGCGAGGCTCCTGTTTGCAAAAAGGCAAAAATTAGTAAAAAGTCTGTAAAAGAGTGGAGTGATGAGGATGTTTATAAGCTCATTTCCCTAGTGGAAGACGAGCCATGTTTGTGGAACGCGGGTGTTGATGGATACCACAACAAACCCATTCGCGACGCGGCTTGGCAAAAGATAGGTGAGCAGTTCGGGGTACAGTATGATCAATCTGATCTTATTGTCAAGTGGACGAATCTACGAATACAATATCGAAGCTATGCTGCTAGAGCAAAGTCAAAATCTGGGCAGGGTACGGTGGAGCCCGTAAGGTGGAAGTTTTTTAATTCAATTTCTTTTGTTGGGCGAACTGAAGAGCTCCAAACGCAACGAACGATTTCCAACCTAGTTTTAGAAACGGAGGCAGAAAATAATTGTAAGTACATACATATTTCTCTGGATGTAGAAGTATGAGTTAAATAATATATGCATGTTTTCCTTATAGCATCTGAACTAAAATCTCCTCTCCCAATTGCCTCTACATCAGCGCCTCGTCGATCCAAAAATGATGCTACACAAACAGCATCCAATCAAATTGCAGAAACAATGAAAGAGGCTGTTGCCGCAATTAAAGAAAAAAATAAAAATTCGCTGGATCCAAATACATCATTCGCCAATTATTTGGTAAGCGAACTAAAAACATTGCCCGAGGACAAAGCGGCAGTAGTCCGCAAAAAAATGGCATTTTTTTTTCTAGAATGCTTAGATGAGGCGAGGTTATAATATAAATATGTATGTCTTTTGAAATGTAATTGCTTTGATTTTTTAAACCTGTATTTACTTACCAAAAAAGCTTTATTATGTTTTTTTTAAGCAAAACAAAGATCTCATTTTTATAAATAAAAAACTTAAATATTTATTTTTTATTAATGCTGTTTGTTTTTATTTTCCAATTAAGAATAAAGCATGGAAGTATCTGTTTAGAATATCTTTTTTCTCACGCACAAAATATAAATAAATATAAATAAACCATTCGACGTACATTTTGTACATGCTCTAAACGAAAAGGGTCTTTAAGTGCTTTCATATTGTTTAAAAAAAACTTAAGACGTTATTTAAAACTAGATTTTTAACTTTCTAAAATCCCTTAAAATTATGTTTTCAAAAAGTACAAAGAACAATGTATAGTTTTTTATATATGTTTGTATTGAAATGGCACTTCACCTTCTTCAACAAAATATTGGGCAAATTCGTCTCTTATTGCTGATGTATTTTCAGCTATGTAAGAACGATGTGGTTGCAAGTTTGGAAAACTATTGCCAAGTTCTTCATTGCGCCATTCACCAGAAATAAAAGTACCATCCTCTGCATAATGGTCTACAAGATTTGGATTAAAATAAATTGTGCTTCTACGGCTCATTAGAAAATTATGCAATGCACAGCATACAAGAGTAACTTGTCTAGTCTTTTGTGGATCGAGTTTTATTGGAGAACGCATTACCCGAAAACGTGATGACATAATACCAAAAGCATTTTCGATAACACGTCTGGCTCTTGACAATCGATAATTAAAGATTCTTTATATTGCGTTCATGTTGCGAATACTATATGGCTTCAATAAATTTGGTGTTAGGGCGAAAGCATCATCTGCTACCAAAACGTAAGGTACTGCGACAATTCTCGATGGCAATGGTTTTGGCAATGGTAAATTTATCTTATTGTTCATCAGTGCTTCATTAAATGAACTTTTACGGAATATTCCTCCATCAGATATTCTGCCGTTTGCTCCAACATCAATATATATAAATTTGTATGACGCATCCGAAATAGCCATGAGCACAATGCTATGTGTTCCTGTAAACATAAAAAAACCAATTAGGTCCGAATAGACACTTAAGTTATCTGAATAAAGTGGTTTAGTCAACATTATTTTATTCACAGCTTTAAGATTAATTTGGTGAAAATATCGCTAATTAGCTACATGATAAACTAATGATAAATTATGGTTAAATTACGGACAAGTAAAAGCTGTATATGAAATGACTAGATGGCTTTTGTTAAACAAATAAAGTCTGTGAATTCGGAACTTAAAATAGTTTAAATTGGCAACTGTGACTACCTTTGTAGTTATAGTAAATGCTTCCAGAATGCGCAGGGGCCACCATCACAACATGTTTCCCATCCAAAGAGCCGATGCAATTTGGGAAGTTCCATGCTTCTAGAAATCCCTGAGATACTGCTTTCCAATCGTCTTCAGTTGACGGCATCTATGCTCATGTAATTTAATTAAAACCAACTCAATTTTTTTTCGTTTTTTACTTTACCCTTAAAATTTACCTTTAAAAATTCAGGCTGTAAAACCTTGTAAATGGCATCGCAGACTTCAGGAATAATGACAGAAATAGTATTGAATGGAATACGGAATATATACTGTAGAGATCGAAAGCTTTCTCCTGTTGCCAAATAACGAAGAGTGACAGCTAGACGTTCAGAGGCGGAAATTGGCTCACGAAACACTGTTGTTTTCTTTGTAATAAACGGTGCAACTAATTTTAACTACAGAAAAATGAAACAAATATATACTATTGCTTTATACAAATAGTTTTACTTACCAAATAGTCGAAATCTTCGGCATTCATGCGCAAAAAGTTTTTATATAGAGCTGGTGTCTCTGACTTTAGTTCTTTTAACAGTTTTGCGCAACATCCTTCCTCATTCCGTTTACCAACCCAATTTCGTACCCATTGTCGACCGGTTTGTTTTTCTTTTGTAATTTCTTCCTCTAATACCACAATCGATGCTGCACCGCAGCATAATATAAATAAATTTTCTTCGTCGCTAATAGTATTTCTTTTAACTTTTCAATAAAATAAATTTATATTTTTGACACTTCGCCGAAACATTTATTTAATACAAATATTTGTTTAAATTTGAACACCCTTCAAATATTTTTTCCTTTATTTTATTTAACACAGTTTTACAGCTGTTTGAAGAAACAAAAACAATGAAATATTTGGTCGTAGTATGAACATAAAATAAATTGTTTTTTTATTTGACAGATTTTGCAGCAAATATCATTACAAATATTTCCTGCAAATATTTAATAGATGTGAACGTACCTTTAGTCTTCAATTTTAATATAATATAAGCTTATAATTAAATTTAAAGTTTATTAAATACAATACTTTTTATTTCTTTCTTATATTATATGTTATTCATATTTTCAACATAACAAAAATATAACTATTTTTCAATTCCTCAATACATAAGCTTATAATTCATTATATGCAATTTATATTCAATGTAACAATAATATAAATATTTGTTAAGTCTTCAATTCTAATATAATATAAGCTTATAATTAAGTTTAAAGTTTATTAAACACAATACTTTTTATTTGTTTCTTATATTACATGTTATTCATATTTTCAACATAACAAAAATATAAGTATTTTTCAAGTCCTCAATATATAAGCTTATAATTCATTAAACAGTATTTATTATTTATTTCTTTCTCATATCATGTTATTTAAATATGTTACATATATTGGTTTTTTTTTCTTTTGCTTAATATTTATCATATCTTTTTTATATCATCATCTAAATTTAATTAGATCTTTTTTGTTCTTCTTTAAAAATAACATATAATTAATATATGCATTAATATATCATAATTAATATCACATAAATTATGTATTTAACATAATAAAATGTGATCGAATCATCAAGCTAAGGATGAGCTTCAGTGGATCGCAGTATGGCAGCTGCTCTACCACTTACAACACCTTGCCCGCTACAAA